>CM076581.1:418409032-418843579 GCA_034641835.2 Pinus albicaulis
CCCATGATGGATTTCTTCATCAAATAGAGTAAAAATGATGCTTTTTTTTGGATACCTAAAAAAATTTTAGGTTTTGAAGGAAACCCCTAGGAGTCATTGTTCTTACAAATAAAGGTTAGGGTTTGTGGAAAACCCTAGGAGTGGCCTTGGATATGGAAAAAGCTTAGGTTATATAACATTGGAACCCTAGTGTGATTCAAAATATTCATAATATGATATGATCATTGAAACCTATGATAGATTTAGAGTAACCTAAGTTGGGCTTGTCTCTACCCAATAGGAGATGGTATGATGCAGATCCATTGGTCATATTGTACATTGATAGTTGAGTTGCCTCCCCAATAAGGAGATTAAGGGTATGGAAATGGGAATACAAGGAGGAATTTATCATTGACATATGGTTGATGAAAAATATCAAGAGGGAGTTGATATCTTCCTACAATCCTCATTGAAGATAAGTACTTTCAAGACTTATGTTACTTCTTTGTGACATTGTCCATGTTTGGATTGATTTATCTTCTTAGACTAATATTTATTCTTCTGGCATGAGTAGTTAGCTAAAAAAAATATTATTTCCTTAACTTATTTGATGAGGATGTGATCAAGGAAGCATATCCATCTTGATGGATATTAATATGAAGAATAATTCATGAAGAGATAGCTCCAAGAGGGAGTTAGTGTAGCAAAATTAAGGAGCCACTCTCATATTTATAGAAGAAGCACAATAGTGTCTTCTAGATGAAGCTTGAAACATATGATGAAAACATGAAGAAGCTAAAAATAGATAGGATTCTTAAAGAGAGAATCCATACAGGTGAAATAGATTGTAGTAGAGAGGAATAACCTGTTTCTGAGTTTTTTTAATAACCCATATAGGATTCTGTTAATAGAAATATTGGAATGCACAGAGTCCTACTTCATCATCAGGTACACTTTCATTATGTTTATTTATTTTTATATTATTATTGTTACTCTTATTCTAGGGTCAACAGGTACATTAGATGGATGTAAGAACTAGTTCCTCAATATAAATTTTAAGGAGGATGTAGAGCCACCCCATGATTAAAGTGTCACTTGAAAAAGGATAAGATCTCAAACCTGGAATGAAGGATTACAATATCCTAGGTTGATGACTTTGACTAAAGAGGATTCCTATTGAGAGGGAATAGATTGTTAGATTGGATGTAAAAATTAGATAATATTCTCTAAGCATAGAAGTCTCTAATATCATTATGCCATTAATTATATGACCATACTAGATGAAAAATATTCAGCGACATCATATGCTTCTGTGATAGAATGTTCAACTGTTACAAGGAATATGCTCTTATAAGGAGAGGACTATGATAATATCCTAGTAGTTGTTTCCAGGTGCATTATTATCAGATGTATGTCAAGTTGGATTCCTCCATGATGTACTTGGATATAATTCGGTTATTTGAGGAACATGAGAGGGAGGCTCCTAATTTTAGACTGAATAAAGCCCCTTATGGACTCAAGTAAGTCCCCTCGGCTTGTTATTCTTAGATTGATGGACATATGAAGTGGAGACTAGCCTATCGTCAAGATTGAAGGTATGTCTTCAATAATTGCTTTTATATGCTAATAATTTATTTCTAACAAGATTAGGTCATCTCACCATTTAATACTATAATTAGTTTACCTCTGATCCTAAGTGATCCACTTCTTGAGATTAAAAGTGTAATAGAGACATGATGAGAACTTCCTTGTCAAGGGAAGTATGATGACAAAGACTTGGCATGATATATTACACTAAAGTAGTTGAGATACTCCTATTCATGTTCAGATTTGGTGGATCCCATGATGAGAAAGTATCTAAATGGATCCTTTCTTTGCAACATGTATTATGAGTGAGAAAGATCTTGCACATATATATTGGGATCTCGCAAATATGGTATTGATACACCTACATGATACAGTAAGTCATGGATTGATACAATGCCATGACTAAAGAGATATGTTGATCCTAAGGTGAACCAAGAGTGTTGTGAATATGAAGAAACAATTTAGGTATTTCTTTAGTATGAGTATTTCTTTGATTTACTAGATGGTTAGGTGTCAGAATTCCTTGTACTTAATCCAGTAGTAGTTGATCATATTGTGAGTAGTGTGGCTTTTGATGGAGCATTGAGGCTCCAACATAGAGGGAATGATGAGGCTCTAGCATAAAGGGATCAATGAGTCTTTGATATGTTAGTATCTTACTCACATAAAAAATAATTGATTCCTAATGTAAAACCTTTATTTATTTCACATATGAGGATATAGTTTTTTTCCTAAGTATGTTTCTAGAGTTTCTAGATCTTATTTTCTCTCATCCTTGTTTATCTCTTTTTTTAGGTTTCAAGGTGAGAACATGTGAACTTTTTTCATCATTTTATTATTATTTTTTATCATTAGAAGATGAATTTTTTAATGTCAGTGATTAAGGCTGGATGCTTTTTCTGCCAATTTCATTATCTCTTATATTATTACTTTTTTCTTATATTTCCTTAAATCGTGTAACAACATCCATAGTTCTTTGGACATGATGTGTCCATGGTATTTTTCCATGAGAAATGAATTTTGAGTTGAAATGAGGGTGCCAAATTATACAAGGAGGTATACAACTTCTTATTGGATTGGTCAGAGTGTAGAAGAGCTGCATAATTTCTTGTGAAAGAGTTATGCCACGTGAAGGAGAAATATGTTGAAAACTATGTAACATGATTTTGTATTCATATATATGAAATGTAATTTTTGTTATTTTAAATTATAAAATGAAATAAAATTATTATTATTATTATTATTGGAGCATGGGTTTCATTCTCAAGGGATTTTATTTTATAGGTCAATCATCCATTAAGTGATTCTAGGATTTGTCCTAGGTCAAGAAGTCAAAAGAGTCATTGTCATAAGTCGAATACCCCATCGAGCACATCGTAACTTGTAAAGAATTTTTTTTTCTTTAAAAGTGTCAAAATACCCACCAAGACCAAGTCGGCATGTCATATGGAAATTCGGCCTAAAAGGAAGAGTGATGTCCACCTTGAAGAGCCTATATAAAGGAGGAAACATGACCTCCTTAAAGCAAAAAATCATCAATAACTCATTCTAACAAAGGAGGAGGAATAATAAGGAAGAAAAGAAGGAAGAAGATGAAGAATAATTTTGTTTTGGCTATTTCTCTCTGAGGCATGTGAAGGAGGACTAGGGTTTCTACACCAAATCTAGGGCTTTAATCTATAAGTTCGTTCTTGGAGAAAATAAGACAAGAGGGTCAAGAGAAGGTCACTAAAGGTCATCCTTAAGCTCCATAAGTCATAGAAATCCAAGAGAATTTCTAGGGAGGCCTTGTAATGAAAATTGAGGCTCACACATGTGGCATCAACAAATGGAGTAGGGAAAAAAAAATTATGTTTGTAGTGGAGCTTAAAATTATGCAACAAAATGTTGAAGTTGTGTTATTGGAAGAGATTTGAATTGGTTTGACTGGATCAAGGATAAAATATCATCTAGAGAGGTTGGTATTTGTCTTTGAGGGTATTGTTCTGAGTCTAAAGGTCTTGGAATTCGTCAATTGAAGAATCTATAAGGAAGAGAATAGATTGCAGGTTTTTCTCTCAACTAGAGAGGTTTTGGCCCCAGCTTGCATCCTATATTTTGTGTTCTTGTTCTTATTGATTTAGTAGTTATTTTATGATATAAAAACATAATAATAAGGAGTAAGGATAATAAGTAACAATACATCACAAGTATTTATCAAGTAATGATAAACCACTCTAATTAATTTGCTTAATATTTCTCAACATGGTATCACAACTAAGGTTGAATGAGGGCTTCATGAAGATCACTGCTACATTGAAGAAGTTTCTCTGGAAGTGTTCAAAGGTATCAATATATCTTAATAAATGTATCAAAGAAGTATCAAATATCCTATGTATTCCAAATGAAGAAAGGACCAAGGCAAAATACGAAGGACTCTTCTCAACACTTACAGACACATTCCAAGATGAGATCAAGACACATGACTAGTAATCACAAAGGAAAATCCTCTTAATCAGTGGAACTTGGAGATAATAAAACCTATCATGTAAGAGGAATTGGATCAACTTCAATAGAGCTAGAAAATTGAAGCAATATTCACCTCAACAACATCCTATTTATTCCATTATTTCATAAAAAATTACTTTCCATTTGAAGATAAGGGTGATATAGTAGCTTTCATTTATGGAAAAAATTTAGTATGGAGTAAGAACTCGAGCATAGAAAATGCTAGAGTAATTGGTATCCGTTAAGGAAGAATTTACAGGTTGATATCTCTTCTTTTTAAATCCTTGGTTCATATTGAAATAAGACCATGTGAACTCTAGCATAGAACATTTGGTCATATTAATTTCAAAATCCTTCCAACTTTAAGTTCTGAAATGAAATTAAGGAAACGTCGTTTCTAGGGAGGTGTCTAGTAGATGTTTCAATTTTTTTTTTAGCATTCTTTTCTGATTTCCTTTATTTTCATGTCATTTCAGAAATATTGAAAAAAATATAAAAATATCCGATTTTCATGCCTTGTAGGAATAGGAATACCCAAATAAAAATCTTACCTAAAACCCCCACATCACCTCCTAGCCACCCTTCACTCTTCTTCAGTGACAGTGAGATTGAACCCCCTATAGAAGAGCCTTCTGAATATTTTGAGGATCCTATTGGGGAAGAATAAGAAGACCTTGTTTCAACTGAGGGACCTACTTCACTTATCTTAACCATGGCTGGGACCGAGAGAGCCTTTCCCATAAAAGAGGTGAATGGGAAAGTAAGATGAAAAACATTAGCCCCACATCTCTTCCACACTTCCATGGACTTACCTCTGAGGGCCCTGACACATTCATGTTTGAATTTGTTGTTGTTTGTAGGACTTATGACTACACCTCTCATGATCAGAAGTTGAAGTTATTCCCATCATCCCTTAAGGATGCATCCTTGTGCTAGTTCATGGGTTTTCCTAGGGATATAATCACTACCTAGGCACAGATGGAAGAGACCTTTAGCAGCAAGTACAAATACTACTATAGGTCCAAGGAAACTAAGGATGATATATTTAAGATGACGTTAGGACCTGATGAATCCCTAGAGGATTATGAAGAGAGGTTTCAATTGAACTATAAGAGAGCCAACTATACTCTTGAGCCTGACTCACCTAGACTTGTACTTCTTCGAGGGATTAGTGAAGAGATGATATAAACCTTAAATATGTTATCAGGAGCATATATCTACCAAAAACCCTATGAAAAAATCAAAATTGTCTTCCGAAACCATTCTAGGGCATTTAGGAAGAAGGGAAAAGCTAGCCAAAGTACATCCAATACCCCTTCCTCTTCCACCTTCTTAAAACATGAGATTGGAAACATGTTAGAGGACTTCAAGAGTGACTTGGTACACACCTTTGCTTTGAAAATGACCACAATGCAGGTCAAAATGAAGCAAGAGGAAGTAGAGAGACCCCTGGCCATATTTTGTCCTATATGTACCAGGAAGCACCAAAGAAGTAAATGTCCACTAAATGTCATAGAGGTTTGCTTAGTCTGTGAAGAGAATCATGCCACAGACAAGTGTCCCTCCTTACCTGGACTTAGAGTTGTATATCAAGGTGGGGAAAGAATTCCAGAGCAACTCTGTTTCATCCTGAGAAGGCCTCAAGGCCCTCGACCATATCAAAAAGGTATGAAAGGTGCATATTACTCTTACTACTACAACATTAGAGTGCACCCATGCAACCTTGGTACACCCAAACTCCTCATTCCTGGTATACACCTCCTATTTGGCCTTCCAACACTTCATATCATCCTCAGATAGTAAACCAACCATTCCAACAGTATGTTCCACAACAACCTAAGTGCAACAATCCATGCCAAGGGTGGAGGCCTCAACAAAGTCAACTACCTACTCTAATGCCTCCACCTCAACCTCAACCTCAGCTTACTCATGTTTCTCCGCCTAGGCTATCTATACCTGCACAACCCAATATGAAACCGAACAAAAGACAGGAATAACAGGCTCCCAGTGGAGAAACATCCCATCCAGCTTATGTTGTGGAGATACAGGAGGCTAATCTCAGGTCTGGAAGAGTACTCCGAGGAAACCATCCCCCATATCCACTTGTAGAGGTTGAGGAGGAAAAGGAAGAAGATAACACTCAGCTCCAACAACCTCCTTTTCCTGAGCACTTGATCCACCCTAGTCAGAAAACCCCAAAGGAGACTGAAATCCTGGGAGAATTGGAAAATTTGTGTGTAAAGATACCACTTCTCCAAGCCTAGTAAGGATGTCCCTATCTACAATAGGCTCATCAAATAAAATTGCTTCAAGAAGCCTAGGAGAAGGAAGAGAGATACCCCCACCATCAATGTGGTAGGAAAACTGTCTGACCTAATGCTAGGGAAGGTGATATTTCCAAAATACCTGGACCCTGGTAGTCCATTTGTTGATGTGCATATAGACGGTGTCATAGTCCCCAACACTCTAATTGATCTAGGGGTTGCCATAAATATCATGACCAAGGAAACTATGTTGAAACTTAATCTCCAAGGGACTTTGAGGAAAACCGCAACATTTCTGCAACTTGCAGATCGGTCCATAGTAACTCTGGAAGGAATTGTTGAGGATGTTATGGTTACCATTGAATCTTGGGAGTATCCTACAAATTTCCTGGTCCTGCAACCAAAAACAAAGTTTAATGGTTATCCTCGCATCTTAGGGATACCTTGGTTAGCCACAACAGATGCTTATATTATTTGTCAATATGGAAACATGACTATCAAAAATGGGCCTTTGTCTAAACAACTAGTGTTATATCCTCCAGCCTAGCCTTTGAATTATCATGATATCCCTATATGGTTGGATGATGGAGAATATGAGTTATATAACACTACCCCTATGTGTACCATAGATGATATTCTTAGAGGGGGGTAGCTTGATGAAGATGAACTCATCGACCATGCCATTCAAATCCAGTCCTCCACTAACACTCCTCTCGAAACCTTAGTCAAAGAGTATGAAATCCAACCTTGGATGGAAGTGCACTCAGTTGAGACAACCTCTGAAACAACCAAGGCTATTGAGTTTGGACCATCCAGATCTCTGAAAATCAACCCAAACGTCTTGAATGAAGAAGAGAAGAATCTATGCTAGCTTTTGGAAGAAAACCTTGAAGCATTTTCTTGGGATTACAAGGACATGAAAGGGGTGCATCCTTCAGTATGTAGGCATCACATTTACATTAAAGAACAATGCAAGCTTGTGAGACAATCCCAAAGAATAATGAATCTCACTCGGAAGGACATAGTCAAAGAAGAGCTGCATAAACTATTGGATGAAGGGTTCATATATCCTATATCCGACAATGAGTGGATATATCCTCTTGTCCTAGTCCCAAAGAAGAATGGGAAGTGGAGAATTTGTGTTGAATATCGAGAACTTAACAAATACACCAAGAAATACCATTTGCCTTTGCCCTTTATAGACCAAGTCCTGGATGGCCTTGTACGGAAGAAGTTCTTTTCCTTCTTAGATGGGTTCAGTGGGTACAATCAGATTCAAATAAGCCCCGAAGACTTGGATAAGACTACTTCCACCTTCCCTTTGGGTACCTTTTCTTATAGAGTCCTACCCTTTGGGTTATGTAATGCCAAAACCACCTTCCAAAGGGTTATCCTGAGCATATTTTCTGAGTTAGTACATGACTCTGTCGAAATCTACATGGATGATTTCACACCATATGGGGATTACTTCCAGGAAGCTCTCTCCAATTTTAGTAAAGTACTAAGAAGGTGCATTGAGATGCATCTCTCCTTGAGCCTAGAAAATTGTGAATTCTTGGAGAAATCAAGGGTTGTATTAGGACACTCCATATCCCAAGCAAGAATACAGGTGGAACCGAAAAAAATCACTATAATCAAAAGGGTACCTACTAATAAAAATAATAAAGCTGTGAGGAGTTTCTTAGTATTAGATGGTTACTATAGAAGGTTCATCAAATATTTCAGCATGATGGCTTCGCCATTATTTTGGTTATTGGCCAAGAATTCTGAGTTTATTTTGTCCAGCCCTTATCAAGAGGCTTTCTAGCTCATTAAGAAACAATTGGCTACTTCCCCCATCCTCCAAGGTCAAAATTGGACTCTCCCTTTCCACATCCACACTGATGCACCTAACAAAGCTTTAGGGGCAGCATTAGGACAATTAGAGGAAAAAACCCCTTGTGCCATTTATTTCATCAGCAAGAATTTGTCAAAGGCCGAGCTGAATTATATCATTATTGAGAATGAGATGTTAGCCATTATCCATGCATTGAAAAAATTCAGGCATTATGTCACTCGATATCAGACCTTTGTCCACACTGACCATGCAGCCATCAAGTATTTAATGAAAAAACCAGATGTAAATGCTAGGATAGTTAGATGGTTGTTACTTTTGTCGCAATTTGATTTCACTATTGTTGATAAACTTGGAAAGGAAAATGTCGTTGCAGATTTTTTGTCCAGTTAGTTCTCCCTGCATGTGAAGTAGGAATGGTGGATAACCAGCTGCCAGATGAACACCTCTTTTCCATATCAGCACTCTCACCATGGTTTGCTGATATAGCCAACTACTTGGTTGTTCGAAAACTCCCTCCTAATATTTCACTCAGGGAGAGGAACAAAAACATCAGAAAAAGCGCCCCTTTCACATGGATTGGGGGAAATATTTTCGAGCTAGGCCCTGATCAAATCCTAAGGCGATGTGTGAGGGAGGAAGAAGTTTTTGATATCCTCTCTGAATTTCATGATAGCCCATGTGGAGGCCACTTTGCTTCAAAGAGAACTGCTTACAAATTTTTGCAGGCAGGATACTATTGGCCTACCCTTCACCAAGATTCTAGAAGATACACTAGTAGGTGTGACTAGTGTCAAAGGATCGGGAAACCCACACAAAGGGATGAAATGCCTTTACACCCTCAAGTGGCTCTTGAGCCATTTCCTAAGTGGGGCATGGACTTTGTTGGACCTATCGATCCACCATCCAGATAAAATAAGTATATCATAGTCTGCACTGATTACCTGACAATCTGGGATGAAGCAAAAGAAGTGAAGGTAGAAACCAAGGAGAAAGTAGCAGAGTTTTTGAGGGAGAATGTTTTTTAAAAAATTTGATACCCTAGAGAAATAGTCACTAATTAGGGAGCACAATTCACCTCTCACATCATTGAGAATATTTTGAGGAAGCACAATATTAAGCATAGAACTTCTACTGCCTATCACCTTCAGTTGAATGGCCAAGTAGAGGTAACTAACAGAGCTTTAGAGAGCATCCTCACCAAGGCTACAAGCAGCAACAGAAAATATTGGGCAGATATATTGGTAGAAGCTACTTGGGTCTACAACACTACTTGGAAGACAACAACATGATTCACTCCTTATGAACTAGTCTATGGTAAGAAAGCTCTAATTTTAGTTGAGTTTGAATTCAATACTTTAAGAATGGAAGCTAAATTAAATCTATATCTATCAAATGGTCAAAAATATATTTTTATGCAAATAAATTGATTAGATGAGTTCAGAATGCAAGCACCTCTTCACATAGAGGTATTTCAACTGCAGAGGAAGGTATGGCATGACAATAACATCAGAGGAAATACCTTCCAAGAAGGAGATTGGACGTTGTTGTATGATTCAAGGTTTAAATATTTTAAAGCGAAGTTGATGAAAATATGGTTAGGACCTTACATAGTGGAAAAATGTTTTGATAATGGCATAGTTCAAATCAGAACCATAGATGAGGAAGGAATCCCCTTGATTTTCAATGGCCATAGGCTTAAAATTTACAAGAAGCCTTTGTCAAAGGAAGAGTTCATAAATTCAATAAGCAGAGAGGTGTATGTGATGGGAAACTCCATATTTTCCCAGACCTCCTAAAAAAAAGGAAAAAAATAAAAAAGAATAAGCTTGTAGGTTGAAAACCTTGATGGAGCCAACTCACTTGCTCAAAAAAAGAAAGAGAAAAATATAATCAAGATCCATGGGTGAAAACCTCTCTGAGGTGACCAAGGAAATTTTGTGGGTTGAAAACCTCCATGGAGGCAGCCCACTTTCTTTCAAAAAAAAAAACATATGCATCTCTGATTTTTATGTTTTGTTTTGCAGGTTGTTAATGGTTTTTGGAAACATAGGGAAGCATTCATCTTATTTTCCCTTCTTCTATATTACCATCCATCCCATCATTCACTCTATTCATCTTCAGAACTTCCTCTAGCACCTCCATACACCACACTCCTCCATTCCTGAGCACAATGTAGCAAGAGAAGGAACACGCAAACATCAGTAAGTTCCTTAAAAAAAAACAAAGTTGTTCATGGACTGCCAGGAAGAACAAGAAGGAAAGATGCATAACATACTCTAGGAGAACGAGAATGCCACCTGTTGTCTTATGATTCTTTTGAAGGGATAAAGAAACATCAAAGTCAAGATAATGAAGAGATGGAACAGGTAAGATGAAGGGCCAATGCTTCAAGTGCAGGCCGGGCGGCCCCCACTTCTGCCACGCCACATCATTCATCGCCCATCATGGATTAAGACCCATGCTAATCGTCGAGCGGGAGTTAAATAAATGAACGATAATCTCAGATCAGCGGAAACCCATGGGCACAAACAACCCACAGGTTATCAGTGTTGGTGCCTCTGCAGTTGACTCCACCAGAAGTCCACTGACCACAGATCTACGACTCACGATAGATCCGAGGGCATACCCTTGATGGGTGTGTCATACACCAGAGCACCCTCGTAGTGATGTAAGCAGCCCGTCATCCAACTTCCACGTCACTCATCCCCCCACTCTTCGCACATCTCTCCTCGCAAGCCTTAACTCTTACCTTTCGTCGTGCACCACTAAATCTTATGATATGTGATCTACGAGCGGGAAACCATCTCCATCCATCTCACATCACCTTCCTCACCCTTGCACTTTGAATTTCGAAAAATATAACATTTAACCTTCGTTTCTCACACATAAATCTTGTGATTTGCGAGGTGCGGGCGGCCCCACCTCTCTCCAGCCATCACACTTTGCACATCGCACTTTTTACCATTTACCCTTCATTACGGACACATAAATATTGGGTTCAATGATCTGTGAAAGGGACCCCACCGCCTTGCCATGCCATCAGTAGCCCTCTCGTTGCCTTTGTTTTTCTCTTTTCAATGTTAATGAGTCCCGCTAACTCCACTTCTGCTTCTGCCATCCTGCCCTTAGCTCCGCTCCACATCAATACATACGACGATTCATAATTTATTTCTCAAGCCTATCTCTTGTGGGTTCCTTCTCTGTTCTTTCTCAACACCTCTGTATATTTCTAAAGATTTTGCTCATTATTTTATACTTGTCCCATTTGAAATCCATCGTGCCTCATATTCTCCCGAGGCCTCTCACAGTATAGGGAATTCACATGAATTGACTCCAAGGTCTTCTCCATCCCTGAACCACCAAAACCATTATTCTCTTATTCCATATTTTATCAAAGGCATCGTTATGGTTATCTACTTTTAAGCTCTGATTTTAAGATGTCCTAGGAACTGTCTTTTGCAACTCAAGGTTGTCTCTAGGAGCTACAACACCACCTATTGCATCTCAAGCACCCCACGTGACTTCCACAACAAAGAGAAAGCTAATATTAGCAGCTCATTCAGGAAGTTTCTCATTCAGCAAGTTGCTCATTCAGAGTACAGGAATATGGTGAGGAAAGCAGCATCTAAAAGGTTTGTCTCCAACCTCCCGCTCCTGCAACCACCTTGGAAACAATAGATAAACTTAGGTATAGCTTCTCACCCCTTGCTATGCATCCATAATAGCCAACAATAATTAATTTTTAGACTTATATTTTAAGGGGAAGAAAGGTGGCCAGTTAATTGGTCACCACTATGAGGTGTGATTGGAATAAAACTGGAAGTACATGCCACCTGGCCATGCAAAATAAAATAATTTAAATCAAGTGGAGTAGAGGAGAACGAGTGGAGGAAACACAAATTCCATGAACTAACAAGAGAAGGAAACAAAAATCGACAATAGAACTGGAGTTGAGCCCAGTTAAAAAAGCACTCTAAAATTAGTTGCGCTATCTAATAAAAGGAGATGTCATCTCATCTAAACTAGTAGATTGAAATTTTTTAAAGGGAGGGATACCGATGGAAGCACACAGCGCTTAAATAAGAAGAGGAAGAAACAAAAACAAGAAGAAACAGAAGAAGAATATGAAGAGACAAAGGGCCAAAGAAAAACAAAAGAGATGGCCATAGAAGTCATAGAGATAGCAGAAAGTGGGCGAGAAACAGATTCACAACACAACACCACATCCCCTCAATACAGAAATATAGTTGCCACCATAGCTCCTTTGAGTGAAAAGAGAAAAAGACAGACCATTCCAGAGTTGACAAGAATCAGAGAGAACTAGAAAGTTCTCCCACAATCTGGATTATCATTGAATAATCACCAAGGGGGAAGGAAAGAATGGAAGAGATAATTCTGAAGGAGCAGCTGCAAAAGGCACACACATAGAATGTAGCACTGAAGGAGAAATTGCAGCAAAAATAGGAGCAAGTAGCCACCATGGCAGACTTATGCATAGAAGCCCTTCAACACATATTCCCTCTAACTCATATGTTATGTACCTCAAAGAAAAATGGCTTATATTTCAAATCCAAGCTCTAGCCTCCCATGGATCACTACCTTTCCAAGATTGTAGGCCATTGATGAATTTATACAAGCAAGCTAACGTGGCTGATCAGGAAAAGATGGAAGAGTTTTATGTGCATAGATTTGTGCTGAAAAATATGGATCTTTGGAACCCCATTCCTACAATGGGGGATATGCAGTTAATGGCTCTAGCATCTTGGATGGTGAATGAAGACACTAGAGCAAAAGAGATATGGAAGCTCATGGGAAGAAGAAATAGAGAAACCTTATATATCAAACCAGAATTGTTTAGCCCAAGAGGAGTCATCTGTAACTATCAAGAGAATGAAAGGGACCCTGCACTAGTTAAAAGCTACCTTCAGCCTCAAAACTAGGTGATAGGCCACTTTGATGATGTCTCTAGGTGGATAGAAGATGAGTGCATTATGGTCAGCTAGAGGAGATGGAACCGCCTCCCTCACAGCCTCAAGAACAAGGAGTACCATACTCCAGAAAGACTGAGGGGTGCATTGCAAAGGACACCATTATAAAAGAAGGCCATGAAGGCCAAAAATATCTAATGGTTGGGACTAAGCTCAGCCCACCTATGTTGCTGCGGCTAACTGATGAAGAAACAAATGCACAAGATAGAGACTGGGAGAATGCAGAAAAGAATAATGGTTTTTACCCCCTTGGGGAAACTCCCACTCTTCTTCCTTAGGAAATTAGGGGGGTTGTCAGAGCCTTAAAGGAAATGTGGGAGAAGGATTAGCTACTCAGAGGATGAGCAACCATTTAGTAGGGGAGTGATGATGAGCTCCATCATTAGACATATTTGGAGGGGTTAATAGTCACCTTTTTTCCTTCTTAGATCTCTTTTTCTTGAATTTTTATTATTATTTGGTTTTATGATGCTAGTATAGGTGGTGATTAAGGCTAACATACTATGAGTTCCTAATATAAGGTTGAGTGCTGAAAATCATGAATTATTAATCATTTTTATAATAATTTTATCATAAAGACTCAGAGGAGACAACAAAGAGAAATTATAGGAGGATTTTCCACCCCCAAAGGCAGCTAAAGGATCCCAAACATTCTCTCCAGCAATTCGAATTCCAAAAGAAACCAAAGGGTCCCCAAGGATTCTCTCCAACAATTTGAATTCTAGAGGCAGCCAAGCAACTCAAAGAGGAGTGCACCCAATCCTTGTTCACTGGGAGTCAAGTGGACTCAATCAACCTTTTCTAGGGAGATGTTGGTAGCTGCCCTGTAGAATAAATAGACCAGAGCTAGAGCTAGGAAGAGTTATTCTATTATAGTCTCAATTCCATTTAGAAATATTCTTGTGAGATATTGATCTTTTTGTTTTATTCAGTGATCAAACTCTCAGAGATGTATGAATTTATTCTTTTATGAAATGAGCAGACTGATTTCATTCGACTGATTTAATTTTCAGAGGGCTAGGCTCATGGGTTAGGTCCCAATCCATGTGCCTCAGCTTCTCTGTTGTTCCTACCATTTCCTTTCTGTCATTTAGCTAGTTTTTCTTCTACCATTTAAGTTAGACCTGCTTCTGATAAGTTTCATTGATGTTTAGTTTTTGTTCTGTTGTAGTTTTTAATTTCTTACGCATAGTAAAATAAAGGAAAAAATCCAAAAAATGGTCAAGTCTCCCCCTCTCATCTCTGTCAATCAAGTTGGAGTAGGGCAGAACTTCCCACAGATGAAAATTTCTTTCTGTGTGAGTTTTGGGAAGAAATTGTATTACCAAGTCCAAGCCTTTCTTTCACTGTTTTATCACACATTTTTGTCTATCTCCCATGCATAATCCGCAGGTGTGTTTCATTTCTGAGCACTAATATTACGTATCCATTCCCCTCCTTTCCTTCTCACCTTATCATTGTACTTACCCTTGTTCCTAATGCACTTAAGCCCTTCAAGCCTTACTTCTTTGTTTCTCTCCGTTCACGGTTGCCTTACATTTTCTATGCAAAATATGTGAAAAAAAATTCAAAACCACCTAAAACCCAACCTCTGCCTTTCCTCCTCGAGTCTCCCACCACATTACGCTGCACTTCGCAAATCGCAACATTTGGCTTTTACCTTTAACACTTATCGCTCGTTCTTTGCGATTGCGATATTGCGAAATCGCAAATCGCACTTCGCACTATTTACCTTTTACCTTTAACACTTACCGCTCATTATTTGCGATTTCAATATTGCGAAATCACAAATCGCACTGCGCACCGTTTACCATTTCTCCCTAAACACTTACCGACAGTCCTTGTGATTGCGATATTGTGAAATTGCGACCCGCTGTCAGTCCCAACGCCATGTCACCCATCGCAAAATATCACTTCGCACATTTTATCTTTTACCGTTAACACTTACCGATCAATTATTGTGATTGCGATATTGAAAAATCGCAAATTGAAAATCACACAGTTTAACCTTTTGGATAACACTTACCACTCATTCCATCGATACAATAACTCTGCCATGTCACCCGTGACACATGGCATGCCATAAAAGTTCGCTCTACTAAAACAGTCCATAATTAGGGCATTGTGAGAGGTTGGGCATAACTCTCTCTTGAAGAATATAAATTGGATTAGACCGGTGGAATTGGAAAGAAGACTTAGAGGACTACTATAGGGCCAAAAATCACATATTGGGGATCTGAAATAACATGGATACACTAGATTCAATATCAAGCTCCTAGAAGGCAAGAAAAATCTAGATCATGCATTGTCAAGGGCTAAAAAGGACTAGACTTTCTAGGGCAACAAAGCAAAGCAACCTGGAGCAAAGGGTAGCATGACAAGAGCAGAAATCAAGGTGAAAAACAACAACAACAAGTTCATCACATAAAGTATTCAAGTGGGTAGCACTGCATATAGTCACTGTAAAGGCATCATTGTACTAATTCATTGTAACACATTATTGTAAAAATTGTACTAGTGTCTATCAGCCAAGAGTTGAAGAGGCAGTGTTAAGAGGTCTAGGATGATCATTAGCTGTATGTGTCATAGTTGGGGTTATGGTCTAGTGTGTCTGCTTCTTCTACATCATTCTATATCATTGTAAAGTGGATAATTTTCCCTGGTACAGGAGTCCATTATTATTTTATTCTTATATAGTGTCGTAGGGTGGTGCTAGGGTGAGTTGTAGCTCATTGGGTGTTGGGGCATCCATTCAGTTGACTACTGAATAATATCGGGCATTGGAGCGTCCATCTAGTGGGAGCTGGAGAATAATATTTTTCTAGATTCTAGGAAGTTGGAGCTTTATTTTCAATTGGAGTTAAATATTAAAGAATTATTAGAAAAGCATTAGGTGGTTTTTGTCTCGGAGTGGGTTTCCACCTTAAAAACTATGTGCTTTTGTGTTCCTTTTGTTTATTACTATCATTGTACAAACACTAATAATAATTGAAGATTGACTAATGCTCTAATTGAAAGGAATACTGATTCACCCCCCCTCTCATTATTTCCAACAATTGGTATCAGATCTTGGTTCCTTCAATAACAATTTAACAGCTGGAAGGAGGTCATGGAGCATACCAAGAATGGTGTACCTCTGTTCAATGAAATAACTATGCACTCTGGAAGGGAAGAATGGAGGTCTATCTCCTGGCACAAGGCTACAGAGTATGGGAAAATGTTCAAAATGGATTTACTTCAACCACAGATGAAAAAGGTAAGAAGAATTTGGTAAATTATGCAAAAGAAAAGAATATTATTATCAGTGGACTTATTGAATCTGCTTATCATAAGGTGTTGTGTTGTAAAACTGCCAAAAATGTATGGGACAAGCCTGAGAATATATATGCAGGTGACTCAAATGTCAAAGAAGCAAAGATTTAAATCTATAGAACAAAATTTTAGCAACTTAGAATGAAATAAGATAGCAACATTGCTACATACTTCCAGTACGTTGATGAAATAATCAATACTTTGGAAGGATTGGGAGAGCCAGTTGACGAGAAGACTATTATATGAAAGATTCTTAGAATGTTAACAGGGAGATTCAACCCAAAGGTATCAGTCTTAGAATACAGTGCAAATCTGGACAAACTCGGCAAAGAGGAATTACATGGATTTCTCATAGCATATGGAATGATACTTGATGAAGAAGAGGGTACTTTGCATCTAAGAAAACCAATAAGGAAAAACAACCTTCAATTGAAAAGACATGCACCTACAAGTGTGAAGAAAAGGGAGATGATGAAGAAGGTCTTTCAGATGAAGAATATGCTTAGTTTACGAGAAAACTAAAAATTGGTAAGGGAAAATTTAAAGGTAAACTTCCATTGATATGTTTTGGCTGTGGTGAGGTTGGGAATTTCACAGAAAAATTTCTGAATAGAAGTGATGGCAACTCAAAAGGAAAGAAAGGCTTTAAGAAATTCATCAAGTGAGAAAAAAGGAAAGGATCCAAAAGGAACTTTCTCTCTAAAGAAGATAGCTCATCATTCGATGAAGAAAGTGATAGTGAAGAAGAAGTCAATGGGAGAGTATTTTTTATGGCCAAGCATAATAAACAAGAGGTATGAAACAACGAACAAGAAGGGTTGACCATAGAATAATTTTCTAAGGAGGCAATCGGGCTTATAAAAGAGCTCAAGGCTGATAAAATTTGTTCCAATACTCTTGAAGAACACAAATTTATTGAAGAGTCACTTCAAAAGAAGTTGGAGGAAAGAAAAAAAGAAAGGGAAGCATTAGAAGCTGAAGTAGTCTTGCTGCGTAAGGAAGTGAAGAAGGAAAAAATGTCCAAAACTATTCCAACATCTCAAGGGCATTGGAAGAACTCATCAACAATCAATGTTCTTACAACGATAGAACTGGCCTCGGTTACAAAGAGGAAGAAACAAGACCTTCTACAACAAAATACAATGAACCTATGAGATTTGACATGCATGTAGACTTCATTGGAAAAGATTTACAAGAACATACTTGGAAGACGATTTGTCGACGAATATTTCCATCCAGGTACAGCCATACTTTTCATGGCTATTGTTATTCATGTGGAAAATTTGGTCATAAAGCTATAGAATGTCGCACGTACCCTAGGAACCAATAAAATTCCAGGAGATCATTCAAATATGAACCTCCCAGGGCTCAACGAAACATCAGTAGATTTGAAAATTTAAGAAATAATATGGAATGTTAAAAATGTCAGAACATTGGACACATAGCCAGAGACTACAGACTTGAAAATCCTCCAGAAGAATCTTCGAAGCCACAGAATGAACGAACATGGAAGAAGAAGAAGACTGATAATTGTGCTCTTGCTCTCAAGGCTCAAAACAACAAAGATGTGTGGTATGTTGACAATGGTTACTCAACGCATATGACTGGATATAGAAGGAAATTTGTATCTCTGAAAGAGAAGAAGGATGGAATCATATCCTTTGGAAATGATGGATCTTCAAATGTTATAGGATCAGGTACCGTCACTCTCGGAAGCAAAGATGTTATAGCCAAGAATGTTCTATTGGTTGAAAACATGAATCACAATCTACTCAGTGTTGGAAAAATGTGTGATCAAGGACACATAATGCTATTCAACTCCACAAAATGTGAAATCAGGAAAGGCAGGTATGGTAAAATTGTGGCTACAACAAGCCAAGCTCCAAACGACATATATGTTCTGGATGAAGAAACTAAAGCATGTCTACTACCTAAAGAAGATGAAAGCTGGTTATGGCACAAACGAATGGGTCACATAAACTTTGAAAATATTGTCAGGATAAGAAAAAAGGAAGCATTACAATAAATGTTGAAAATCTAAAAACCTTCCAACACACTATGTGAGGCTTGTCGGCACGGAAAGCAGACAAAAGTCTAATTTAAAACAAAATAAAACTTTGCATCACATCCATTGGAATTGATACATATTGATCTATGTGGTCCTGTGAGAACAAAAATCTTATATGGAGAATTATATTTCGTGTTAATGATAGATGACTATACCAGGATGACGGCCATCAGTTTCCTAAAGAAAAAATATGAAGCATTTGAGTTCTTTAAGATCTACTAGGAGTTGGTCGAAAATGAAACTAATTTGGAAATAAAGTGTCTAAGATTAGATAACGGGGGAGAATTCACTTCCAAAATATTTCAGCAATACTCTGATGAAAATGGAATAAAAAGACAATTTTCAACAGCATGAACACCTCAGCAAAATGGAGTTGCTGAAAGAAAGAACATAACCGTACATGAAATGGGTAGAACAATGTTGAAGGACTCAAAATTGGATGAAAAAATTTGGGTTCAAGCAATTGATACGACAATATTCATTTTCAACCGAAGTCTTCTTAGAAATAATTGCAACAAGACCCAATATGAATTATGGAAAGGAAAACCATCTAATGTAAAATATTTTAGAATCTTCGGAAGTAAATGTTATATCAAAAGAGAAGATCAAAATTTGGGTAAGTTTTAATCACGTGTTGATGAAGGTATATTTATTGATTACTCACGCAAAAGAAAGGCCTATAAATGTTATAATATAAGACGAAAACAGATAGTGGAGAGCATAAATGTTACATTTGACGAAGATGGTGTTCTAATGAATAATGATGAGGATCTAGAATCTTTGAAACTTGAGACAGAGGCTGAAAAAGACACAGATAATATACTAGAACAAGAAGCAACTATCAACCAGGAAGAAGTAAATAATGATCATCCAGATATACCAGAATAACAACAAGAAGATCCTCCAAAGAGAACAAAAGAACTGATTCAAAAGAACCATCCATCAAATCAAATCATTGGTGACATAAATGAAGGTCGACAGTTTCGTTCATCACAACAAGCTCACACTGTTTTTCTAGAAAATTTTGAGCCTAGTAGTTTTGAGGAAGCCAACCAAAATGAACATTGGGTAGCAGCTATGAACAAAGAATTGGATCAAATCGAGAAGAATAACACCCGGGAATTAGTTCCACGACCAAAAGATAAAAAAGTTGTTGGGACTAAATGGGTGTTCAGGAACAAATTGAATGAATATGGATAGGTTACCAGAAACAAAGAAAGATTGGTTTGCAAAGGCTATGCATAAGTGGAAGGAATTTATTTCGACAAAAAATTTGCACCAGTTGCCAGAATGGAAGCCATTTGAATGTTTCTCACCTATGCATGTTCAAGAAAAATTAAAGTCTACCAAATGGATGTTAAGTCAACATTTTTGAATGGAGAATTAGAATAAGAAGTTTACATCGAACATCCTAAAGGTTTTCTACTGTCAGAAAAAGAAGACTATGTTTGCAGGTTAAAGAAGGCTCTATGTGGTCTCAAGAAAGCTCCCAGAGCATGGTATGCTCGTCTTGATGGATATCTACATCAACAAGGGTTCAAGAAAGGTATTGTTGATAGAAATATTGTGTACAAATAGATAAAGATAATTTGACAATCGTTGAGGTATATGTGGATGATATAATATTTGGTAGTAATGATGATCGACTAAGTAAGAACTTTTCTACAAAGATGCAAAGAGAATTCGAGATGTCTTTACTTGGTGAGTTGAAATACTTCTTAGGGATTCAAATATCTCAGCAAGAGAAAGGAATATTTATATGTCAAGCCAAGTACATCAAGGAAATGCTCAAGAAATTAAAAATTGGAAGATTGCAAACCCGTCCTTACACTGATGGTAATAGGTTGAAAATTGAGCATAGACGACTCATCTAAGGATGTGGATCAGAGGTTGTACAGATCTATGATTGATATTATTCTATATGTAATAGCCTCCCATCCAAATGTTATGCGAGCAGTTGGACAAGTTGCAAGATTCCAAGCAGCACCAAAAGAATCACATATTATTGTCGTCAAAAGAATTCTTCGATATCTAAAGGGCACAAAAGAATATGGCTTGTGGTATCCCAAAGGTAACATTCTCATTATTGAAGCATTTAAAGATGCAGATTGGGTAGGAAGCATTGATGATCATAAGAGTACTAGTGGAGCAACATTCTATCTAGGTGGTTGTCTCGTATCATGGTTGAGCAAAAATCAAACCTCAATCTCGTTATCTACATCAGAAGCAAAATACATTGCATTAGCATCATGTTGTACTCAATTCCTTTGGATGAAATAAACTTTGCAAGATCTTCAAGTACAATTTAGTGAGCCTATTCCCATATTCTGTGACAACACCAGTGCCATTAGCATCTCCAAGAATCCTGTCATGCATTCAGAAACAAAACACATTCCAATCAAATATCATTTTGTTATCCTTGAAAATAATATCAAACTTGAGTATGTTGGTACAAAACAACAAATCGCTGATATTTTCACTTAACCTTTACCTCGTGAATAATTTGAATATGTTCGCCATAAGCTTGGGATTCTCCCAAGTTCTCATTATATTTTCCTTATTCATAATATAAAGGGGGAGTGGAAGTGTGCACAGGTCCACAGGATGGTTGTGTGTTAGGGGGAGTTACCCTTTTCCATTGATGTCAAAGGGGGAGAGAATGTTGTAGGAAGGGGTTTCATGATCGCAGGGGGAGATTGTTGATCAGCGGTTGTCATTGATGTGAAAACAAGTAGCACTAGGGGATACCCAAATATTGCATGGGAATTTTTACCTACCAAATTACTATATTCTGGGTCAATAATTATTTTTATGGCTTCTACTTTTCGAGATGTTTCCGTTGAAATATGGCATGTCATGTAATTCTTCACGGTTTGAGAGATATTCATGTTTGAAGTTTGTAACCCCAGTTAGTGGGCTAAAACCCCATAGGGTTGTGGCATGGGTCATTGAAAAGTAAATAATTAATCATTTTTAATCTCCTAAAATCCCTCCCATGTTCACTTGTTGAAGCCCCTCTCAACCTAAGCATTTATATAAATTGTGATCCTCATATCCTCATGCAGGAACTTCGCTATCTAAAACAGGTCATCGTGGAATTTTCACCCTAACCTTTTTTATATGAAGGTTTAGAAATGGAAATTTTGATGCGGTGAAGTCGAAATCCCGAGGAAGATCCTATAAAATTTTTGGATCAAGTTGTGCAATATTTGCGGAGATATGATTTGTGGAAGTTAGTGTTTTTGTAGGTTCCTGAAATTCATCTCAAAGAAGTGACCTTGGGAAAATCGTCATAACTCTCTCTCTGAGTATCATATTGGAATTCTATAAAAATTGGAATATAGTGCATGGACTGTAGTTTTCTTTGTGTCAATTTTAGAGCCGAATGAGGAAACAGTGACATGTGGCATGCCGTACAAGTTTTCTCTACTGAAATAGTCCATAATTAGGGAATTGTGAGAGATTGGGCATAACTCTCCCTTGAAGAATCCAAATTGGGTCAGAGCTATGGCATTGGAAATAAGACTTAGAGGATTACTACGGGGCTGAAAATCACATATTGGGGATCTTAAATAATAGAGATACACTAGATTCAATATTGAGCTCCTAGAAGGCAAGAAAAAGCTAGATCATGTGTTGCCAAGGGTTGCAAAGGACTAGACTTTCTAGGGCAACAAAGAAAAGAAAGGTGAAGCATAGGGTAGCATGAAAAGAGCAATAATCAAGGTGTAGAACATCAGTAAGAAATTCATCACATGAAGTATTCAAGTGGGCAGCACTGCATATAGTCACTCTAAAGGTATCATTGTACTAAGTCATTGTAAATACATTATTGTAAAAATTGTACTAGTGTCTATCTACCAAGAGTTGAAGAGGCAGTGTCAGGAGGTCTTGGATCATCATTAGGTGTTTGTGTCATAGTTGGGGTTATGGTCTAGTGTGTCTTATTCTTTTACATCATTATATATCATTGTAAAGTGGACCATTTTCCCTAGGACAGGAGTCCATTCTTCTTTTATTATTCTATAGGGTGGTAGGGTGGTGTTAGGGTGAGTTGTAGCTCATTGGGTGTTGGAGCATCCGTTCAGTTGACTACTGAAGAATCTCAGGTGTTGGAGCGTCCATCCAGTGGGAGATGGAGAAGAATTATTTTCTAGATTCTAGGAAGTTGGAGCTTTATTTTCAATTGGAGTTGAATATTAAAGCATTATTAGAAAAGCATTAGGTGGTTTTTGTCCTGGAGTGGGTTTCCACCTTAAAAAATGTGTTCATTTCTATTCATTTTGTTTACTGCTATCATTGTACAAACACTGATAATAATGTAATATTAAATAATGCTCTAATTTAAAGGAATACTGATTCAACCCCCCTCTCAGTATTTCCAACAGTTTGATGATATTAAAAAATAATAATAATTATTAAAGTTGATAAGTAACAAGACATCACAAGCAGTTATCAAGTAAGTAGAAATCACTCTAATTATTTCCCTTAAGATTTCTCAAGAAAATGCACCTCATATCTAAGGTTTGTGTTAAAGAGAGGTTGTGTGAAGAGATTGTGAAATTTTTCAAGTTAAAACCATAGTAATAGTTACAAAAAATGATAAATTACTAGTTCTAGTGAGTGATGTTTAAGTTGGTCAAGATTGGAGAAAATTACTTGAAGCATTCATCATTCCTCTTTAGATAGTAATCAAATGGAAATTCATGCTCTGTTAGCTCTGTTTGGCCTCAAATTAATTTTATTTTAGGTTTTCTTAGCTCATCTAGTTTAACCATACGGTTTGAAGAGGCTTATTTCAAACATATTTCAGAATCTTGTGATGGGTTTTATGAAATTTTCAATTCACAAGTTTGTATTATACTCTATTTATTCTGATATTTCACTGTCAATGCTGGTTGAAAATTGTCTATAGCGCCTCTTTAGAGATTTTTTTTATCCATAAATTGTAGATTTTTTTTTAGTTATGTCAATGGTATCTTGATCCCATCTTACCAGTCATATAAGATCTATAAGATTTAGCGTACGTGATATAATTTTCTTATATTTCTTGCCCTTATTTTTATTTTTAGTGTATCCCCCTTAATGTTATTTTTGTACCCAGTAGTCCCCATAGTATTATTATTATGTCCCATAGAATCCCGCTATTGTTATTTTTGTACCCTTACATTATTATTGTTATGTTGACTATGATTATATTGTGACCCCTTAGACTCCTATATATAGAAATTAGGTTTTGAAATTTGAATCAACGAAGAAATTTTTATGTATGTAACATAAAGGAGGTTCTCCCTCGAAGAGGCTGTTTTCTAAGTTGGTGATCTATCCTTTCTTCTATTTTGTGAGCTGGATGCATAATATTTGGAATCAGAGCTTTGGATTCTAGGATTTTGCTTATTAAAATAAGACATCTTGGAATTTTTGCTATACCTTTTTTTCTACGAAGCTTCAAAAGCTGAAAATGAAACCACGTGGAGTTGAAATCTTGGTGAAATTCATGCCAGAATTTCAGATCTTGTTTTTCTATATTTTCAGATATTTGATCAGAGTAAGTTAAGGTTTTTGAAGGCTCTCGAATTTAGTCTCAAAACGATGACCGAGGGAAAATCATCATAACTTTCATTTCAGGAATCAGATTTGAATTCTTTAAAATGTGGCTGAAATTTTACGAAACATATTTTTTGTTGTATCAATTTAAGAGCCTAATTTTTAAATAGTGGCACATTTAACCCATTACAACTTCCCTCTATTGAATGAATCCATAATCATGCCATCATGGGATATTTGGCACAACTTTATCTTGAATAATCCAAAGAGGTTCTCACCTATGGCATTGGAAATAAGCCTCAAAGATCTACTACAAGACCTATTTTCATATCTTGGAGATATGAAATCATAGAGGTACATCAGGTTCAATACTGACCTCCTCAAAATCAAGAAAAAACTGTGTTTTTTAAAAATTGCATAACCTTTGTTTGAAAATTTAGTTGGAAGTGATTCCAAGGAATATTGAAGAATAGATATTAGTATTGGGTTCTCAAATACCTCACAAAATGAATTCCACACCCATTAAGCCCTCAAAAATCTCTACTATGACACCTGAAGAGGAAGAATTGCAACATGATCTATCAAAAATATGAGACCAAGCGCAACAAATTTCATTCTCGCAAAGAGTAACCATAAATGAAATGGAAGCTAAGATAGATGGTATGGATTTAAATATGGATGGAATAGAAGAAAAAATGGAATATTTTAAGGATGGATTAAAATTAGACATGGATAGCTTCAAATCAAGCATGGAATCTAAGATGGATGGTTTGAAAAAAGACATGGAAGGTTTGAAGGAAGGTTTGGAAAAGTTGTTGGAAGAAATACTTTCCAGTGGTGACAAGGTAATCCATGAAAATCATGATGAGGACAAAAGGAATATGAATTTTTATTTTGGAAACTCTAATGTTGGGTTTTGAGAACCACCAGATTCCAAAGATAGATATGAGGAAGTTGGATGGAAAGGATATGGTAACATGGATACCACAAATGGAGAAATATTTTGATCTCGATGATGTGTAACACTCGCAAAAGGTACACATTGAAAATTTATATTTAGAACCCGATAAATTTTTTTAAGTCCATATAATACTAGTGTATACCCTTACTTTTGTTAGTGTATCCCCCTTATTTTTATTATTGTACCCCCGTAACCCCCATATTTTTATTATTTTTCCCTTACATTATTATTGCTAGGTCGGCTAGGATTATATAAAGAAAGGAGGTTTTTTCATTTGTATAATCCAAGAATTGTTCATTTATGTAATGTAAAGGAGGTTTCACCCTCAAAGTGGCTTATTTATAAAGTGTTGGCCTCTCTTTTCTTCTATTTTTGGAGCTATTTTCATAACATTTGGAATCAGAGCTTTGGATTCTAGGGTTTTGTTGCTCTAAACAGGTCATCGTGGAAATTTTTCCATAATGTTTTTTATAAGAATTTTTAGAAGCGAAAATTTTTACATACCAAAGCCATAATCTTGAGGAATGTTGTGTAAAAATTTTAGATCTTGGTTTGTAATATGTTCGGAGATATGATCTATGGAAGTTAGGGTTTTGTTAGGCTCCCGAATTTAACCTAAACGGGTCATCCTGGAATTTTCGCTATAAATTGTTTTCTATGAAGGTTCAGAAGCTAAAAAATTTACAAAGTGAAGAATAAATCTTGAGGAACATCATGTAAAAATTTCAGATCTTTGTTCACAAAATTTTCGAAGATATGATCTGTGCAATTTAGGGTTTTATCAGGCTCCCAAATTTCATCTCAAAGTGGTGACCGTGGGAAAGTAGTCATAACTTTCTCCCTGAGCATCGGATCAGATTTTCGTAAAAAATGGCCGAAATCAAATTGACTTTGGTTCCCGGTTTATCAATTTCAAAGCTGAAGGAGGAAACAAGGACATGTGGCACATCGTACAAGTTTGCTCTACTGAACTAGTCCATAATTAGGTCATTGTGGGAGATTGGGCATAATGTTTTCTGGAAGCATCCAAATCAGGTCAGAATTGTGGTATTTGAAAGAAGCTTTAGAGGGATACTACAACACTGAAGTTTAGATATTGAAGATCTGAACTCACAGAGATAATTTAGTTTCAATATTGAGCTCCTGAAAAGCAAGAAAAAGGTGTGTATTTGTTTTTGAAAATTGCATAAAGTTTGTTTGAAAAAATAGCTTGAAGTGATTCCAAGGGCTTATTGAAGAATTTTTATCAGTATTGGGTTCTATAATGCCTCCAAAAAATAATTACACACGCATTAATCCCTAAGAAAGCTATACTATGATGCATGAAGAGGAGGAATTGCAGTATGAGAGATCAAAATTATGGTACGAAGTGCAACAAATTTTGATATTACGAAGAGCAATCAAAGATGACATAGATGGTTTAAAAGAACAAATGGAGGCTAAGTTGGATGGTTTGAAGGATCAAATGAAAGCTAATATGGATGATAGAATAGCATAATATCACATCGAGCATCAACGAAAAGTTCTCCAACTCTCAAAGTATAACCTAAATTTGGACCGAAATCGAATAAAACAACAAGAAGATCAACATTGAAGAAAAAGAAGTTCTAAAGCATTCATAAGAACCAGAACTAGAAAAATACCAAATCGATCAATTTCAGATTATCTCATCAAGTGGAATAACTTACCCGTTGAAGATTCTACATGGGAGGATGAGAATTTTATACAAAAGCATCCAGAAATAATCAAGCATTGAGAGCAACACTTGTTTGAAGGAGAGGGGCATGTTAGGTTCCTATAATACTAGTGTATCCCCTTATTGCTGTCAGTGTAGCCCCCGTAGTTTCATTATTGTACCCCTGTAACCCCCATATTGTCATTATTGTGCCCTTACATTATTATTGTTAGGTTGGCTAGGATTATATTGTGACCCCATAGACTCCTATATATAGAAAGGAGGTTTTCTCATTTGTATGATCCAAGAATTGTTCATTTATGTAATGCAAAGGAGGTTTCCTCCTCGAAGTGTCTTATTTCTAAGACATTGATCTCTCTTTTCTTCTATTTTTGGAGCTGGTTTCATAACAAATTTGTATGGTATCAATGGATTTGTTCTCATAAACCAATTGTCACTTAGTCAATTTTTACAGAGGAAATGATATCACATTATGATGATACAAAGAGCAACACCTTATTTAACCAATTAGTAAATCTCAAATAAAAGGACTCAATGGTAGATCACATTGAGGACTTTCAAAAATTGAATATCAGGGTACCAGATATTCCAGAGGAGCATATGATTGATTTCTTCATAGGGAATTTAAAGGATAATATCCAACATGAGGTTTTCCTTTGGGAAACTAATTCTTTGGAGAAGGCATTCAGGGTGGCAAGAAGATTTGAAAGAAAAATTATGAAAACAAGGAATTCTACCAATCACAACAATAAAGATGGAAATGTTGTTGCTCCTAGCCTTCCACAACCTACAAGGTTGACACCACAATAATTGGAGGAAAAAATAACAAAAGGGATTTGTTATAATTGTGATAAAAAATACACTAAAGGTCATTAGCATGTCGAGAAGAAATTATTTTACAGATATTGTGAAGAGGAGGAAGTAAAGGAAAAAGAAATATCAAAAGAGGAGGATATACATGAGTAACCAGCCCCGGAGAAGGAATAAATGAATCCAACCATATATTGTAATGCATTTTTTGGAATTACCACTTCTCAAACTATCAAGATAGAAGGATATATCAAGAAAAAAAAGGTAATAATGCTGATTGATTCAGGTAGTACCCATAATTTTATTCTTCCTATATCCAACAACAGAGTGTCAAATAATGGTTGAAAGTGGAGGAAATATAAATTACTCGGGAAAGCTCCATAATATCAATCTAACGATGGGGGGATATCTATTGAATAGTCCAATACATTCTATTCCAATAGGCGGTGTTGATATTGTACTAGGAATCCAATGGTTACAATATTTGGGGACTATAGCTTTTAATTTTCAAAAACATTTCTTGAAATGTTTTTGGGAAGGAAAGGAATCTGAATTATGGGGTATCATAGGGAAACCAAGAAATATATATGGTTGGAGAACCTTGCCCTTGCCTTCACAGCACAGTACATTTTGCCTCCTCTTCGCATTAGCTCTCTAAAATAGAGAAGGGTGTGTGCCTCTCATCAAATGATGTTGTTCATCCTTTCTACCTTCTCCTTCCATCTGCAATACTTCAAAATCATGCTGCTCACTGATTGTGCTTTGACCTCCATGTATGAGATCCTGGGGAACTTCTTGCAAGGATACAATAATCCCTCCTACTGGAGCATGTGCTCCTCATTTCTCTACATGAGGTACTAGATGTGATCTACATGTGACAGCGTTGTTGCCCTCATCTCCATCAATGTGGATGGGAAACATCTCAACGATTGGATCCTCTTGTGAAAAGGAGATCCCCATGCCCTCTTGTTTAGGAATATGAACTAGAGGTCTTGCCTCTAACAAGGTGTAATGCAAGATTTCAGCTTCCCCCATGGTTCTCTGAAGTGGAGTCTCCTCCATCAAATGCAAGGATTTTTTTCTCTCAAGTTTCTCTTGTTCATGTGTCTTAGGAAGTTTCCCATCAAACCTTCCCATAAATGTTATAATGAATCTTGCATAAGAGGAAGTGTTTGCATTTTTCAAAGAACAAGACTCAAAAATCCACCATGCATGGGCCTTACCTTTGAATTGCAGCGCTGCAATTCTAACAGCTTCAACTTCAGAAATGTGGCGTTGCTTTAAGTAGGAGTCTAGCTCCTTCACCCAAGCTCCAGCTGAACATGTAGGTGACCCTACAAAAGTAGATAGAAGAAATCTATCTGCATCCTGCTGTTTGCTCTCCTCCACTTGGATCTTGAAAAAATCTTGGAAATTGGTATGATCTCTAAACCCCTCAGTTGAGATTCATACTCCTACAACAAATCACTACGAGTTCTCCTCTTAGGCATTCTCCCTCCTTTCATCCATCTCAAGATAGATCTGGGCACTTGACTACGCTATGCATCATGGTGTGTAGTTGCATGCTCACACTCACCATGTGAAAATCTAGATTTAGCTCTAGATCCAAACTCCTCTGTAGATTCCATCTCCATCCTTATTTTCTTCAGATCTTCTTGAAAGCTCTGCAGAGACCTTGGAAGAAGCTTTGTAAGCATGGCATCCTTTCTCCCTTCACATAATGGAGCCTTATCTTTTATATCCATTTCTCATTGAAGTGTAATGGCATGAGATCCATAGGCTGAGCCAATATTGAAGCTTTGATACCACTGTAGTATCCAAAAATAGGGAAAATAAGCAGTATTGGGAATATCTTGAAATATTCCAAAAATGGACTCCTCAGCAATGCCTTCACAGAAAAACGCATTTCCAGAAATATAAGCCATAAAATTAAAAAACATCACTTATATCCATGATATATTTCCATCTAGCATCTAATTCCAAGAGGAGATATGAAACAAAGGAAACTAGGTGAGGTAAATAGACCTCCCACACTAGTGTAGCTGAAAATGACCAAAACCCCCAGACACTGCTACTCAAAAATAATACAAAAAAGATACTGCGCAGTATTATGAGGGTTTCAACTTAGAAAATAGGATAACAAGTATATATACTCATAATTTAATCAATAATGCTTATGAACTGAGATCTATTCTCCTTATACAAAATACAAGAGAACCCGAGAAGGGTTTCTTGTCATACACTCTACATACAAATGTTATGTTCAGAAAATTACTGAATAATCACTGCAATGCTGAAGAATAAAAGTGTGGAAGGCTGAAATATGTCTGATCTGATGTATATCCCTCAAGGGCTTCCTCCCATGAAAGGATGAACCTCTCAATCAGAAGAAAACACTGCAATGGAGCCACTAGACCATCCACCAGGGATAATTTTAAGGATGGAAAATTATCTTGAAGTTTAAAAAATTGGCGAATCTCACTAGTCCCTAATATGCAAACTATAAAATTTTTATTGATGTATTTGTAAAATTATTCAAATTTGTAATGATATGATATACATTGTATATATAATTTTGGCGATTTTTAACGTAAAATAATTTTATACTGTAAAATTTGGGTGAATAATTTTGATAAAAAAATGGAAATTGGCGAATCTTTTTTTTGGAAAAACCATAGAAAATTAGCCCACCTGCGAATATTAGCCCCTAAAATTTTCCATACCATCCACTAAAGCTGCCTCCAAAAATCACGCATTCCCTGGCTGGAACAGCGCTGGGAATGTTGGGAAAATGAGTGGTCTGCTACCATAGATCTGAAATGAGCTCTAGACCTCTCCAAATAGATCTCCCGATAGGAGGAAACCTCCCTCCTATGAGAAACTAGCTTAGAAAATTGGGATTCCAATCCCTTCCACTGTGGCACCCTACAACACTACACAATAACCTGTAGAAACTACGCTGATGAAGTAGGTTGAAGCTTGGCCTGAAAACCAGATGTGTAAAATGAATGCAAACTCTCCCAAGAGGCTCCTCAAGGAAGGAGGTGGGATTCCCGCTCAGGAACACCCAGTGCTAAACAGCACAACAACCCTGCTAAATAGCAAGAGGAAGCAAAAAGTATGAGCAGAAAAAATAATAATATAAAACATGAAGAATAATGCTTCCATCCTCTTCCTCAAATAAAATTTCAGTTTTCTTGCCCTTGGCCCCACCCAATTAGGTCATTTCCATCAAGAGATTCATCTCCCTCCAAAACTACGTTATTCCTTCATTGATTCTTGCTCCTCCACAACTGCGTTGTTGACTTAGTCAAAGTAGGCTAAATCAACCTGATATTATCCCTGTTAAAACAAGGAGGTGTTTTATTAAGCTACAAGGAGTGTCTCCTTTCACACTTGAAGTTTTGTTATTCCTCCTTAGGAGACTTATGGGCTTTTCTACCCATTTATTCACCGGCTAAACATACTACTAACTCTAATGTTCCATTTAGCTTTGAGGATAAAATTTGGGAACATTACAGTCCTCCCCTAAAAAATATTTGCTTGTCATCAAGAAAATGTATAGGGAAAGAAAAATTTCTCCCCTCCTCTTCTTGTGGCCTCCCATCAATTTCCTCCATCACCGCATCAAGATAATCTGCAATGAAACTACCATCCAATGTCTCCTCCCAAGTGTGCAAAACCAAATGGCCCACATCAATCAAAGGTGGAAAGTGTGAATGGAAACTTGCTTGCTGTCCCATGGCCTCCACAAATTAGGAGTGATGAAAAACATGGTGAATGAGTGACTCCCTCACCCATGCTATCATCCAAATGAAATGAGCCATCCTAGGTAGCTCATCAAAAGAATCATCAACCCCGGTTTTATACAATGTGTTGGGGCTGCATGGAGAGATTGGATTCTATCATCCAAATGGTTTCTCTCTCCATTTATGGTAAACATGGGGCTGCCTCTATCTTTGGGCTGAAATAACATGGCCTCCAAGAATGGCCCAAGTTTCCCCATCAAACAATTCAGCCATGAAGTGCCCCCTCAATTTCTTCAAGTCGTTCCTCCCACAAGAAGGTAAAGATAATGGTGTGGAAATCATGGTTTGCCCATGGTTCTTCCTGAAATATAAAACATGTAAAGTGGGGAGAATCATGCTCCGAATGGGCATCTCTAATACCTCCAACACTCTCCAAATAATGCTTCCCATGAATGTAAAAATATCACCAATAAATGGAAGCAAAATGCAATAAAAACAAGCTACCATATGACAACTGGAGAGTGGTTCATAGTTCCAAAAATGGAACCATCACAGTGCATCCTTTGCCTGCATCAAAAAAAAATCTAACAAGTGCTTTCCTAGCCACTTTTTTTCTACCACAGTCATCTCATAAGATGGAATCATGAATATACAATTTGGTGTCAATGGTGCACACCAAGAATCATGTGGCTTCCCCCACAAATCACCAATAAGGTAGCCAAAGCCAATGCTACAAGTAGCTACAAGTACATCATCATACAATATGCAAGAAGAGATAATTATTCTTGATAGATCATGTTTCTCAAACAAGGAAAAGAAGTACAATACAGAATGTGAAATTATACCTCCTCCATCATGTACTTGATATATTGAGCTGAAATGGCTCAACTGGAAATTCTCCCTCACGTCCAAAGAGTAGGGAAGTGGTTGTGACCTCCTCTCTATCATCATCCAGGCTATGCACCTTTCCATATGTTGAAATATTTCATGCTAGATGCCCTCCCAAGTGAAATCCTCTGCCAATGAAAGGTATGCATCATAATGCATGGAAAGGAATTCCTCATGTGTTGCAAGTAGCAACTTCTCCTTAAGACTAGAAGCTCTAGTCAAGAAGACTCTACCATGTGAATAGATGACCATATCATCCACCATATACTCATCATCTCTATCCGGGTCATCGAGACTCATGCATGCACCAAGATGCTTGGATTACTCTACTAAGAGATGAGATCTCCAATAAGGATCAATCCTCCTAAGAGACAGCGCTGGTGATATGTCATGTGAAGCTCTCCTGATGTTGCTGCCTGCTACTTTGACATCCCCCATGCCAAATTTCTCCTATAAACCCTTCACCCCTCTATAATCCAAGAGTGGTGAATCCAAAGACAATATTTCTTTCATCAATGCTAGATCTGGTGGCCTCCAAGGTGGAATGCCTCCATGTAGTGACATATCAATGTCAAGAGTGGACTGCATATATGGTTGGGCAACCTTGTCCTTGCCTTCATAGCGCATTATAGTCTGCCTCCTCTTTGCATTAGCTCTCTGAAATAGAGATGGGTGTGTGCCTCTCATCAAATGATGCTGCCCTTCCTTCCTACCTTCTCCTTCCATCTGAAATACTTCATAATCATGCTGCTCACTGATTGTGCTTTGACCTCCATGTATGAGATCCTGGGGAACTTCTTGCAAGGATACAAGAATCTCTCCTATTGGAGTATGTGATCCTCCTTCGTCTGCATGAGATACTAGATGTGCTCTAGATGTGACAGCCTTTTTTCCCTCATTTCCATCAATGTGGATGGGCAACATCTCAACAATTGAATCCTCTTGTGAAAAGAAGATCCCCATGCCATCTTGTTTAGGAATATGAACTAGAGGTCCTGCCTCTAACAAGGTGTAAAGCAAGATGTTAGATTCCCCCATGGTTTTCTGAAGTGGATTCTCCTCCATCACATGAAAGGTTTTTGTTCTCTCAATTTTCTCTTCTTCATGTGTCTTAGGAAGTTTCCCATCAAACCTTCCCATCAATGTTTCAATGAATTTTTCATAAGAGGAAGTGTTCGCATTTTTCAAAGAACAAGACTCAAAAATCCACCATTCATAGGCCTTACCTCTGAAATGCAGCGCTGCAATTCTGATGGCTTCAACTTCAGAAATGTGGTGTTGCTATAAATAGGAGTCTAGCTCCTTCACCCAAGCTCCAGCTGAACATGTAGGTGACCCTGCAAAAGTAAATAGAAGAAATCTATCTGCATCCTGCTGCTTGCTCTCCTCCACCTGGATCTTACCAAACTCTTGGAAATTGGTATGATCTATAAACCTCTCATTTTGAGATTCATACTCCTGCAAAAAATCACTAAGAGTTCTCCTCTTAGGCATTCTCCCTCCTTTCATCCATCTCAAGATAGATATGGGCACTTGACTGCGTTGTGCATCATGGTGTGTAGCTGCATGCTCACACTCACCATGTGAAAATATAGATTCAGCTCTAGATCCAAACTCCTTTGGAGATTCCATCTCCATCATTATTTTCTTGAGCTCTCCTTGAAATCTCTACATAGATCTTGGAAGAAGCTTTTTAAGCATGTCTTCCCTTCTCCCTTCACATAATGGAGCCTTCTCTTTTTTGTCCATTTCTCCTTGAAGTATAATGGCCTAAGATCCACAGGCTGAGCCAAGATTGAAGCTTTGATACCACTGTAGTATCCAAAAATAGGGAAAATAAGCAGTATTCCAGGAATATCTTAAAATATTCCAAAAATGAACTACTCAGCAATGCCTTCACAAAAAAACGCATTTCCAGAAATATAATCCATAAAATCACAAACCATCACTTGGATCCATGAGATATTTCCATCTAGCATATAATTCCAAGAGGATATCTGAAGCAAAGGAAACTAGGTGAGGTAAATAGAGCTCCCACACTAGTGTAGTTGAAAATGACCAAAAACCCCAGACACTGCTACTCAAAAATAATACACAAAAGAGACTGCGCAGTATTATGAGGTTTTCAACTTAGAAAATATGATAACAAGTATATCTACTCATATATTAATCAATAATTCCTAATAACTCAGATCTAGTCTCCCTATACAAAATACAAGAGAACCCGGGAAGGGTTTCTTGTCACGCATTCTACATACAAATGTGATGTTCAGAAAATTACTAAATAATCACTACAACACTGAAGAATAAGAGTGTAGAAGGCTAAAATATGTATTATATGATGTATATCCCTCAAGGGCTTCCTCCCATGAAAGGATGAACCTATCAATCATAAGAAAACACTGCAACGGAGCCACTAGACCATCCACTAAAGCTGCCTCCAAAAATAACACAATCCCTGGTTGGAACAACATTGGGAATGTTGGGGAAATGAGTGTTCTAATACCATAGATCTGAAATCAGCTCTAGAAATCTTCAAACAAATCTCCCAACAGGAGGAAACCTCCCTCCTATGAGAAACTAGCTCAGTAAAGTGGGATTCCAATCCCTTCCACTGCTGCACCCTGCAACACTGCACAATAACCTGCAGAAACTGCACTGATGAATTAGGTTGAATATTTTCCTAAAAACCTAATGTGGAAAATGAATGAAAACTCTCCCAAGAGGATCCTCAAGGAAATAGGTGGGATTCCCGCTCAGGAACACCTGGTGCTAAACAACACAGTAGCCCTGCTAAACAGAAAGAGCAAGAAAAAATTCTGAGCAGAAAAAATAATAATATAAAACATGAATAATAATGCTACCATCGTATTCCTTAAATAAAATTTGAGTTTTATTGTGTTTTTCCCCACCCAATTATGTCATTTCCATCAATAGATTCATCTCCCTCCAAAACTGTGTTATTCCTTCCTTGATTCTTTCTCCTCCACAACTGCATTGTTGACTTAGTCAAAGTAGACTAAATCAACCTAATATTATCCCTGGTCACACATGGAGGTGTTTTATTAAGTTTCAAGGAGTGTCTCCTTTCACACTTGAAGTGTTTTTATTCCTCCTTAGGAGACTTATGGGCCTTTCTACCCATTTATTCACAGGCTAAAGATACTACTAACTCTAATGTTCCATTTAGCTTTGAGGCTGAAATTTGGGAACATTACAGTCCTCCCCTCCAAAATCTTTGCTTTTCCTCAAGAAAATGTACAGGGAGAGAAAAATTTCTCACCTCCTCCTCTTGTGGCCTCCCGTCAATGGTCTCCATCACCGCATCAAGGTAATCCGCAATAAAACTTCCATCCAATGTCTTCTCCCAAGTGTGCAAAACCAAATGGCCCACATCAATCAAAGGTGGAAAGTGTGAATGGAAACCTGCTTACCATCCCATGGCCTCCACAAATTAGGAATGATGACAAACATGGTGAATGAGTGACTTCCTCACCTATGCTATCATCCAAATGAAATGAGCCATCCTAGGTAGCTCATCAAAAGAATCATCAACCCTGGTTTTATACAATGTGTTGGGGCTGAATGGAGAGATTGGATTCTGCCATCCAAATGGTTTCTCTCTCCATTTATGGTAAACATGGGGCTGCCTCTGTCCTTGGGCTGAAATAACATGGCCTCCAAGAATGGCCCAAGTTTCCCCATCAAACAATTCAGCCATGAAGTGCCCCCTCAAGTTCTTCAAGTGGCTCCTCCCACAAGAAGGGAAAGATAATGGTGTGGCAATCATCGTTTGCCCATGGTTCCTCTTGAAATATACAACATGTAAAGTGGGGATAATCATGCTCCCAATGGGCATCTCTAATACCTCCAACACTCTCCAAAAAATGCTTCCCATGAATGTAAAAATATCAGCAGTAAATGGAAGAAAAATGCAATAAAAACAAGCTGCCATATGACAACCGGAGAGTGGTTCATAGTTCCACCAATGGAACCAGTGCAGTGCATCCTTTTCCTGCATCAAAACAAAATTTAACAAGTGCTTTCCCAGCCACTTGTTTGCTGCCACAGTCATCTCATAAGATGGAATCATGAATATACAATTCGGTGTCAATGGTGCACACCAAGAATCATGTGGCTTCCCCCACAAACCACCAATAAGGTAGCCAAAGTCAATGCTACAAGTAGCTACAAGTACATCATCATACAATATGTAAGAAGAGATAATTCTTTTTGATACATCATGCTGCTCAAACAAGGAAAAGAAGTACAATACAAAATGTGAAATTATACCTCCTCCATCATGTACTTAAATCTTTAGCTGAAATGGCTCAACTGGGAATTCTCCCTCACCTCCAAAGAGTAGGGAAGTGGTTGTGACCTCCTCTCTATCATCATCTGGTCTATGAACCTCTCCATAAGCTAAAATATTTCATGCTGGATGCCCTCCCAAGTGAACTCCTCTGCCTAAGAAAGGTATGCATCATAATGCATGGAAAGGAATTCCTCATGTGCTGCAAGTAGAAACTTCTCCTTGAGACTAGAAGCTCTAGTCAAGAAGATTCTGCCATGTGAATAGATTACCATATCATCCACCATATACTCATCATCTCTATCCGGGTCATCGAGACTCATGCATGCACCAAGATCCTTGCAGTACTCTACTAAGATCTGAGATCTCCAATAAGGATCAATCCTCCTAAGAGACAGCACTGGTGATCTGGCATGTGAAGCTCTCCTCATGTTGTTTCCTACTACTTTGACATCCCCGATGCCAAAGCTCTCCTCTAAACCCTTAACTAATCGAAAATCCAAGAGCGGTGAATCCAAAGACAAGATGTCTTTCATCAATGCTAGATCTGGTGGCCTCCCAGTTGGAATGCCTCCATGTAGTGAGACAACAATGTCAAGAGTGGACTGTATATATGGTTGGGAAACCTTGCCCTTGCCTTCATAGCGCAGTATAGTCTACCTCCTCTTTGCATTAGCTCACTGAAATAGAGAAGGGTGTGTGCGTCTCATCAAATGATGCTTCCCTTCCTTCCTACCTTCTCCTTCCATCTGCAATACTTCACAATCATGCAGCTCACTGATTGTGCTTTGACCTCCATGTATGAGATCCTGGGGAACTTTTTGCAAGGATACAAGAATCCCTCCTGCTGAAGCGTGTGCTCTTCCTTTCTCTACATGAGGTACTAGATGTGCTCTAGATGTGACAACGTTTTTTCCCTCATCTCCATCAATGTGGATGGGCAAAATCTCAACAATTGGATCCTCTTGTGAAGAAGAGATCCCCATGCCCTCTTGTTTAGGAATATGAACTAGAGGTCTTGCCTCTAACAAGGTGTATTGCAAGATGTCAGATTCCTCCATTGTTTTCTGAAGTGGAGTCTCCTCCATTACATGCAAGGAATTTTTTCTCTCAAGTTTCTCTTGTTCATGTGTCTTAGGAAGTTCCCCATCAAACCTTCCCATCAATGTTTCAATGAATCTTGCATAAGAGGAAGTGTTTGCATATTTCAAAGAATAAGACTCAAAAATCCACCATGCATGGGCCATACCTCTGAAATGCAGTGCTGCAATTCTGATGGCTTAAAATTTAGAAATGTGGTGTTACTGTAAATAGGAGTCTAGCTCCTTCACCCAAGCTCCAGCTGAACATGTAGTTGACCCTGCAAAAGTAGATAGAAGAAATATATCTGCATCCCGTTGCTTGCTCCCTCCACCTAGATATTGCAAAACTCTTGGAAATTGGTATGATCTCTAAACCTCTCATTTTTAGAATCATATTCCTGCAACAAATCATTAAGATTTCTCCTCTTAGGCATTCTCCCTCCTTTCATCCATCTCAAGATAGATTTGGGCACTTGACTGCGCTGTGCATCATGGTGTGTAGCTGCATGCTCACACTCACCATATGAAAATATAGATTTAGCTCTAGATCCAAATTACTCTGGAGATTCCATCTCCGTCCTTATTTTCTTCAGCTCTCCTTGAATTCTCTACATAGATCTTGGAAGAAGCTTTGTAAGCATGCCTTCCTTCCTCCCTGCACATAATGGAGCCTTCTCCTTTTTGTCCATTTCTCCTTGAAGTATAATGGCCTAAGATCCACAGGCTGAGCCAATATTGAAGCTTTGATACCACTATAGTATCCCAAAATAGGGAAAATAAGTAGTATTGGGAATATCTTAAAATATTCCAAAAATGGACTGCTCAGCAATGCCTTCATAGAAAAATGCATTTCCAGAAATATAAGCCATAAAAGTACAAATCATCACTTGGATCCATGATATATTTTCATCTATCATATAATTCCAAGAGGATATCTGAAACAAAGGAAACTAGGTGAGGTAAACAGACCTCCCACACTAGTGTAGCTGAAAATGACAAAAAACCCCAGACACTACTACTCAGAAATAATACAGAAAAGAGATTGTACAGTCTTATGAGGGTTTCAATTGAGAAAATAGGAGAAAAAGTATATCTACTCATATATTAATCAATAATTCTTAAGAACTGAGATCTAGTCTCCTTATACAAAATACAAGAGAACTCGGGGAGGGTTTCTTGTCATACACTCTACATACAAATGTGATCTTCAGAAAATTACTGAATAATCACTGCAACACTGAAGAATAAGAGTTTATGAGGCTGAAATATGTCTGATATGATGTATATCCCTCAAGGTATTCCTCCCATGAAAGGATTCACCTCTCAATCACAAGAAAACACTCGAACGAAGCCACTAAAGCATCCAATGAAGCTGCCTCCAAAAATAACACATTCCCTGGCTGGAACAACACTGGGAATGTTGGGGAAATGATTGGTTTGCTACCATATATCTGAAATGAGCTCTAGACCTCTCCAAACAAATATCTCTATAGGAGGAAACCTCCCTCCTATGAGAAACTAGCTCAGAAAAGTGGGATTCCAATCCCTTCGACTACTGCACCCTGCAACACTACACAATAACCTGCGGAAATTGTGCTGATGAAGTAGGCTAAAGCTTGGCCTGAAAACCTAATGTGGAAAATGAATGCAAACTCTCCCAAGAGTCTCCTCAAGGAAAGAGGTGGGATTCCCACTCAGGAACACCCGGTGCTAAACAGCACAGCAACCCTGCTAAACAGAAAGAGGAAGCAAAAAGTCTGAGCAGAAAAAATAATAATCTAAAACATGAAGAATAATGTTGCCATCCTCTTCCTTAAATAAAATGTGAGTTTTCTTGCCCTTGGCCCCACCCAATTAGGCCATTTCCATCAAGAGATTCATCTCCCTCCAAAACTGTGTTATTCCTTCATTGATTCTTGCTCCTCCATAGTTGCCGTTGTTGACTTAATCAACCTAATATTATCCCTATTCACACATGGAGGTGTTTTATTAAGCTTCAAGGAGTGTCTCCTTTCACACTTGAAGTGTTTTTGTTCCTCCATAGGAGACTTATGGGTTTTTCTACCCATTTATTCACCGGCTAAAGATATTGTTAACTCTAATGTTCCATTTAGCTTTGAGGCTAAAATTTGGGAACATTACAATTTACAAACGCATATTTATCTGAAGGAAATCTTGGAAATGCTACATGCACTTAAGAAATGGAGACCTTACCTGATGAGAAGACACTTCAAGATAAAAACAGATCATGATAGTCTTAAATACTTTGTAGAACAAATATTATCTTGAGAAGAATAGAAAAAATGGGTCACAAACATGTTGGGTTGTGAATTTGAAATCATCTACAAAAAACGGAAGTGAAATGTTGTTGTACATGCACTCTCAAGAAAGGATGAGGATGTAGAAGCATTTCTTTTTGTAATTTCTATTATCCAACTAGATTGGATAACTGAAGCAAGGTATGAATCAAAGAATGACGAAGAAGTGTGGGAACTCATTCAAAATTTGCAGCAAGATGCCAATACATCAGATACATTAGCTAGAAAAATTATTCATTATGGTATTATTGTGCTACTCAACAACCCTCCCTTTTTATTAGTAATTGTTGGGTTTAATAAATAATGGGGGACCCTTTTTAAATTTTAGAATAGAATCCTAAAGAAATTTTTTTTTTTTAATAAAAGGATATAGTTTCAATAAAATAAAATAAAATTGTTTTTAATAAAATTTAGTGGAAATAAGCCTTTAATTTAATTTTTATCCTTATAGTTCTGAAGAGTATCACAGAAAAAATCATATCGAGCATAATACAAAATATCTAATAGGAAGGAACCTAAAAAAATAATTCCTGATGTAATGCCTTATGTTTAGTTTTCAGTTTTAAAATGATTTACAGTAAATAGAACGATTTTAATGAATAAAATAAATAAGTTAGTCCCACTACATCTCCCTCCTTGCAATATCGCATTTTGAAATCAGAAATTTCAAAACGAACACCATAAGGAAATTTTGATAGTTGATCCCTGATATCCTTTTTGGAAATCCCTTACTACCATTTCCTTTTCTTTCTAATCCCTAGTCTACATCGCATTTCACATATCGCACTTTTGATTTGTGTCACTTCTAAAAATCCCCGATGTTGAAATGCCAATACGAAAACCCCCAAAAACCCTTCACTCATGTTTCGATTGTTATAAAGGATTAAGATTTATCAGAACTAAGGATTTCACAAGTTTTAGAATGGAAACCTCCAAGAGTTCGCCGATAAAAAAAATACCGATACATTGAAATTCGTGAATTCCATGTGAACAAATTCTTATGAATTTAATGGCCACTCTGTTTGATTTATCATTTCAAACTTTGAAATGATTTGTTATAATTACCAAAGAATTCTCTCATTAAAAAAATAATTGATGTTAAAGGACTATTGCCTTAATTAATTCTTGTTTCTCATCCTTGTTTCTCTTATTAATAGGTGAATTTTGACAAAATTCAATCAAAGGAAATTTCAAAGGCTATCAAAGCCAAGAAAAATATCGAAATTAAGTCCCCCCTATGGTAGTAAATGTCGAAATGTCACCATTATTCACGGATACTACATGCACTCCTGACGGAGGGTCTTCCTCTTGCGAGTCCATATACAGGTAAATTGAAGATGAAAACCCAAGGGTGGTTGAGAGAGAATATGCAACAACAAATGACACTACACTAGTATATGACTCTAAATGGAGTGACACAACCAATTATTTTCTACAAAAAATTTCATCTCACCCCAAAATTATGCCCTACACAGACATGGTGAGATAGGTCATCAAAAACTTGAATATTGTAGACAAAGATCTCCTTACTACAAGACAGACAGTTATCCGGTTATTCAATCCCAAAGATTTAAGGAAAATATATCACTTTCCTCCTCCACAGAAGAAGTATGACACATAATTTGTCTATAAATTCATGCAAGAGAACCAACACCCAACAAAAGTTATCATACAATGGAGAAGGGACACAAACATACACAAAAACAAGGACAAGGGTATGTATTCATTAGCTCCCCTTGCTAGACCTTTTTCTCATGTCACTGTTATGATATGCCATTTAAACGGTTACCCAAATACCCAAAAAAAATATGAGGAATGGGTAGTGTTAAGGGAAGATGCTTCAGATGGTTATATTATGGACTGGAAAATATATTGTCAAATAATTTAACTACTCAGATTCTAAGCCATAGGCAGAAGTGCAACTTCACTGATAGAGCTATTCCCCCATTTTTCATGAGTGCCTATCTAATGGATGCTATATGTTTTCATATGATTTTCCATCCATGGGATGGAAATGGACAATTCAACACCCAACCCCCATTCATAACTGCCATGATATCTTATGGGAATCTAAATTTCATTCTAATTTTTATAATATTTGTCATGGAATCACGCTCCCTATTCATCAATAAGTTTTCAATAACAAAGCCCACAATCTTTATGGAGAGGACACTAATGACTTGATGTAAATTGGAAGGTGGTTGAGGGAGGAATCATTCACTTATATTTGCATTTTTTGCAGTCTTGCCAACACGCATGTTTTACCCCTTTATGTACCTGATAAGCTATTTCCCAAGGGGATTTCATATCAAACAGTTGGGAATGGCTTGACAAAAATACTAAAAGATGTGAAGAAAACCTTATGGCCTTCTTTTACATTTTCTAGTGGTATGTATGCTATGGAAAAACTCAAGCATGATTATCTTGAAATCGATCAAATGAAATTTTTCAAATTCTCGACAATCCAAAATTTGAAATATGATCCTAACAGGGTTGCTAAAGATGTTACAGCACAAGAAATGATTAGGTAGTTTACAAGAGAGCCTGATAAATATGGTGATTTACTTGAGATGGTTCCTGAGTATCCCAGTGTTGAAATAACAATGGCAGATTGACTTAGTCCTGAGGAATTAATTGAATTTAATAAATACTGAATTCAGAGACTAGTACATCTTCCCATGGATTTATTGAGATTTTCTTAGTAGAATACTGAACTCTCAAAACCATCATCTTATTAAGCTAAAGATCCAATTCATTCTAGAATTTCAAAGATAGCTACTTCAGTTTTTTAACAAACAATGAAAATCGAAGAAGATAACAACTTAAGTGAAATTTGGGAACAATTCAATCAAGAAATATTAACACAAGGGGCGTAGGATTTAAACACTCTAGTCCACACAGAATCAACACAGACTCCAATAACTAATGGCATAACCTCTTTCATTGTTGAGGCTCCCAAGAAAATTAAAACCACTGAAGATGTGGAAATTATCCCATCATTTCCTTTATCAGAATTCATTCTAAGGATTGAAGAAATTCCTCCTTTGGATGTGTTTTATAGTCCCAAATAAAAATCAGTTGTAAGAAAACAAAGGAAAAAGAGAAAGTTATACCAAGCCCGAGAGTTAGTCCACAGTGAAACTCCTTTTCAAGTTCTCTGGCAAGGAAATCAATCAAGTCTAGATGATGATTTAAAAAATATTTCTCATTTTGCAGGGGGTTTATGAAAGTGAAACTATTGATAAAGCAACAAGTTCAACTACTTCTCAGAGAAAAGGAAGAAAATATTGTTCAACTAGAATAGACTGTTCAAAATGAAAAGCAGGTGCTTGAATAACAATGGAAAGTAAGGTTGAATGAACTACAAAATATTTTCGATGATATGAAACTCAAATTTGAATCCAATCTAAAAGATAAATATCCTCAAATATAAAAACTGCAAGAAAGAATAAACCAATTGAAAAATAAATTAGAGATCAATGAAGTTAAAAAATAAGCAACAAAACTCAATAAGCTCCTTGCTCAACAACAAGTCATATTTTGTCAAAAATTAACTATGATTGATGATTTATGAAAAACCAATGATTCTTTGATTACAAATTTTTCTAATTTGAGGACATTTTATGAATAAGCTGATGGCAATATTTCTAAGCATATCAATTGGCAAGAAAGTGTTGAGGGGAGAGTGGTTGATCTTCCCTGGATTGAAGAATCTCAAAAATATATTGCTTTCGGTGAATGGGAAATGAAGATCAAACATGCAGAGATGCCAGTTATCAGAGCCAAAAACCTCACCTCCAATCTCACTGAATACATCAACGATAGCCTATTGCACACTAATTTAATCAGAGAATGTCCGCATGCAATATTACCAATAGGGAAAGCAATAATATAGGACATAAAATGGAAAGTAGAAGTGTAAATAAATGCATAAAAATATGAGACCAATATGGATCCATTTTATTATTCATATCAGCAGTAGAACAATGCAATAAAATGAGGCACAAAGTATACAACATGAGCCAACAAGCCTCTCATGAAACAATCACTCACAAAAGTGAGATGTTGCTACTACGCAAAATGCCGGAGAGCTGCCACAACACGGCCATAATGGACATAAATACAAAAATAGATCATACAATGATATAAAAATATTGTTATATGCCTCAAAAGATACTATACATAAATATCTAGGCACTATATCACCTTTCCAAAACAACCCAAGAGGGTTTCCAGAAAATACAAAAAAGATGCAAATATGACCTAAAGCCCTAAGGCTGAAGGTTTGCTACAACAAAATAAATGGGAAGATATAACTGAAGCTGATGTAGAAATATGTATCTCTCCTCCAATAGATCCTCCGGATGAAGGGTTGTCCCCTCCACTGAAGAAATCACTCCCCAAATCATGCACTACAACCACCCCTGCAACTCCTCCCTAAAATAACGCAGATCAAGACTGAAACTTCACTGTAGGGGATAAAAAAACCTTGGCCTGGTGCCAAATGTAACAATAATTCTCAAGGGGCTTATTTTTTGGCCTCAAAATGGAACGAAAAACTCCTCCACTGAAATCTAGCTCAGAAATCACCCAAATCAAACCTCCACTACTGCACCCTGCAACACAGCACAACCCTCAGCAGAAACTGCACTGTAGAAGAAATATGGAGCTTGTCCTGATGCCGGAATGTATAAATGTAGCCCAAATACTTCTCTTCAGTGGGCACTCAAATTCCCCCGAGGTTGAAGGTGGGATTCCTGCTTGGGAGCACCCTTGTGCTAAACAAAACTGCAGTCTCGACTAAACAACTGAAGAGAGCAACAAGTCATACATACCATAAACAAAATAATGATCAAAACATGTCTTCTTCCAATGCTAAAGAGTAGCCCCTTTTCACCCTGATTGTGCCATCCTCTACTGTTGAAATATCATGCAAAGTATGGGAGAAAATCAGCCCATACTCTCCCAACAATAACCAAAGAAACAGTAGCTCTTGTTGCCTCCTCATATATCCATCATATAGACCATGGAGTGGGAACATGATGATTGAAAAAAATATCACATAACTCGAATGCAACCAAAATCCTTTCTGCCATGTAATGCAAGTGTCATTCCATGTCCCAACCAACAACATACCCTTTGAGGTAGGATATGTCACATGATGGCCAAACTCTTTCAAGAGTAGCCAGCGCAACCATGCCTCCTGCTGCCCTGTGTCATAGATCTACAAACGACTCACCAACCTCTTTCTCATCAAATTCACCCACCCAAACAATGGTGAGTGTCTATTGTGATGCTCCAAATGGGTATTCCTCCAATGGATAATACCATACTCCCAAATCAGATCAATATCTCTACACTTCATGGGATGTTGAAGTGCATCCTCCTAGAGATATCTAGATGAAGACCACTCATCAATGACCATGTTGAACCCATAAGGATCCAAGTATGTTGAAGGCAAGGTATTATAATTGAGTTTTTAAATTCTCATCAAGAAGGATCCATCATAGTAATGGGAGATAAGATGTATCTCATCAACCATCTTCCTATCCCATGCTACACATGTAGAATGGTCATTGGAATGCTCCAATAATTTTTGGCCCCCCAACTCATCATTGCTGCTCAATGAAAGTGCTGCTGATATCCATGATGGTGCATCTACTGTATCATGATCATGCTCAATGCCGAACATATAGTTCTGCATGGGATTGTTTAGGACAATACTCATCCTATCCTCCAAAAATATACACTCCAACCCCAAGATTTTTATGCAGCTCAACAATGAAATACTAGGATGAATGTGTATCTCCTCCTTGAACCTATCAAGGTTCCTTTGCATAGTGAGAGTCTGCTACTCCAAATCATTAGTGTGTCTTGACCCTAGGTCATGCAATGGCATGCCCCCACAACCTTCCATATGATGTGCTGAAATAATAGAAAGTGGAAACATTTGCATACCTTGGTTTAGCTTGGGAACATCTTGTACTACAACAACAGCTCCTCCCACCGGTGTGATGACTTCCCAAACTACTGGTGATGATGGCTTCTCCTCTATTCCAGCACCAGCGCTGGTATAAGTCTCCTCCTCCTCATGCATCTCCTAAATATTGCATGGGACTCTAAATGTCAAGAGATCAAGACCACTTTGCAAAGGTGCAAGTGTTCCTTCTCTTAATGTAAGTATCCTTGCAGCAAGTGGTGGGGTAATTTTCTTTTCTTTTGGTTTCTTCTTGTCAAACTTCTTAATTAACCTTTGAGTAAAAACTTCATAAGTGATCACTCTGGCATGACTCAAATACTTGAACCACAAAACGTTTGCTTCACCCTCAAGGTGTAGTGCTGCAATCTCAACAGCTTCTCTTTCTACTAATGGATGTAGCAGGAAGAATGCATCTAACTTTCTTCTCCAAGAACTTGTTGTGCACGTAGATGACCCATAAAAAGTACACAATAGGAATCTATTGTGTTTCCTTATTCCATTTTTTCAAGGTCTCCTTTCTTCTTTGGTCTAGATAAACTGTTGGAGAGTTAGATTCTTCTTAAAAGCTCTTGATTGAGACTTATATTATGCAAGATACTCACTTAGAATCTCATGATCTAAGTTTCCTCCATCTGCATGTCTTTCACCATCCTCTTCAAAGAAAGGGGACATAGAATATTGTTTTGGATCTATATGAAATATTGGTTTTCTCTTCTGCTGATAGGAAGTACATGGACCTTCCTCATCTTGAAACCCTCTAGAGGTCACATTTCATTTCTCCAATCTCCTTTGCTTGACCTCCTTAGAGAGGTCCTTCATAGATCTGAAAAGTGATGAGACAAAGCTCATTCTTTCCATAATTTCTAATCTCTTTCTTCTTCTTCTTAATCCCCTGAAATCATAATGGCTGAGATCCATAGGCTAAGCCAAGATTATGCTCTGATACCACTGTGATATTCCCAAATAGGGAAAGCAATAATATAGGACATAAAAATGGAAAGTAGTAGTGTAAATCAATGCATAAAATTATGAGACCAATATAGAGCCATTTTATTAGTCATATCAGCAGCAAAATAGTGAAATAAAATGAGGCACAATGTATACAACATGAGCCAACAAGCCTCTCATGAAACAATCACTCACAAAAGTGAGTTATTGCTACTACACAAAATGTCGGAGAGCTGCTACAACGCATTCATAATGGACATAAATACAACAATATATCATACAATGATATAAAAATATTGATATATGCCTCAAAAGATACTATACATAAAGATATAGGCACTATATCACCTTTCCAAGACAACCCAAGAGGGTTTCCAAAAAATACACAAAAGATGAAAATATGAGCTGCAGCCCTAAGGTTGAAGGTTTGTTGCAACAAAATAAATGGGAAGATATAGATGAAGATGATGTAGAAATATGTATCTCTCCTCTAATAGATCCTCTGGATGAAGGGTTTTCCCCTCCAGTGAAGAAATCACTCCCCGAATCATGCACTGGAACCAACCCTGCAACTCCTCCCTAAAATAATGCAGATCAAGACTGAAACTACACTGTAAGGGATAAAAACACCTTGGAATGGTGCCAAATGTAACAATAATTCTCAAGGGGCTTCTTTTCTGGCCTCCCAATGGAAGGAAACCTTCCTCCATTGAAAAATAGCTCAGAAATCACTCAAATCAAATCTCCATTGCTGCACCCTGAACACAGCACAACCCTCAGCAGAAAATGCACTGTAGAAGAAATATGGAGCTTGGCATGATGCTATAATATGGAAATGTAGACCAAATACTTATCCTAAGTGGGCACTCAAAGTCCCTCGAGGATGAAGGTGGGATTCTCGCTAGGGAACACCCTTGTCCTAAACAACACTGCAGTCTCCACTAAAAAACTGAAGAGAAAAACAAGTCATACATACCATAAACAAAATAATATTCAAAACATGTCTTCTATGTCTTCCATCCCCTTCCTTAAATGCTTGGTGAGCTTCCACACCTTGGGCCCCACTCATTAAAGCCACTATTTCCATGCATGGAATCTCCCTCCAAAAATGCATTGTCTCACAATGAATGCCACTCCTTCCATACCAACGCTGTTGATTTTGTCAAAGTTGACCCAGTCTACACGCTCCAACCCCTTTTCACACACAAGGGTGCTTAATCAAGCTAATAAGATCACCCCCATTCACATTAGGGGTGTTTTTATTCCTTCTAAGAAGATTTATGGGTCTCCATACCCTCTTATTCTTCTAACTAAGAAGAAAAATAAAAAATTAATATTCCAATTAGTTGTATGCTAATTTAGGAATATTACACCACATGACACATTACAAGATTTAAAATCTTTGACAAGATATTGGTAATATTTATCAAATAATAAGGTTGAATATATCAAGAACCTATCGAAAGTAAACCTCAAGGCTCATTATCAATTATTGGTAAATCCACGTAGTCAATGGCTTCTGATGAGGTGTCTCTCAAAATCAACAACTCATCTCCTCCCTACACTCAACGATGCAGTCATTACGGGGAATATTTGTATGCAACTGATTCATCTCCCCACAATTAAAGCCAATTACGGATATATGTGGATTTATGGTGAAAATGGGAAAGAAGCCTTTATCACCGTCATGATATTTTTGTTACAAAAGATTTTCTATCCTTGTCTTTACTTTATCTTAGCTCAGTTTATTGAAACTGTTTCCATATATTTTATTTTAATTTAATATATTTGTAGAATTAATAGACTATAAAACCCTTCTCATGCCTTTAGAGAAGGGCTTCCGATTTTTTGTAAGACACTTTGAATTTTTCACTACTGTTACTTTTGAGTTATTTAATAGAAAAGGTGAACCAAAAGCTATATTTTTTCATGAAAAATTTCTTGATGTATCAAGTACTATTATCCTTATGTTGCTGCTTTGATTTAATGAGATACATAGTGAATTTTTTGTAAATTGTTTCATTATATGTATGTTTTGTTAGGTCCCTATATTACTAGTATATTCCCTTATTGTTTTTAGTGTAGCCCCCTTATTGTTATTTTTGTACCCCTCTAGCCCCCATATTGTTATTATTCTGCCCTATATAATCCCACTATTGTTATTTTTGTGCCCTTACATTATTACTGTTAGGTTAGCTAGGATTATATTGTGACCCCATGGGCTCCTATATATAGAAATGAAGTTTTTTCATTTGTAGCATCCAAAAATTGTTCATTTATGTAATGTAAAGGACGTTTCCCCCTCAAAGAGGCTTATTTATAAGTCATTAATATATGTTTTCTTCTATTTTGTGAGTTGGTTTCATAAAATTTGGTATCCAGGCTTTGGATTCTAGGGTTTTGTTGCTACAAACAGGTCATCGTGGAATTTTCACTAGAAGATTTTTTATAATAAGGTTCAGAAGCTGAAAAAAAAAACTCATTTGAGATTAAATATAGAGGAAGTTTGTGTATAAAATTCACATATTTGTTTAGTATAATGTTAGAGATATGATCTGAGGGATTTAGGGATTTTTCAGGCTCCAAAATTTCATCTCAATCAGGTGGCCTAGGGAAAAGTGTCATAACTTTCGTTTCAAACATCAGATTGGAATTCTGTAAAAAGTAATTGAAATTGCAAATACTTTGGTTTTTTTTGTAGCGATTGCAGAGCCAAAGGAAGAAATAATGATATTTGGCACACTGCACAAATTTTCTCTATTGAAGTAGTCCATAATTGGGTCATTGTGGGAGATTGGATGTAACTTTTCCTTGAAGAATCCAAATCAGGTTTGACCTATGGAATTGGAAGGAAGACCCATAGGGCTACTACAAGACTGAAGCTTAAATATTCAGGATATAAAATCACAGAGATACACCAGTTTCAATATCGAGCTTCTCAAAAGCAAGAAAAATGTGTGAATGCTTTTTTAAAATTACATAATTTTTGTTTAAAAAAATAGTTTGAAGTTTTTTCAAGCCTGCATATTGAAGAATAGCTAGAATTTGTGGGTTCTATAATGCCACTCAAAAAGAATTCAAAACCTATTAAGCCCTCATAAATCTCTACTATGATGCATGAATATGAAGAAGTGCAACATGATATATAAAAATTACGAGACCAAGTGTAACAAATTTTTCTCTCACAAAAAGTAACCAAAAATGAAATGGAAGCTAAAATAGATGGTTTGAAGAATGGCATGGAAGCTAAGATGGACAGTTTAAATAATGGCATGGAATCTAATATGGATGGTTTGAATAATTATATGGAAAATAATATCGATGGTATAGAAGGTAGCATCGAAGATTTGAAAAAAGAAATGGAAGGTTTGAAGGAAGGTTTGGAAAATTTGCGACAAGAAAATATTCCTAATGGAAAAATAGTAGTAGAGGAAACTCATGATAAGAAAATAATAAAGGTTAATCATTATTTCATAGACTCTAATGTTGTATTTATGACCCACCATATTCCAAAGATCAATATGAGGAATTTTGATGGAAAGGATCCTGCAACATGGATACTACAAATGGAGCAATACTTTGATCTCCATAATGTGAAAAACACACAAAAGGTACGAATTGAAACTTTATATTTAGAACAAAATACATTTTTATGGTATCGATGGCTTTTCTCTCGTAAAAAAATGTCACTTGGTCAATTTATATAGAGGAAATGATAGCACATTATGAGAATACAAAGAGCAACACCTTCTTTAGCCAATTGATAAATATAGAACAAAAGGGTTCAATGGTGGAGCACATTGATTACTTCCAAAAATTGAATATAAGGGTAACTGATATTCCATAGGAACACAAGATTGATGTCTTCATAGGGACTTTAAAGGATATCATCCAACATGAGGTTCAGCTTTTGGAACTTGATTGATTGGAGAGGAAATCCAGGTTGTAATGAAAAATTATGGCGACAAGGAAGGCTACCACTAACAACTATAAAGATGGAAGTGTTGCTACTCCTAGACTTCCACAACCTACAGGCTGACACCAAAATAATTGGAAGAAAAAAAAGAAAAAGGAATTTGCTACAGTTGTGATAGAAAATACACTAAGGGTCATAAAATGTGATAAGAATAAATTACTTTACATAGATTGTGAAGAGGAGGAAGAAAAGGAACAAGAAAATTCAAAAGAAGAGGACATAGACCAGGACCCAAAAATAGAGGAAGAAGAAATGAATCTGACCATATCATGTAATGCATTGGAAGTAACTACCACTCCTCAAACTCTCAATATAGAAGGACATGTCAAGAAAAAAAATTTAAGAGTGTTGATTGATTCAGGTAGTACCCATAATTTTATTCATTGTAAGCTGGCCAAGGAATTGAATTTCTTCCTATACCCAACACTAGAGTGTCAAGTGATGGTTGAAAATGGAGGAACTATAAATTTATCTGCAAAGTACCATAATATCAAGTTAACCATGGGGGAATATGTACTGAATAGTCCAATGCTTTCCATTCCAATGGGTGGTGTTGATGTTGTACTAGGAGAACAATGGTTACAATCTTTGGGATGGTAGCTTTAAATTTTCAGGAGCTTTTCTTGATTTTTTTTGCAAGGAACAAAATTTGAATTACGAGCTATCGCAAGGAAGCTAAGAAATATAATAAGCTCTAATTTCATGAAAAATATTCTAAAGAAATAACAACGAGGCGTAATTGCACAATTATGCTCAATATAAGTTGGCAACATCAAAATTATTTATTTCTCGAGATCTCCAAAAAGTCTTGGAAAATCATTCACAGGTGTTTGAAACTCTCGAAGGACTCCCACCTATTCATGATCATGATCATATTATTCATTTTATTACAGGAAGTGTTCCTCAAAACATCGGGCCTTATAGATATCCTTATGTCCAAAAGAGCGAAATTGAATGTATGATTGCAGAAATGGTAGAGGCTAGTATAATTTAACCTAGTCAAAGTACTTTCTCTGCTCCAGTAGTATTGGTGCACAAGAAGGATGGATCATGGCACATGTGTCTGGATTATATGGAGCTCAATAACCTCAATATTAAAGATAAATTTCTCATTCCTATGATTGATGAATTATTGGATGAATTACATGGAGAAAATTATTTCACCAAGTTGGATCTTTGTTCAAGATATCATCAAATTAGAATGAAGACTAAAGACATTCTAAAAATAGCATTTTGAAATCATGAGGGTCATTATGAATTTTTGGTAATGCCTTTTGGCCTTATAAATGCACCTTCTACATTTCAAGAGATGATTAATTTGATTTTCAAACCATTCCTTAGAAAATTTGTGTTAGCATTTTTTTATGATATACTAATGTAGAACAGGTCTTGGAAGGATCGTGTTAAACATGTTGGCAGGGTGCTCAAACTATTTGAGGAGAAAAAATTATATGAAAAAACTCCAAATGTTTCTTTGGAGTAAGAAAGGTGGAATATCTGGGTCATATTATATCTCAGGATGGTGTTAAGGTAGACCGTAAAAAAATTAAAGCCATTAAGGAATGGCAAGACCCCACAACCATAAAGTAGTTGTGAGGATTTCTCAGGTTAACGGGATATTATCACATGTTTGTTAAGAAATATGGGAGAATAAAAGCACCTATAAAAACATTACTATAGAAAGATGTATTTTCATTAACTCCTGAAGCAACTACGACCTTTGAACATCTTAAAGAGGCAATGTACCAAGCACCAGTATTAGCTATGCTAGAATTCACAAAAACCTTTATTGTGGAATGTGATGCCTCAGGAAAGGGAATTGGTGTTGTTTTAATTCAAGAAGAAATACCATTTTCTTTTGAAAGCCTTCCAGTCAAAGGAAAGTATTTACAGAAAGCTATTTATGAGAAGGAAATGTTGGCAATAGTACATGCACTAAAGAAGTGGTGGCCTTACCTAATTGGAATACACTTCAAGGTAAAAAATGATCATGAAATTCTTAAATAATTTTTGGAAAAAATACTATATTCAGAAGAGTAGCAAGAATGGGTCACAAAGATGTTGGGTTACGACTTTGAAATAATCGACAAAAAAGGGAAGCTAAATGTTGTTGCAAGTGCACACTTAAGGAAGGTTGAGGATGTCGAAGCATTTCTTTATGCCATTTCTATTATCCAACCAGATTGGATAACTGAACTAAGGGAGCAATGGAAGAATGACGAAAAAGTGTGGACACTCATTCAAAATTTGCAGCAATATCCTAGTACATATGATACATTTAGATGGAAAAATGATTCCTTATGGTACAAAGATCACTTATATCTTTGTAATAATTCCCAACTAAAACAAAATATTCTTTTGAAATTGCACACCTCTCCATTAGGAGGAAAATCAAGATTTTTAAAAAGTTACCAGATGGTGAAGACATATTTTTTTGGGGATGGACTTAAGTGTGATATTCAAAATTTTGTGGCGGAATGTTTGGTTTGCTAGCAAAATAAATTTGAGACAATTAAGACCCCAGGTATACTATAGCCTTTATCCATTAGAAGTCAACGTTGGGAGGAGGTTTCAATGGATTTTATCACAAGTTTACCTAAGTCCGAAGGAAAGAGTGTAATCATGGTGGTAGTTGATAGAATTACCAAGTATCCAAACTTTTGTACATTATCTCATCCATTTAAAGAAACTACAATTTCTATTGTGTTTATGGAAACAATTCAACAACTACATGGAAACCCAAATATTATTGTAAGCGACAAAGATCCCAGTTTCACTGGAAATTTTTGGATGGAATTATTTTCTTGTTTAGGTACTCAACTAGCTCATAGCTCATCTTATCATCCTTAATCCGATGGGAAAACTGAGATAGTGAGATAATTTTTAGAAGAATATATTCATTGCTTTTTATCTGATAAACAAACATAATGGGTCAAGTGGTTACCTCTCGCTGAATGGTCGTATAACACTTCCTTCCACATTGCATCAAAAATTACCTCATTTATCGCTCTTTATGGATGTCATCCACCATCCATCACATTATCTTTAAGAGAAAATTCTAAGGTTCAAGTAGTGGAATATCACCTTGAGCATCAACAAAAATCTCTCCAACTCTTAAAGGATAGCCTAAATTTGGGACAGAATTGAATGAAACAACATGCATATCAACATCGGAGCGAGAGAAGTTTTGATGTACGTGACTGGGTATTTTTACGGCTACAACCATACAAAAAAAGTTACCTCATGCAAGCTAAGAATGACAATAAATTATCGCCAAAGTAATATTGTCCTTACAAGGTGTTGCAAAATATTGGTACTATGGCATAAAAATTGGAGCTTCCTACATCTTCCCGTGTTCACCCAGTTTTGCATGATTCATGATTAAAGAAGCTTATAGGTGACAAAATTTTAGTTCAAACAAAATTTCCACAACTTTATGAGGAAGGAAAAATCATATTGGAACCTGAAGCAGCCACGAAAATAAGAAATGGATAGCTACGAAATCGATCAATTTCAGAGTATATCATCAAGTGGAAGAACTTACAGAAGCATCCAAAGCTACTCCAGTGTTGAGGGAAATGCTTTTCTGAAGGAGAGGGGCATGTTAGGTCCCTATATTACTAGTATAGTCGGTTATTGTTGTTAGTGTAGCCCGCTTGTTGTTATTTTTTTACCCCTATTCCCCATACTGTTATTATTGCGCACTTAAATTATTATTATTAGGTTGGATAGGATTATATTTTGACCCCATGGAATCATATATATAGAAAGGAGGTTTTTTCATTTGTACCATCCAAGAATTGTTCATTAAAGGAGGTTTCCCCCTCGAAGAGGCTTATTTCTAAGTCGTTGATCTATATTTTCTTCTATTTTGTGATTTGGGTTCATAACATGTTTTATAAGCACTCAAACATTTGTCACTATAGATATGTATGATTGTATCATTTTAATCATATGTGAAACACCGAAATATTTTATGTGATTGGTTTTAATCAACTAATTTAATTAACTGTTTATTACATTAGTTTATATTATTCGCTTTCCCTTCATAAGGTGTTTAATGATATAGATTGTTCTATGTTATATGAAATAACTTAGAAATCACATAGAGAGGAACATTATCCCGGGAAATATATAGATTAAGTCTACTTTACTATTGTTATTAGTTTTAAATCATTCCATCTCATTCTATATTTTTACATCCATTCACACATACATATTTAAATGGAAATTGGTGCCATTATCCCCAGTTAGAGCCACTATTCCAAATAGAAAATGAACGATTTTAAGTTTTCGACTGGGTGGTTTTCCCCAAAGTTGAGGCAGATATTTTCTAATTTTCAACATTTTTGGTGCAATAAGGAGGGCTACAAGAATATGAATGGCATCAAGGTTTAATACTAAATAAAAATTTCATCAAAAGAGTCAATCCCCCCCAAAATCCCCTCCAACTTCAATATCACACTCAAAATCCCCCACTCCTAGATCTGAAGCTAAAACAACCAAAAAATATCCTAGCTCACTTCCTAAGTGAGTTGGTCAAACTTCCTCTCCAAAATTTTTGGAATCACCTAAATTTCAAAGTTTAATTCAAGCATCGGAAATATTTTCTATATCAAGAGCAAGACCTGTTTAGTATGAAATTTCTAAAGGAACTATATCATTATCTATAGGAGCTTCTCATGTATTAACTCGATCTCAGAGTGAAAAAAATTGGAATTACTCATTTCTAGTTTCCATTACACACTCATCGAAGAAATATCCTTAATTCAGAAACTCAATCGTCTACTAGAGAGATTAATAATTCTTATCCTCTTCACACTTATGTATTCGATCCCTCAAATCCTTCTCTACCTTCTTCTTACCATCCAATAAATCCTTACATTGACATTCCTCAAACACAAACAACTATTTCTATCATAGTCAGTAGCACTACAGGGGCTATATCCTCTTCCACTCGATCGAATTTAGCCTTTGGAAAAATCACTTATTCTTCATCTATTCCTAGAAATCCCAGAATGGATAAAAAACCATAGACTAACCCAGGAGCATTACAAATGGCATAACCACTCCATGACTTGCCTAAACATCCAGAAAGATGGTTGCCAAAATATAATCGTGATGATGGCTTTCCCATTAAGGAACATCGCCATAATTTTATACTACCATTAATCTTAATGGAGTTATAGAAGAAGATTGTCTAGTTGTATTGTTCCCTTATATTTTTGAAGGATCTACAGGATCGTGATATTTTTCATTAGCATCAAGATCAATAAATAGTTGGGACTCTTTCGAAGAATAATTTTTGACGAAATTTGGAGATGATCGCACAAAGGTCAGGGAAAGGTTTAAGGATGGAATTTTATCTTAAATTTTAGAAACCTTGGTGAATATTACTAGTCCCTAATATGCAAATTGTAAAAAAATTGGCGATATTTTTGTAGAAATGTTTATATTTCCATTGATTTTATATTAGTCAATATAATATTTTGGCGATTTTTAAGCTAAAATAATGGTGTACTATAAAATTTGGGTAAATCATTTTAGAAAAAAATGGAAATTTGTGAATCTTGTTTTTTGAAAAAGCATGGAAAATTAGCCCACCTGCGAATATTAGCCCCTAAAATTTTCCCTGAAAAAGGTTGCGTCGATCAATGATTTGTATAACCTTAAAGTTAATCCAAATGAAAATATTAAATATTTAGACTCCAGATTCAATAAATTTTTAAACAAAATCCCTAACACTTCCAAACCTGGTGATGATATACAAATTGAATGGTACATTTCTGCTCTTATTTCGAACATTGCTATATTTTTTTAATAGAGCGAACAAGGTAACTTTACTTGATAACATGAAATAAGCTCTATCGGTATAAAAGAGAATTATTTCTCTCCAGAAGAAAAATTCCCAAGAAGAAAGGAAAATAAAGAAAGTCACTTTTAAAGAAGAATCGTAGAAGAAAACTCCTAAAGATCCTTTTGATCTAGAAGGATTACAAAAGGTCCTTAAAACCATGTCAAATGAAATGGTGGAAATCAAGAAGAAAGTTGCTGAAAATTCTAAAAACCCTTTCATATCTTTGAGAAAATATTAAACTTCACAAAATCAACCTTCAAATATCATATCTAATGTTGAATCTGAGCAAGGCGAGGATCAGGAAGAAGAAGCCATGTTCACTGAAGAATCTCAGGCATTAGAGTAAATTTTAGCCTAAAAGTTTCCATGAAATGTTCACGTAATTTCCATGTCATAATATGTAAACCAATCAAAGTCCTTTAAATTTAAAAAGAGGTACATAAAAATATTTTGAAGGGAAAAGAAGAAAACCTATTTTTTTATTGTATTTTTGGCATATCTAATTACAAGTTTGCTGAAATTTAAAGTGTAAACACTTGTTGGATGTGGAATTAAATTACAAATCCAACGAGTACCCATCATGCATACTTTTGAGAAGATCTGCATCGATAAAAAATTAAGCTACATTAAAAAAGCATGTTCAACACGCTTTTGTAATGTATCTTCAATTTTTATCAATGTGGATCTTCTCAAAAGTATGCAACACGTTTTTTTAACGTATATTAATTTTTTTTATCAATGTGGATCTTCTCAAAAGTATGCATTATGGGTACACTTTGGATGCGGAATTTAATTTCGCATCCAACGAATGTCTATAGTTTAAATTTGAGTGAACCTATAAGGAGATAAGCCAAAAATACAATTTAAAAAAGTAGTTTTCTTCTTTTCCCTCCGAAATTCATAACTATTATTTTATTATTTTAACTATTATTTTATTATTTTTCCTCAGGAGGCCACTTTTAGGTTGAAATTTTCTCTAATGAAGAAGAATTAGTTGAAGTTCATGGATTGTGGGATTTCATTCTCACTACTTCTGAAAATGAAGGAGAACAAGAAACCTTACCACTCAATACAATGAATAAAGGATCTGCAGATTCACCAAAATCAGTTCAAAAACAAAAAAATTCTACTCCTAGTACTAATGACAAAGTTACAGCTAAAAAAATCCCTTCTACATCTTCTACTCTAGTTCCATCTTCTTCAAATTCTCTATCTTCATCTAAAACTCTGGTTGTTTCTGACACCATTGAATATAACATAGTAGAGGATATGAAGAAGGTTAAAGAAACTATTCCCTTATATGAAGTAAGTAAATTAAAACAACAACAAAAATTCGTACTTAAACAATTAAATGAAATTCATGCATCACCTTTGCCTACTATTGTCACTTCTAGAGCTTCTAAAGGAAAAGGTAAAGCTCTAACTGACTCTTTAGCTAAAATTAATCCTACCGATGACATTTTAATTGGAGATAGATCAAATTCCCATACTCCCCCTTTCCTTTTGACCTTTGAATTTTTTAACAAAAATGTTCATAATTGTTTGGTGGACTCTAGTGCATCATCAAATATCATGCCTTATTCAGTTTGTCTTAAGTTTAACATAACACTTGAAAATTTTGTTATCCAAATTGTTCAGTAAGATAGGACAAAAATAAAATTATGGGGGAAAATGAATTATGTTCTTATAATATTGTCTTCTAATTCAAAAGTGTGTCAAACCATTCATATACTTGTCATTGATATTCTTGAGTTCTATGGCTTAATCCTAAGCAGATATTGGTCTGAGAAAATAAAAGGTTATTTCGCTACGGAATAGCCTCATTTGTGGCTTTCATGTAATGGTAAACCCAATAAAATTCAGGTTAACCGAGAAAAACACATGAAGGATTTAGTAACCGATCTAGATGAAGAAAATGAGCTAGTTTCTTTTGCAAAAAATATCCTTGGAAATTACTTTTTTGAATCTTTCTTTGGCATTTTTTCCACATAAGAATCTCCCTTTTTAACAGATTTTTCCACCTATCAAGTTGAAAAAATTTCACATATAGATTCATCTAGATGTGTCAATATTGTAGATAATCTAGTAGTTAAACCTTGTTGGGAATCACGATTGCCGTTAGACCAAAACCCGCAGGTGTTAGTCAACGATCGCATCGCCAGAGATAAGGATCCACGAAAGGCAGTTAGTCCATGTCGCGAAACACACAAGGAGCGTTGGTTTATCCAATGTCCAACAATATCCCCCCCAACGCGAGCCGAGTGTGTATCGAACTCGTGACCTACGCTCTGATACCACTTGTTGGGAATCATGATTGCCGTTAGACCAAAACCCGCAGGTGTTAGTCAATGATTGCATCACCAGAGATAAGGATCCACGAAAGGCAGTTTGTCCATGTCGCAAAATACACAGGGAATGTTGGTTTATCCAATGTCCAAAAATTTTTGAACCCTTACTTAAACTGAGAGGGGGGGGGGTGAATTAGTTTAACACATATATGGAATTTTTTAAAAATTTCCCCTAAAACTTATTTACACCTTCATTTCATGATCAACTTAATATGTGAGCAATCTTAATTTGTGAGAAGCAAGTATCAAGCAGATTTGTTAATGTAACAAAAACCTTAATATGTGAGCAACAAGTATTAATTATATTAGATAAACCACATCAACACATAGACATCATGCACAAAGACACCAGATATAAGTGGAAACCCATAAAGGGAGAAAACCACATCTTATTATTGTTGTGATGCAAAGGCAAGCTCCAACTCCCTCTCACCACTGATTTTCTGTAGGCTCCAACCCATGGGAGGCTCCTACCTCAATTCTATAAGCTAAAACTTGCAAGGAAGCTCCAAATCCCATCAATTGTTCTGTAGGCACCAACCTACAGGAGGCTCCAACCTCAGTTAGCTAAAACTGACATTTTATCAAGCTACAACTTTATGTGGAAGCACCAACTCCCATCTATTTTCTGCAGGCGCCAACCTACAGGAGGCTCCTACCTCAGTCAGCTGCAACTGACATCTATCAAGCTACAACTTGATATGGAAGCTCTAACTTCCTTACTCTTTCAAAAGAAAAGCACTTGCTGATTTACCTTGGATATCAGCTCTGTTCTATACCTTCTCTTCAGCTGTTCATCAGTCCTCATATCTGTCCTGTATCATCTCTGCATCTTCTCAGATTCACTATCAGCTCCTCATTCTTCTCTGCTCAGCTCCTCCTTCTTCTCTGCTTCACTGCTTCATTTCTACATTCTCTAACTTTTCACAACATCTCGTTCTACTCCTCCTTCTTCTTATCTTCTCTGCCTCAATTCCGCATTCTCCAACCTCTCTCTCTCTAACCTCTTGTAGGTTTCTTATTTTCTTCAACTCTCTTCAATTCTGCTGCACACTCTCTTCTTCTCTCACTCTGTTTTCGTAACCTTCTCCCCTTGGATATTACTCTGTTTTATACAAAATATCTTCATGGTTGTTTGTATTCTACTGGGAATTCAAAATGGACAACCATGTCTCTTTTCCTTCTACCTTCTCATCTCTTTTATCCGCTCATTCAGAAAATATAACTGTAGGTACCAATTTATCATTATAGTGGGATATTTTTTCTCTTCCAGAGACTTGCCAATGCATCACAAAAATTTAAATCAATTAAAACATTTAAATTTCACCTTTTCGGTTACATAAAAACAATTTCACTCAGCCCATTTTCTGGCCTTTGGCTTTGTTGGTTTTGTCTTTTTCTGCTACTGTTAAGAAACTATTCTGCATACTCTATTTACTGCTACTCTGTGCACCTGTGCATGTACACATATCAAGTTCATTCCTTTGCATATTCCTGTTCACCATGATTGTGTGTCTGTTGTGTACATATAGTTGTGTTACAATATATATAACTGCTGACTTTAAATCTGGGCAAATTCCAACACTTTGGTTTCCTTTACTGGCAGTTTTAAATAACTAAATGCGGAGGCTTTAATATCGCCAGGGTTATAAACCCAATATATTTCCTATATGCAAGGTTCTCTCCTTCTATTATTTCAAGCAGTTAATGTTCTTTCTCGGAATTATTATTTTGATATTCGAACTTTAGAATCAACCCTTTTATATAATGCTTTGCGACATATCCATCATTCAGCGCACCAGTCTAGTTATTTCTTTTCTCTATTGAACTCCGACCAATTTAACATTTGAATAAATCACATAATTGAATAACTCGGGCCCACAGGGTTATTCTTCATATATGAAAATTATTTATAGTATATGTTGGTCTATACACAACAAACCAACAATAAATCTTCTCTTTTCACATATGTTCACATATACGATGCCTTCAACAGCCGATGCGATGAAACACTGTTATGCCGCAACTCAAGCACTTATGAATCATAGTTCACAGACCCGTCAGGTCTGCATCTTCATCGCAATTGCAACTTATATTTTCATGCTTCGATGCCCCGATGCAATCACTCCGATCTGATGCGATGCGATTGACCACTGTTCATTTAAATGTGCCGATGCAATTAGGCTGGAACTCAAACATATAAAAACCACAGTTTATATGCCCATCGGGTCCAGAACTCAATCACAATTGCAATCTGTTGTTAACCTATTCCACTGTCAATTTTCCGATGCGATTGGGTAAGGGTCCCACCATAGAAGACTTTGGTTGTATTAAGGCCGAACAATAGAGCACCTTTAATATATGTTTATAGTATGTTTTGGACCTTTGTGTATGTAATTAATTGCATACATATAGGCTTTCTACTGCAGCTTTAGTGTACCTTCCAACTGGGGTAATGATTTTCGGAATTTATGAAGGGGGGGGGGGTCCCACACTATATGTATAAGATCTTCAGTCAACACTTAATAGTTCAATAACCCAAGGGTTCTCCGCCGATGCGATGAATGAAATAATAGTTATAAAACCATTGAAATACCTCATTACATAGAAATGTTCGGTCTTTACTTGTAGAAGTCTGAGTGTTTTTGAAACTTTGGATTAAACACCCAAGTTATAATATTATTCCGCAACATATATTAATTTGACTACCAAAATTCATATTTAAAGCTCTGGGGCCCACAGTATCCACATAATGTACCTTGGCTTAAGTCGCCCTCTTCATCCGACGGCGGAGAGCACTTAGCCTTGCTCCATACAATCCGACGGATATCGCTCGAGTTAACTGCACGAAATTTAACTCGCGATGAGGGGTGGTTTTCCAAAATCGCTCAGGGACACATGTCGCCCAACGTATGGAATCACGTTTATTTTCTAATTACCGCTTTCCCGACGAAGGCGGTGCAATCAAAACCATAAACCCGCCTTTACTGTTCACTCCAGTCATAGTTCCGCTGCTTTCTCCCTCAGGGTGCCGTCGCACTTATATATATATGAACTCTGCCTTTCATGTGCAATTCCTCAACATAGGTTAATTAACAAACACCACTTCCACTGTTTATTTATATGATTCCACTTACCCCAGATTGTTCGACATTACAATTAACGCACATCATATTCAATCTTGTCAGCTTCTCTAGTGGTTCCTCTGTAAATTCCAACCACTTCTGATTGCCTTCACCATAGGAAAACAACTTTGACACTAAGTCGACACTTCCACAGTTCAGTGGTTTCAACTCCGAATTCTTATCCAGCTACGCCTTAACTATAATAGGGCTCATATTATGCATTGCTAAATACAACATTGACATAAATGTCGATTCTTTCAATAACCCACAAAACGCAATTCACCCGAATTACAGAGATTATTTGCACATTCTTTCACCATTTCTTCTTGACAGTCAAAGCCCATTCACATAGATTTCAGAACAAATTCCTCATTTATACATACAGGTTTAATTACAAACCCTTTATGCATTCAAAACCAGAGTACCCTCCAAAAACCCTGTCACAGAGTCTTATTCATACATGCCCACACAAACTCATACAATTTCTTATTGAACCTGTCAATTCACTGCCTTTGCTTCCTTTGCTCCTTGACTGATGCAACTCCTTACTTCTCTTTTTGCTGCCTATGCTACCTCTCTGCTGCCTCTGTTCCCTGTCTTCTACTTTGACTTAATGCTGGTTCAGGTGCTTCTCCTTTGTGCTCCTTTGCCATCAATGGAAACATTTCCAACAGTCTCCCCCTTTGGCGTTGAAGGCAACACATCCACCAATAATCCAATGCTTCCTCTACCTATCTGCTTTTCCTCCCCCTTTGACATCAATGGCAAAGGGTTTCACATCTCTCAGTGTATATTCTATCTCTGCATTTCCTCTCTTTGAGATGTGTTTAGGCCTTCCTCTTCTGACTTTGTACCCTACTGCTCCAAACTAGTGTAAAAGAGTTGTTGAGAGAACACTTTTGAGAATCATTAGAAATTGAATATACACAATAAGTTGATACAACCCCAAGGCATAGACTCCTTGCACTTGTATGTAGTGTAGGTGATGACAGCCATATATCATCAGAATTGTATAATTAGGGATGCATAGTTGTATCAAAGCTTAAAGATCGTGAATGTTCCATGTGACATATCAAGCTTGCTTTAGCTATACTTCTGTCTATATTATAATCTTCATCTACGATTCATATCTATTGAGGAAGGTTGAAGAAGGAGTAAGTCTTTTTCTGCAAAGCATATCTACAGTAAACATCTGTTCAATTGTGATGAAGCCAATATATCTTTTAATATTAGAGACCAAATTACTTTCCTACTTGTACAATGTATTTTCAAAAAAAAACCCTTGAGGCTAGATACATTCAGTGTATTAGTCGGTCTCACTTATCAATGAGGCAATTTCCTTTATTTCATAAGATATTATGTATGTCAATGATCAATCTCTCTTTAATGGTGAAATATCAGCTAACATTTTATGCTGAAGTATGCTTGAGATGAATCAATAACAGACTTTTGAGCTTCAACTGGTAATCACAACTATTCCTTCAAACTTCAGATACTTTAACTATTCTATCATGATGATCTTCCACAAAACATTTTCATGATGTTTAATTGATATCTCTGTAAACAGACTTCACATGGTGTTGTGAATGATTTCAAGAGAGAGGCCTTGATGCATTCTTGCCGTAGTCCTTTGATCCTGTGGACCTGTATCATACTGTTTCTTCCCTGATAATTCTTGGTAATCTGTTGATAAGCATGCTTCTTGTACCTAAACACCAATTGATATTACTTTGATAAACTATGCAGAGATTTCACTTTAGCTTGCACATGAACCCATAGTTTCTAATATTAATCTTTCCAATATTCACACCAACAAGCATCAATATACTGAATCTAATCTTGGCATCATTAACCTTTTTCTTATTCTGTCATTCTGGTTTAAAAGAATGTCACAACATTTTCTTTTCTTGGACTGCTCTAGAATCATTGCTGCTTTATATACACTTTCAACTGTTCTGGCATAATGATCTTTAGAAGGACATCTTCAATTTCTATACTATGAATCTTCATGGACAGATCACTCATAGATTAATCACTCACTTAACTGCCTACTTCCAAGGGACATTTTCATAGTGAAGGAAGCAATGATAAAGTGATGATAGGCTCTTTTCTTACTCATCCTTATTAAGGTGAATCATTGTTCATACTAGCAGAATGTTGCACACTGTGATCATCACTTAATGTGTTGATGTCTTCTTAACTTAGATGATCATGGCTAATGTTTTCTCTACTCCCAAGGCTTCTTGCTGCTTTCTCTCCTTCCATCAACCTGTTGGCTATTGTGTGCTTCAGGTGTTCTTCTTCCTCTATAGTTCTCTATTGGGGAATATTGTCCTGTGCATTCTTGATCTTATAGTTGTCCTTATTCCAAGGAGCTCTTCTTAGACTAATTTTGAGGGGACTATTTATGAACTTCTCTCCCCCTGGGATGTTGCTTCATATTTATTACTAGATGGATTTTTTCTTTTCTTCCTAGAGCAGCTCCCCCTGAGATTGTGGTAGATTCATTATGTTATTGAGATAATATGCTCCCCCTTTCTCTTTTCCTTCCATACCTTATTGGGGTTCATCATAATGTCTGCACTCCTATTTGATTCATAGCTTTGTTTGATTTAATTAGATTCCATCCTCTATCTAGAGTTCTTTAATGTATATGGTAGATTACAGTCCTTTGCTTTGTGACCATGCTTGAGGAATACATAACATCTTATTTGACCAGTGTACATTTGGGCTGATGTATAATATTTTGTTCCCCCTTTTGAATACAATTTACATTCAATAGATTTATGTCCAAAATTATAGCATGCATAACAGTAGCCATGGAAATTATTTGTGTACCTGGTGAAAGATTGTCTTTTCCAATTGCTTTCTTGAGGTAGTCTTCTTATTTGCTGCATCTTTTGCTGGTTGAAGCTGATAGGCCTTGTCATACATTGTGATGTAATATGTCCTGGTTTATGACAAAAGAGACATGTGCTATTTTTCATAGGATGGAAGAACCTCCTTTGACATCTTCCGAATTTATTCAAGTCATCCTTAGGAGCATATGAGCCTTTAGCAGTTGACTGTTTCATCCTCTCATTCTCTGTTCTTTGATGTTGTTGCTTGATTCTATTTGTTTCTCTGCAACTCATGTTCCTACTAGTTTCTTCTTCTGTAGGAATTTGCTGAGCTTTTTCATTATCTTTTACAGCTTTTACAAAGATGATATTCCTGTTATCTTTAACCTTGGACTTACTAGTTTCACCTTCGTATCCTATCCCAGCCTTTATGAGAGGTGACCTTTGAGCCTTTAGAATCTGGTCCAGCTGTCCAGAGCTTTTCATTGTAGGTGTACTCATTAATAGTTCTCTTTGGGATTTATCTAAATTCTTTCTCAGGCTCACTACTTCTTCTTCCAATCTTTCACATTCCTAACTTTTCTCTCTCATTTGTTGCAGCAGAGTGTCTTCTACTTTCTTTGCTTCTTCAAGTTGTGTCTTCAGGCCAATAATTTATTTCTTATCTTCATATTATCTCTGATCACATATTAGCACCAATATCTTCTGGTATTTGTTTTCATTCTTCAGTCTTTCTATTTCATTCAAGGCTATGTCAAGTTTGGCTTTTTCCTTAGCTGCAATTTCTTCATGGTTCTTACTACCATTCACACTAGTAGGTACCTCATGTGTTTGAACATTTTCCTTTTGACATGAATTTTTCTTCTTCTTAATTTTCTTCTCCTTCTTGACAATGCAATCCTCAATGTCTACTCCATGCATGAAATGAAATCTGTCCCAAATTTCTTTTGCAGAGTCTAGATCCATTATCAACTCAAAGTCCTTGTTATGAAGACTGTCATATATCACACATTTTGCCTTAGCATTCCTCTGTTATTCTTTCACCGTGGGGGAGTCTATGCAGAAACCATCACACACAAGCTTCCATACTTCAATTTCATAAGCCAATAAACCTGTTTTAACCTTATCTCTCCATTTAGGAAAGTTTGTTGTATTTAACATAGGTGCATTTTGATAGTCCATGACTCAACCTGATCTCCTTCAATCTATTAAGATTACACCAAAGGAAATGACTCTGATACCAATTGTTGAACCCTTAGTTAAAATGAGAGGGGGGGGGGGGTGAATCAGTTTAACACATATATGGAATTTTTAAAACTTTTCCCTTAAAAATTATTTACACCTTCATTTCATGATCAACTTAATATGTGAGCAATCTTAATTTGTGAGCAGTAAGTATCAAGAAAATTTGTTAATGTAACAACAACCTTAATATGTGAGAAACAAGTATTAATCAGATTAGATAAACCACATCAACACATAGACATCATGCACAAAGACACCAGATATAAGTGGAAACCCATAAAGGGAGAAAACCACATCTTATTATTGTTGTGATGCAAAGGCAAGCTCCAACTCCCTCTCACCACTGACTTTATGTAGGCTCCAACCCACAGGAGGCTCCTACCTCAATTCCGAAAGCTAAAACTTGCAAGGAAGCTCCAACTCCCATCAATTTTTCTGCAGCCACCAACCTACAGGAGGCTCCAACCTCAGTCAGCTACAATTGACATTTTATCAAGCTACAACTTGATGTGGAAGCACCAACTCCCATCTATTTTCTGCAGGCACCAACCTACAGGAGGCTCCTACCTCAGTCAGCTACAACTGACATCTATCAAGCTACAACTTGATAGGGAAGCTCTAACTTCCTTACTCTTTCAAAAGAAAAGCACTTGCTGATTTACCTTGGATATAAGCTCTGTTCTATACCTTCTCTTCAGTTGTTCATCAGTCCTCATATTTGTCCTGTATCATCTCTGCATCTTCTCAGATTCACTGTCAGCTCCTCCTTCTTCTCTGCTCAGCTCCTCCTCCTTCTCTGCTTCACTGCTTCATTTCTACATTCTCTAACTTTTCACAGCATCTCGTTCTGGTCCTCCTTCTTCTTATCTTCTCTGCCTCAATTCTGCATTCTCCAACCTCTCTCTCTCTAACCTCTTGTAGCTTTCTTATTTTTTTCAACTCTCTTCAACTCTGCTTCACACTCTCTTCTTCTCTCTCTCTGTTTTCGTAACCTTCTCCCCTTGGATTTTACCCTATTTTATACAATATAGCGTCATGGTTGTTTGTATTCTACTGGGGATTCTAAATGGACAGCCATGTCCCTTTGCCTTCTGCCTTCTCATCTCTTTTATCCGCTCATTCAGAAAATATAACTGTAGGTACCAATTTATCGTTACAGTGGGATATGTGTTCTCTTCCGGAGACTTGCCAATGCATCAAAACAATATAAATCAATTAAAACATTTACATTTCACCTTTTCGGTTACATAAAAACAATTTCACTTAGCCCATTTTCTAGCCTTTGGCTTTGCTAGTTTTGTCTTTTTCTGCTGCTGTTAAGAAACTATTCTGCATACTCTATTTACTGCTACTCTGTGCACCTATGCATGTACACCTATCAAGTTCATTCCTGTGCATATTCCTGTTCACCGTGATTGTGTGTCTATTGTATACATATCACTGTGTTACAATATATATAACTGCTGATTTTAAATCTGGGCAAATTCCAATGCTTTGGTTTCCTTTATTGGAAGTTTTAAATAACTGAATGCGGAGGCTTTAATATCGCCATGGTTATAAACCTAATATATTTCCTCTATGCAAGGTTCTCTCCTTCTATTATTTCAAGCAGTTAATGTTCTTTCTTGGCATTATTATTTTGATATTCGAACTTTAGAATCAACCTTTTTACATAATGCTCTGTGACATATCCATCATTGAGCGCACCAGTCTAGTTATTTCTTTTCTCTATTGAACTCCGACCCATTTAACATTTGAATAAATCACTTAATTGAATAACTCGGGCCCACAGGGTTATTCTTCGTATATCACAATTCTTCATAGTATATGTTGGTCTATACTCAACAAACCAACAATAAATCTTCACTTTTCACATATGTTAACATATACGACGCCTTCAATAGCTGATGCGATGAAACACTGTTATGCCGGAACTCAAGAACTTATGAATCATAGTTCACAGACCCGTCGGGCCCGCATCTTCATTACAATCGCAACTTCTATTGTCATGCTCCAATGCCCCGATGCAATCACTCTGATGCAATGCGATGCGATTACTCCGATTGCGATTAATCGCAATTGCAACTCTCAGTAGTATGTTCCGATGTCCTGCTTTTACTCCGATGCGATTGACCATTGTTCATTTAAATGTGCTGATGCGATTAGGCTGGAACTCAAACATATAAAAGCCACAGTTTATACGCCCATCAGGTCCAGAACTCAATCGCAATTGCAATCTGTTTTTAACTTGTTCCATTGTCAATTTTCCGATGCGATTGGGTAAGGGTCCCACCATATAAGACTTTGGTTGTATTTAGGCCAAACAATAGAGCACCTTTGATATATGTATATAGTATGTTTTGGACCTTTGTGTATGTAATGCACTGGATACATATAGGCTTTCCACTTCAGCTTTAGTGTACCTTCCAGCTGGGGTAATGATTCTCGAAATTTATAAAGGGGGGAAGGGGTGGGGGGGGGGTCCCACACTATATGTATAAGATCTTCAATCAACACTTAATAGTTCAATAACCCAAGGGTTCTCCGGCGATGCGATGAATGAAACAATAGTTATAAAACCATTGAAATACCTTGTTACATAGAAATGTTCGGTCTTTACTTGTAGAATTCTGAGTGTTTTTGAAACTTTGGATTAAACACCCAAGTTATAATATTATTCCACGACATATATTAATTTTACTACCAAACTTCATATTTAAAGCTCTCGGGCCCAAAGTATCCATATAACATACCTTGGCTTAAGTCGCCCTTCTCATCCGACGGCGGAGAGCACTTAGCCTTGCTCCATACAATCCAACGGATATCGCTCAATTTAACTGCACGAACTTTAACTCACAATGAGGGGTGGTTTTCCAAAATCGATCAGGGACACATGTCAGCCAGCGTATGGAATCACACTAATTTTCTAATTACCGCTTGCCCGACGAAGGCGGTGTGATCAAAACCGGAAACTCGCCTTTATTGTTCACTCCAGTCACAGTTCCGCTGCTTTCTCCCTCAGGGTTCCGTCGCGCTTATATATATATGAACTCTGCCTTTCATGTGAAATTCCTCAACATAGGTTGATTAACAAACACCACTTCCACTATTTATTTATATGATTCTGCTTACTGCTGACTGTTCGACATTACAATTAACACACAGCATATTCAATCTTTTCGGCTTCTCCAGTGGTTCCTCTATAAATGACAACCACTTCTGATTGCCTTCACCATAGGCAAGCAACTTTGACACTAAGTCGACACTTCCACAGTTTAGTGGTTTCAACTCTAGATTCTTATTCAGCTACGCCTTAACTACAATAGGGCTCATATTATGCATTGCCGAATACAACATTGACATAAATGTCGATTCTTTCAATAACCCACAAAACGCAATTCACCCCAATTACAGAGATTATTTACACATTCTTTCACCATTTCTTCTTGACAGTCAAAGCCCATTCACACAGATTTCAGAACAGATTCCTCATTTATACATACAGGTTTAATTACAAACCCTTTATGCATTCAAAACCAGAGTACTCTCCAAAAACCCTATCACAGAGTCTTATTCATACATGCCCACACAAACTCATACAATTTCTTATTGAACCTCTCAATTCACTTCCTTTGCTTCCTTTGTTCCTTGACTGATGCTGCTCCTTACTTCTCTTTTTGCTGCCTCTACTACCTCTCTGCTGCCTCTGTTCCATGTCTTCTACTTTACCTTAATGTTGGTTCAGGTGCTGCTCCTTTGTGCTCTTTTTCCATCAATGACAACATTTCCAACAAACCTTTGTATTGGGTTCTATATTTTTATGGTTCTAAATCCAATGATGGTGCAGGAGTAGGATGAATTTTAATAATTCTTGAAGGAGAAAAGACTATGTTACCATGTAGGTTATAATTTTAATGCAAAAACAATATACCTGAATATGAAGCACGAATTCAGGGATTCCATAAGGCTATATGTCTTAATGTAAAATACCTTCAAGTTTTTGGAGATTCTGAAATTGTTATAAAACAAGTGAGATATACTATCCATTGTGTTTTAAGTCATTTTAAACATTATCAATCTCTAGTTCAATCTCTTACTTCACATTTTATAGAATTCAATATTTCTCCTATTCCAAGACTTCATAATGCCAGTGCTAATTTGGATAATGTTGCATCCAAGCTCATTCCACCTAAGGATTTTAGTCCCGATAGATTTCCTATTGAATTGATTTTTGTGCCCTTCTATTCCTGACAATGTAACTAATTGGTGGGTGTTCAACGGTGACGAGGATATTTTAAGTTTTTTAACATCCAAAGGGTCATATAATGACCAAATAATTGATGAAGACAAGCATGATAAACAGCTGAATCAACCAAATGAGGAAAATTATTTTCCCAAGCTTTTGGTAAAACTTGAAGACTTGTATGACTTAAGAGATAGGTTTAAAAAGGTTAGTAACTGTTCAATGTTCGAATTTGAGGTTTGAATTGGTGAACCTTGGGTCAGAAATTAAGCCTCAGAAATTTAATTTAGGGCTTAGAATCTCATAAGATGAGAAGTCTGTATTTGTTCATGTGTTGAAAAAATGCAAAGATATTTTTTCTTGGAATTATGAATATTTGAAAATTTATGATACCTCCATCATTCAACATACTATTCCAATGTTACAAGATGTGAAGCGAGTCCAACAAAAGTTAAGGAATATACATCTAAATCTAGAAAATTATATTAAAGATGAGTTGAATAAACTACTCAAGGCCAAAATCATTTTTCCAGTTAGACATTCTAAATGGGTTTCAAATATGGTACATGTCAGGAAGAAAAATAGTGATATTCAGATTTATAATGATTTTATAAATTTTAATAAGGCATGTGAGAAAGACAATTTTGCACTCCCACATATGGAACAAATCTTACAGTCAGTAGCTAGTTTTGAATTTATGTCTTTTCTAGATGGTTTTTCAGGATATAACCAAATCCTTGTACATTCAGATGATAGATTAAAACTACATTCAGAACTAAATGGGGAGCTTATGATTATCAAAAAATTCCTTTTGGATTAATAAATTCAGGAGAAACCTTCCAAAGAGTTATGAACATCATCTTCAAAGGTCTGATTAATAAAACTGTTGTTGTCCACTTGGATGATATAACTATATATTCCAAGAAAGGAAACAATCATTTCCATGATTCAAAACAAATCTTTGAAAAATGTCGAAGGTATGAAATATCATTAAACCCTAAGAATTCATTATTTTCCCTTAGTGAGGGAAAAATTCTAGGATTTATTGTCTCCATAGAAGGAATTTACATTGATTCTGAAATAATATTTCAATCAATTTCTGAAATTCAGTTACCTCATAACAAAAAAACAATGTAATATTTCCTTGGGAAAATTAATTTTGTCAAAAGATTTGTCCCAATTTTTTCTCAAATTGTTCTCCCTCTACAATATATGATTAGGAATCTCCTTTTCTAATCGATTCCCCCCCCTAATGAAATTATAAAATAATAGTAGAAATAATAAAATAAGATTTGATTATATCATCAAATTTTAGAGGGAAAAAAAGAAAAAACTACTTTTTCAACTCGTATTTTGAACTTATCTCCTTAAGTTTTTACTCAAATTTTGAGCATGAATACTAGTTGGATGAAAAATTTAATTTCCCATCTAAGGAGTACCCATGTTGTATACTTATGATGGACTCTACTACACGAAAAATGATAAATACATGAAAAACGTGATTGTTATCATGTTTTTCATGTATTTCTCATTTTTCGTGTAGTAGGGTCCACCAAAAGTATGAAACATGGGTACTCCTTGGATGAGGAATTAAATTTTGCATCCAACAAGTACTCTTTCTTGAAATTTGAGTAAACCCTTAGGGAGATAAGTTGAAAAGATGAGTTGAAAAAGTAGTTTTAATGTTTTATTATTTTTTAATCTTTTTACTTTTTTACTCCAAAAATGGTGAATCATCTCCCATGGTTGACATCATTATCTTGAATCCTATTGGTTCTCATAAAGTTTATTTTGGTTGTACATTTTTCTTAGGAGGCCCATTTTAGACCTCAAAATTCCCCTAATGAATCAAGCAAAAAAACTATCATTAATTCCCCCTTCTTGACAACTCCTAATTTTTCTGTTTAGTTTATATTGTATACTTTTTCTTCTGAACTTTCCTATGTAGCAATTCTAATGCAACTCAATGAGAAAAAGGTTGAAGCTCCCATTTCCTTCTTCAGTTCAAATTTCCAATGAGATGAATTGAAATATTTATATGTGGAGAAACAAGTTTTTTTGGTCTTCAAGTCTATCAAGCATTTTAGACCTTTTCTTTTGGAAACTCATACTAAAGTGATTTTCCCTTTCCCAAAAATAAAGAAAAAGAGAAAAGAGAAAATTGGCTTAGTGTTATGCAAGAATATGACAAAGAAATCAAACGCACAAAAAATGTTAGGGGGTCAAGGTTTTTGCAAACTAATTACTAGAGCTTTTGATACATCAACTAATAAAGATTTAGGTGATACTATGCATATTTAAGAGGTATGTCGCACTGATACTGAATCAAAATATGCAGATATGATATTTTATTTGAAAAATGGTTATGCTCCACCTGAGCTCAATTATAAGAAAAAGAGAGCTTTAAGACTCAAAGGCAATCAATACGAACTCATTTATGATGTACTGTTTAGAAAGAATTATGATTTTGTTTTGTGAAGATGTTTAGATGAACTTGAAACACTAAAGGTTTTGCAGGAATTACATGATGGAACAGTTGGTGGACACTTCAGAGGAGATATCGTTGCTCATAAAATCATGCATGTTGGATACTATTGGTAAACTCTTTTCAAAGACACCCATGCCTATGTAAGAAAGTGTAAGGTCTGCCAAAATTTTTCAGGGAGACATAAGAAACCAGCCTTGCCTCTACAACAAGTCAACATTGAGCAACCTTTAGAACACTGGGGACTGGAGATAATAGGTGATATTGTTCCTCATTAGTCAAAAAAACATAAATTCATTGTAACTATTATAAATTACTTCAACAAGTGGGTGGAAGCAATACCACTAATGGTAGCCAATTCTGAAAATATTATTGAATTCATTGATCAATTCATTATAACCAGGTTTGGTCTACCCCATGCAATTATTTTTTAAAATGCATCTAATTTTTTAGGAAATAATATAACTAAATTTTCTCTAAAGGGAGGATTTAAATTGAAATATTCTTAAAACTACTACCCACAAGGAGATGGTTTAGCATAATCAACCAATAAGAATCTCATTATGATTAAAACAGACTATTGATCAAAATAAAAAGAATTGGAATAAATCTTCGATATTTTCTCAATGGGATGATAGAATAACAAAGATGACCTCTATAGGTACTTCTCCTTTTCATATGGTATATGGGAAAGAGTCTATCCTTCCTCCTAATCTAGCTCTTCCCTCATTAGCCCTAGTGAAATTCATCAGAGAAGAACCTTCTTCTTGTTTACAATTAAGGATGTCATAAATACTTAAATTAGAAGAAGAAAGAGACAAACCTAAAAAACACATTTCATCATGAACAGTTAGTTAATTCTTCCTTTGATGCAAATTCAGTAAATAGAAAAAAAAAAACTTGGAGATTTAGTCCTAAAATGGGACAAGGCACATGAGGAAAAGGGTAAACACACTAATTTTAAAAAGATATGGCTTGGTCTATTTCAAAATGTTGAGAAATTAGGTCCATCAACTTTCATTTTGCAATATTTATAGGGAAATAGGGATGATCTTCCCGTTAATGGACTAATTCTCAAGAAACACTTTTCGTAACAGAATTTTTTTTCTATTGTAAATTAACCATATGTACATATCGGTGTAAGTTTAGTCTAAATAATTTTAAGTAATGAATTATTGACTCTTCATTTCCATTTCTGATCATTATATGAAGGTTAAAATTTAAATAAGAAAGAACATAAAAGGAAATTCGAAAATTGAAATTAGGTATGATATCTATGTTGAAGTTCAACAAGAAATTTCAGCACCCACACTAGTGTGGGACCAGGAGGTCCAACCAACACCTACACTAGTGTGGGACCATAGGTCTTAGCAGCACCTACACTGGTGTGGGCTAAATTTGGTGCATGTCTATTTTAGTTATCCCTTAATTAAGATGGACAATAAAATGTAATTTAATATCAAAATAACTTGTAATAGTTAACTGAGTGTGAAAAAATCATTTAAATCATGAATTTCAAGTTGAGGGTAGTTGGCGAGGCATGCAGAGTACTTCTAGTTGTAATAGAGTTCGAAGTGCAGTGGTGCGTTAGTTAATGCAGGCTGTAATTAGTTTAACTCAGTTAAGTGAGTTAAACTCAGTTGTGATAGTTGTATATGTTAGATACACTAGTGAGAGATCAAGTGAATTAAATATTAATTAATTCACAACCAGTGATCTCAAATGAAACTAAGGATTTACTATTATTAGTTGCATGCATGTCATTTCAAGTGGAGACCCAGTTGAGATCTAGGTGAAAGGGAAGTTGAATATCAGTTGTAGGATTATTGGGTTGCACCCATGCAACCAAACACCCATCAGATTGCCCATGATCCTTGCATATTTTATGAAGGCCAAAATTACTATGGAATAGGGATTAAATTCCACAAAAAATGCACAAGCAGGGCAGGCTGTCTGGAGGTAGTAAATTGGCTAAGTATATGAGGGTTCTTTTGAGACAATTAGCTGAGTACAGGAGGGCTCTTGTGAGAAGATTTGTATGTAATTGTTTCATGTATCCATATTGAAAATGCAATATAAGAGAATGGGATTTTGAGCAGCAATATTTCCCTCGGAAATTATTTGTGTTGTGCTTTGATTGATTCTTCTTTGCTTCATGTGATTGGCGATTGTGTTTTTAATTCCACAATTGATTTGTAGAATTGATTCAGTATTTAACTTTAATGAATTGTTAGATTGGGTTGAATCCATGATATACATACTTTTTGTATAATTTTTACATGGTATTAGAGTACAAGAAATCACAATAATGAAGGAGGGGTTGAGTTTGTGACTTGGGAGAATTTGAATTTGCAGAAATAATTTCCTGGTGCTGCAGTTGATCCAGGATCAAAATGGCTTTCAACGGCTCGAGGTTGGAGTATGCACTCGAGGGAAACTCCAACTATATTTATTGGAAGGAAAGGATGGAGGTAGTACTCGAATACAATGGCTTGAAGGAATTCATTAACAATGATGTTCCTAAACCCGCTGTGACAGATGCTGCAAATCTTGATGCATGGCAAAAGAAAGTGGAAAAGGCAAGGAGGATCCTACATGAGGGAGTACGAGACCACATTGTCTCAAGCCTCCATGGTAAATCCACACCATATGAAATGTGGAAGGATTTGATGGATCTATTTAAGAGTAGCAGTGACCATAGGAAATTGGCACTGAAAGATAAACTCAAGAAGATCAAGATGGAGAAAGGTGACTCCATGCCAAAATATTTAACAAAATTTTTCCAATGTTGGGATGAACTGGGGAGATTTGGCATAACTGTCCCTGATGATGATTTGGTGAGTTTATCTCTCCTATAACTTACCAAGAGTTGGCACATTTATCAAGTCTCTGTCAATGGAAGGGAAAATCTGCTAGATTGGGAACGACTGTGGTCAGATTTGGTGCAGGAGGAGTTTAGACAAAACGCCAGAGATGGATCTTTATTTAATAATGGAGATGAAGAATATTTTTTTTTGGCTTTCGAGGTGAAGAAAGGGAAGGGGAATAAATTCCATTCAAAATCCAAGTCCAAAGATGGAAATAAGCAGGACATGTCCAGGGTGAAGTGTTTTCACTGTCACGAGCATGGACATTATGCTACTAACTCTCCACAAAAGAAGAAGAACAAGAAGGTTTGAGGATCTGCAGCTGTTGAGTCTTTGACCTCTCAATTTGAGCTTGAATTCTCACTGATCACATGCATGGTTTCAAGTGCATTGGTATCTATGTGGTATTTGGATAGTGGTGCTTCCTTTCACATGACGGGAGACAAGGAACTTTTCAGTAGCTTGTAGGAGAAGGATCTCCAGATGCATATTGAAATGGGTGATGAGGGTAGTACAGTGCTACCAGGATTGGTACCATTTCATTCTAGAGACAGACAGATAAACCCTTTCAATTAAAATATGTAATTCATGTACCAGGTTTGAAGAAAAAATTAGCTTGAGTTGCAATGTTGGAAGATAGAGGCTATGATGTTGTTTTTAGTGAAGGAAAATTTTTCTTGTGACAAAAAACAATAGGAAAAGCCAATAATATTGGGATTCGAGTTAAGAATCTCTCAAATTTGGATGTAGATGGTTGTGCAACATTCATGGACAAGGCAAATGAAGTGGTGAGCAGGGATGAGGGAAAGTTATGCCACATGAGGTTGGGCCATCTTCACCATGGAGCCTTGAAATTCATGCAACAGTTTTCTATGGTACTTCCCAAGGGTACAATTGTGCAGTCAAACACATGCAAGGGATGTACTATGGGAAAGTATGTAAAGGCCACCTTTCATGAGAAGGAGAACCGAGCATTGGGGATCCTTGAGAGAGATCACACAGACGTGTGTGGACCATTCTCTATTGCTTCGACAGCAAAAAATAAGTACATGTGATATTTGTTGATGATTTTTCTCGTAAGTGCTGGATATTCTTCATGTAGAAGAAAGTTCATACATTCTCAAAGTTTCTTGAGTTTGAAGCACTGGCGGAGAAATACATGGGGAAGCAAGTGAAGGCTCTTAGGAGCGATAATGGTGGAGATTACATCTCTAACGAAATCAATAACTTATGTAGCAAAGAATGAATTTGAAGACAACTGATAACACCTAATAACCCACAAAATAATGGGGTTACTAAAAGAAATAATAGAACGATTGTGGGTGTAGAAAGAGTGATGTTGCATGATCAAGGCCTACCGATGCATCTGTGGGTGGAAGCATGCGACACTGTGGTATTTGTGCATAACCATTGTCCTCATAGGATAATTGGCATGAGTACACCAAAAGAGGCTTTCACTAGTAAGAAACCTGATGTTTCACATTTTAATATTTTTGGCTCATCTATTTATGTGCATGTGACCAAAGATGCCAGGAAGAAGATGGAACCAACAACTGAGATTGGGATTTTTGTGGGGTACATTGAAACTCCCCACAATTATTCGGTGTATTTTTGAAAGAGCAGAATGGTTGTTGTGCAATGTGATATAAAATTTTATGAGGAGAAATCCATGTGATTGTCCCTTGAGAGGGAGCTAGATTTGCATGCAGAGGAGGAACTCTTGGTTCCCAAGGATGAGCCTCAAGATGTGGAGCAGCCACATGCGGAGGATCATGGAGTGGCAAAAAACACTCATGCAGATCCATCCATAATAAATGGTAGAAGGCACACCATGGAAGCTGATAGATTGAGACTTGATGCTGTAGAGAATGTAGGAGCCCCTACTTCATAGCATAGAAAGAGGTAGTCTCCATACAATTTTACTGGATACATGACTCTTATGAGAAAATGTACTGTCACTAAGCCATATTCCTTTCAGGAGGTAGTGCAATAACCAATTTGGGTTGATGCAATGGTGGAGGAGTATGATTCCATTGTTATAACAGTGCATGGGAGATTGTTCCAAGACCAGTCGACAAATCAATGGTTGGATATAGATGGATCTAAAAGGTAAATCAAGCCACTAATGGGAGTGTGGGGAAATAAAATGCCATATTTTTGGCCCAGGGATTCTTACAGATCGAGGGGATCGATTATGATGAGACATTTGCACCTGTTGCAAGGTACTCTTCCACTAGATCCATCCTTGCACTCTCATCACAGATGGGCTGGCGCATTCATCAGATGGATGTGAAAACTATGTTTCTCAATGGATTTATTGAGGAAGAAGTGTATATAGATCAGCCAGAAGGTTTCAATAACTTCGACAGTCAGGCGCATGTGTGTTGACTCAAGAGAGAACTGTATGGGCTGAAGCAAGAACCTCATGCTTGGTACACTCAGATAGATAACTATTTCACCAGAATAGGCTTCACCAAAAGTGAAGCTGATGCAAACCTGTAATGGATTGTGGTTGAGGGTAAGTTATTGATTGTTGTTCTTTATTTTGATGATCTAATTTTCATTGTTGATGAGCAGTTGATACACTCATGCAAGGAGGATCTTGCAAGGAAGTTCGAAATGAAGGACATGGGACTCCTTCATTATTTCCTTGGTTTGGAAATATGGCAGCAAGATGGTGAAATTTTTGTTTCTCAAGGAAAGTACGCCAAAGAGATACTGGGTAAGTTTCACATGGTGAGCTGCAAACCCATGGACACTCTTCCAGGAAATTGGAGGAAAGAGGATGCAACTTCTGGAGAGGTAGTGGATGCTACTTCCTAAAGGCAGTTAGTTGGTTCACTAATGTATCTAGTGAACACGAAACCAAACATTTGCTACGCAGTTAAAAAACTGAGTCAAGCTATGGTTAACCCCACCAAGATATTTTGGAAGGCGGGGAAGCATGTCTTGAGATACCTAAGGGGCACATTAGAGTATGATATATGGTACAAAAAAGTAGAGGGAGTGAAGCTTCAAGGCTTTACAAATGTAGATTGGAAAGGTAGTCCATTAGACAGAAGGAGCACATAAGGAGGGATCTTCACCATAGGATCGAAAACAATTTCTTGGTATAGCAGGAAGCAGCGATCTATGGTATCAGTTTAGTGGAAGCAGAGTATATGACAACAAGTCAAGTTGCATGTGAGGCTCTCTGGATGAGGAAGATCTTGGTTGGCTTGTTTGGTTCTCAGATGGATCCGACAATGATACATTGTGATAATCAGATTTGCATTAAACTCTAGATTAATCCTGTGTTTCATGATAGGTCCAAGCACATAGATATCCAGTACCATCATCTCAAATATTGTGTGAAGAGGAGAATAATGTTACTTTAGTACATTCCGATGGAAGATCAGGATGTAGATATTCTGACGAAGGTGCTCAGCTGGAGAAAATTCAAATACCATTGAGGCAAGATCGGGGTGAAGGATAATCCCTTTCTTGTTGAGAGAGAGTGTTGAAGATAAACAATAAATTTCAGCACCCACGCTAGTGTGGGACCAGGAGCTCCAACCAGCACCTACACTAGTGTGGGACTGTAGGTCTTAGCAACACCTACACTGGTGTGGGCTAAATTTGGTGCATCTCTGTTTTAGTTATCCCTTAATTAAGATGGAAAATAAAATGTAATCTAATCTCAAAATAACTTATAATAGTTAACTGAGTGCGATAAACTTAGTTAACTCATGAATTTTGAGTTGAGGGTAGTTGGTCAGGCATGCAAAGTAATTCTAGTTGTAACAGAGTTCGAAGTGCAGTGGTGCATTAGTTATTGCAGGTTGTAATCAGTTCAACTCAATTAAGTGAGTTAAACTCAGTTGTGCTAGTTGTAACTTTTAGATACACTAGTGAGAGATCAAGTGAATTAAATATTAATTAATTCACAATTAGTTATCTCACATGCAATTGAGGATTTTTTATTATTAGTTGCATGCATGTCATTTCCAGTGGAGACCCAATTGAGATCTAGGTGAAAGGGAAGTTAACTATCATTTGTAGGATTATTGGGTTGGACCTATGCAACCAAACACCCATTGGATTACCCATGGTCCTTGCGTAGTTTAGGAAGGCCAAAATTCCTATAGAATAGGGATTGCATTACACAGAAATTTCGCAAGAAAGACCAGTTGTTTGGAGGCAGTAAATTGGATAAGTATTGGTTAGTTTTATCTAAGATAGTGCGAGACAACTATCTGAGTACATGAGGGATCTTGTGAGAAGAGTTGTATGTATTTTTTTCATGTATCCATGCTGAATATACAACAGAAGATAATGGGGTTTTGAGCAGCAAGTTTTCCTGAGGAAATTATCTATGTTGTGCTTTGATTGATTCTTCTTTGCTTCATGTGAATGGCGATTGTGTTTTTAATTCTGCAATTGACTTGTAGAAGCGATTCCATATTTAAATTTAGTACATTGTTAGATCGTATTGAATCTATGATATACATAATTGTTGTATAATTTCTACAATATATCAACAAATTCTGAATGATTAAGTTATAAATTCTTGTAACTTGAAACTATAAAAGATTGTGTTATTTTATATTAAAACATGAAAGGGTTTCTTAATAAAGTGAATAATATATTTAAATACTTAGAATATTTAGCTTCAATTATCATCCAATACTCATAAAAGAGTAACTGTACCTCCCCATCCACTAATATGATCATTTTTAGAGTGTAACTCAAAAATATATGAAATTTAAAAGGAAAGAGGTATCATCACGAGCCTAGTTACCATAATCATAGGAAACTAATAATGTTGAAATTATCACAACTAGCCACCAAACCAGGATAACGACTTGTATTTATCACTATAATACAAGAATTTTCATCATGTGCTGGTTTGTTCAACTTTATTATAACACGTGAATGGCATTGTCATTATCTGGCCACCAAACCAAGAAAATGGATTTTAAGAAATATTACTTAAAGGAAAAATGTATTGCCTCTAAAGATATTACTATAACTGGATGAGATACTGGTTCATTATTGGTTAAAAGTTGACCCTGTTGAGGTTATGGGCGTCGGCTGACAGAAATGGCTCTACCTATGATATATAATTTTATCTTTAAAAACGCTAATTTTCAATAAAAATCCTTGCTTTATCTATATAACTGATTAATTCCTGAGCCAAATAGCTAATGTCTTCATCTACAACAAGTTTCAAAAAATTTACAACTAAATGAGTCCTTTTATCCAGAAGTTATTTTAATCAATCCAAACTTTAAAAAGATTTTGTTTCCAAATTTTTACTTTTATAAAGATTATAAAATCTTTATTTATTTTTAAAGATAATGGTTTCTCCTAGTGAATCACCAATTGTTGTGCTACTCAACAACCTCCCTTTTTATTTAGTAATTGATAGATTTAACAAATAATGGGGGGCCCTTTTTAAATTTTAGAATAGAATCCTAAGGAATTATTTTGTTTTATTAAAAGGAATTAGTTCAATAAAATAAAAAAATTAATTTGGGTTATTAAAAATACTCGAAACAGGTTATTCCTCTATTTCTAAAAATAAAATAATTTTTAATAAACTTTTAGTGGAAATAAGCCTTTAATTTAATACTTAGCCTTACATTTCTGAAGAGTATCACAAAAAACATTATATCGAGCATAATTTAAAAATTCTAATAGGAAGGACCCTAATGAAAGAATTCCTAATACAATTCTTTATTTTGAGTTTTCAACATTAAAAGTCTTTAAAGTAAATAGAACGAGTGTAACGAATAAAATAAAGAATTCGGTCCCACTACATCACCCTCCTTGTGATATCGCATTTCACAATCAGAAATTTAAAAATGAACACCACAAGGAAATGTTGATAGTTTATCCCTAATATCCTCTTTGGAAAGCCCCGACTACCTTTTCCTTTGCTTTCCAATCCCTGGTCTACGTCGAATTTTTGATATCACACTTTTCATTTGTCTGACTTCTAAAAATACCTGATGCTTAAACGCCAATACGAAAACCCCCAATAAACCCTTCACTCATGTTTTAGCTGTTATAAAGAGTTAATATTGATCAGAACTAAGGGTTTCAAAAGTTTTAGAATGGAAACCTCCAAGATTTCACAAATAGAAAACTATAGATACATTGAAATTCACGAAGGCCATGTGAAAGAATGCTTATGCATTTAATGGCCACTCTGTGTGATTTATTGTTTATTCGAAATGATTTTTTATAATTACCAAAGAATTTTCTCATTAAAACAATAATTTATATGAAAATACATTTCCTCAACGAATTCACGTCGCTCGTCCTTGTTTCTCTTCTTAACAGGTGAATTTTCATAAAATGAAATCAGAGGAGATTTCAATGTCTATGAAAGCCAGGAAAAATACCACAAATCAATTACAATCAGTCCCGCCTCTAATAGAAACTGCTAAAATTTCACAATTATTCTTGGATACTACATGCACTCCTAACGCAGGGTCCTCCTCTTGGGAGGCCATATAAGGGTTACTTGAAGATAAAAACCCAAGGGTGGTTGAGATATGAGTTGCTAAAATAGATGATACTACACCAGTCTCTGAATCTAAATGGAGTGACACTGCCAATTATTTTCTACACAAAGTTGCAAGTCACCCCAAAATTATTCCCTACATAGATATAGTGGTATTGGTCATCAACAACTTGAATATTGCAGATAGATATCTCATGACTCAAAGAAAGACATGTATCAGGTCATTCAAGCCTGAATATGTAAGGAAAGTGCATCACTTTCCTCCTCTGCAGAAGAAGTATGACAGAGAATTTGTAAATTTATGCTAGAGAACCACCACCCGACAGAAGTTATCAGACAGTGTATAAGGGACCCGAAAAAACACAAACGCAAGGACAAGGGTATGTAATCATTATCTTCCCTTGTTGATCCTTTTTCTCATGTCATTGCTAGTATATGTTGTTTATGCGGCTACCCAGATACCCAATTTTTTTCTAATGAATCGGTATCGTTAATAGACGCTACTTCATATGGTTATATTATGGACTGGGCAAATATATTGTCAAATAATTTGACTACTCAGATTCAAAGCTATAGGCAGAAACACAACTTCACTGATAGAATTGCTCCCCCATTTTTCATGAGTGCCTATGTAATGGATGCTATCTATTCTTCATATGATTTTCTATCCATGGGATGGAAATGGACAATTCAAGACCCAACCACCATTCATATCTATCATGATATCTTATGGGAATCTAAATTTCATTCTGATTTCTATAAGATTTATAATGGAATGATGCTCCCTATTCATAAAGAAATTTTGAATAAAAAAGCCCCCCATACTTTCTGCATAGGCAAATAATGACTTGATGTCAATAAGAGGGTGCTTTGTGGAGTAATAATTCACTTAGATCCACATTTTTGGCAGTATTTCCAACCCACATGTTTTACCCCTTTATGTACCTGATAAGCTACTGGACAGGGAGATTTCATATCAAACAGTTGGGAATGGCTTGAAAAAAATACTGAAATATGCCAAGAAAACCTTATGGAATTCTAAACCTATTTCTAGAGGTATTTATGCTCTGGACAATCTCAAGCATGCTTATCTTGAAATTGATTAAATGAAAGTTTTAAAATTCCCGACTATCTGAAATCAGAAATATTATCCTAACAGGGTTGCTAACGATGTTACATTATAAGAAAGGATTAGGCATTTTACAAGTGATCTTCATAAATATGATGATTTATTTGAGATGGTTCTTGAGTATCCTAGTGTTGTAAGAACATCAAAAAACCGATTTAATCCTGAGGAATTGATTGAATTTAATCAATACCGAAGTTAGACATTAGCACATTTTCCCATGGATTTGTTGATATTTTCTCAGCAGAACACTAAAAACTTAAAAGCATCATATTATTCAGCTAAAGATCTAAATGATTCTCAAATTTCAGAGATGAATACTTCATTTTTGGAACAAACAATGAAAATCCAAGAAGATATAAACTTAAATGAAATTTGGGAAAATTCAATCAAGCAGTATTGACACCAGTGATGCAAGATTTAAGCACTCCAGTCCACACAAAATTATTTAGACTCCAGTCCACTCCAGTCCATTATTTAGACTCCAGTAAATAATGGGATGACCTTGATAACTATTGATACTCCCAATAAAATTAATACCATGGACGGTATGGAAATTATCACAACATTACGTTCATTTGAAGTCATTCTAAGGATTGAAGAAATTCCTCTTTTGGAAGTGTTTTATATTCCTAAATACAAAGAAGTTGTAAGTAGACAAATGAAAAAGATAAATCTAGACCAAGCCCAAGTCTTAGTCCCTAGTGAAACTCCTTTTGAAGTTCTCTGGCAAGGAGCTCAATCAAATCCAGATGATGATTTAAACAAGATTTCGTAGTTTTTAGGGGCTTATGCAAGTGCAACTATTTATAAAGGAGAAAAATTTCAACTGATTATTAGAGAAAAGGAAAAAAACATTGTTCAACAGGAAGATACTATTCAAAATGAAAAGAAGGTGCTTGAACAACAATGGAAAGTAATGATGGATGAACTACAAAAGATTTTCGATGATATGAAAATCAAATTTGAATCCAATATGAAAGATAAATATCCTCAAATACAAAAGTTGCAAGAAATAATAAATCAGTTGAAAAATAATCCACAAATCAATGAAGTTAAAAAAAAAAAAAATCAAGAGAACTCAATAAACTCCTTGCTCAACAACAAGTCATATTTTGTAAAAAATTGACTATGATTGATTTTATGAAAAACCAGTGATTATTTTATTAAAAAATTGTCTGATTTGGGGACATTTTATGAAGAAGTTGATGAAAATATTTCTAAGCATATCAATTGGCAAGACAATGCTGAGGGGAGAGCGATCGATCTTCCTCGGATTGAAGAATCTCAGAAAGATATTGTTTTTGGTGATTGGGAATCAAGATCAAAGAAGCAGAGATAGAATTTATCAGAGCTAGAAACCTCGCCTCCAATCTCACTAAAGACATCAACGATAGCCTATTATCGGCTAATTTAATTAAATAATTCCCACATGACACATTACTAGATTTCAAATATTTGCCAAATAATTGGAAAATTTATCAAAGAAGAAGGTTGAATATATCAATAAATTATCAAATTTAAAACTCAAAACTCATTGGCACTTATTAGTAAAGCAGAATAGTCAATGGCTTATGTTGGGGTGTCTTTCAAAATTGACAACTCATCACCTCCCTACACTCAATGATGGAGTCTTTACAGGGAACCTTCGTATGCAAACGATTCATCCCTCCTCAATTAAAGCTAATGATAGCCATATGTGGACTTAGGGAGAAAATGGGAAAATAGTCTTAATCACAACCATGATCATGTTGTTACAAAAAAATGTCTATCTTTTTCTTTGCTTTATCTTAGCTCAGTTTGTTGAAACTGTTCCCAGATATTTTATTTTACTTTACTATATTTCTAATATTAATAGACTATAAAACTTTTTCCATGACTTTAGAGAAGGGGTTCTGAATTTTTGTAAGACAACTTTGAAGTTTGCACTATTGTTACTTTTGAGTTATCTAATAGAAAAGTTTAACTCGAAGCTATCCTTTTTCATGAGCAGAGTCTCAATGTTTCGAGTAATACTATCTTTATGTTACTGCTTTGATTAAATGAGATAGATAGTAAATTTTATGTAAATTGTTTCATTATATGTATGTTTTATAAAGATTCAAACATTTGTCACGATTCATATGTCTGATTGTATCCTTTTAATAATATGTGAAACAACAAGATATTTTATGTGATTGGTTTTAATAAACTAATTTAATTAACTATCTAATTTAATTAGTTTATCTTATTCACTTTCTCTTCATAAAGTGTTTAATGATCTATATTGGTCTATGCTATATGAAATATTTTAGAAATCACATACAAAGGAACATTATCTTAGGAAATATATAGATTAAGTATGATTTATTGTTGTTATTAGTTTTAAATCACTCTATTACTCTCATTCTATACTTTACATCCATTCACACATACATCTTTAAAGGGAAACTAGTCCCATTATCCCTAGCCGGAGACACGATTCCAAATGGAAAATGAATGGTTTAAGTTCTCGGCCGGGCAGTTTTCCCCAATGCTGAGGCACAGATTTTCGAGTCTTCAATAAGTACAAAGAACACTTATATATTTTTAATAATTCCCAACCCAAACAAAATATTCTTTTGGAATTTCGCACCTCTCCCTTCGGAGGGCACTTAAGATTTTTAAAAACATACCACAAGGCTAAGAAGTAACTTGTTTAGGATGGCCTTAAATATGATATTCAAAATTTTGTGGTGGAATGTTTTGTTTGCCAACAAATAAATTTGAGACAGTTAAGACCCTGGGTTAGTTACAACTTTTATCCATTCCAATTCAACATTTGTAGGAAGATTCAATGGATTTTATCACAGGTTTACCCAAGTCCAAAGGAAATAGTTTCATCATGGTGTTAGTTGATATACATACCAATTATTCACACTTTTGTGCATTATCGCATCCATTTAAATCCAATACAGTTGCTATTGCATTTATGGAAACAATTCAAAATCTACATGGAAACCCAAAGATTATTGTAAGCGACAAAGATCCCATTTTCACTGGAAATTTTAGGACAATTTTTTTTTCTTATCTGGGTACTCAATTATCTCATAGCTCATCTTATCATCCTCAATATGATGGGAAAACTGAGATAGTGAACAAAATTTTGGAAGGATATATTCATTTCTTTGTATTTTATAAAAAAACACAATGGGTCAAGTGGTTACCTTTGGTTGAATGGTGGTATAACACTTCCTTCATACTGCAAAAGAAATGACCCCATTTATGGCACTTTATGGATATCATCCAATGTCCACCACATCATATTTAACAAAAAATTCTAAGGGTCAAGCAGTGAAAGATCACATGGAGCATCAAAAACAAGTTCTCTGACTCTTAAAGGATAACATCACTTTGGTGCATAATCGAATGAAATAATAGGTAGACCAACATCAGAATGAAAGAAGTTTTGATGTAGGAAAATCAGTATTTTTACGGCTACAACCATACAAAAAAATGTCCCTCAAACAAGCTAAGAAGGATAATAAAGTATCACCAAATTATTATGGTCCTTACAAAGTGTTTCAAAATATTGGTACTATGGCATACAAATTGGAGCTTCCGACATATTCCCGAGTGCACTGAGTTTTCCATGTTTCCTACTTAAAGAAGGTTATAAGTGACAATCTCTACGTTAAAACAATATTTCTAGAACTTGACAAGGAAGGAAAAATCATATTAGAACCTATAGCAGTCATGGAAAAAAGAAATAAAAATCTACAAAATAGATCAATTTCAGAGTATCTTATGAAGTGGAAGACCTTATCTGCTAAATATTCCTCATGGGAAGATGTAAATTTTATATAGAAGCATCCATAACTACTCAAGTATTGAGGAAAACACTTTTTGAAGGAGAGGGGAATGTTAGGTCCCTATAAGACTAATGTATCCCCTTATTGTTATTGTTAGTGTATCCCCCTTATTGTTATTGTTGTACCCATGTAGTCCCCATAGGTTTATTATTGTGCCCCATAGAAGCCCACTATTGTTATTGTTATGCCCTTACATTATTATTGTTATGTCGGCTTTGATTATATTGTGACCCCTTAGACTCCTATATATAGAAAGTAGGTTTTGTCATTTGAATCATCAAATAATTTTTCATTTATGTAATGTAAAGGAGGTTTCCCCCTCGAAGAGGCTCATTACTAAGTCTTTCATCTATCTTTCCTTCTATTTAGTGAGCTGGATGCATAACATATAGAATTTTGATTTTTCTTTTCCAGCAAATTATAGTTAATTCATGTATAATGTATGAAATTATGTTGCTATGATACACAATTAGAAATGGTACAAGTAATGGCCTAAAATTTTAAGTGATCTTTGTTTGAGCTAAATATGTTAATGGAGGTATTTAGATATTTATTTGGATTAAAACCATACATAAATTTATGTTCTGTAAATAAACCAGTGAATCAACTATATTATGACAACATAAATTCTTTCCAGAGAGTGTATTGATATTGGATGTAAAAAAAACCATGAAGATGCATAGATTCAAAGTTGCATAAGCTAGATATCATCACAAAATGGATGGAAAATATGGTTCTCCTTGGTTTACTACTGCTAAGCATTGAAAAATGCAATAAGAAAGTCTGAGTTTTTATTTTCCTTGGTGAGATTGAGAAAATTCAAATTTCTATATGAGTATACAACTTGGATGCAGTTAACTTGTGTGACATGTCTCGCGTCACCTAGTTTATTTAGTGAATTCAAGTTAGAGGAGTTGGAGTTCAACTAATAATGTGTTATTACTAATTTGTAGCAATCAAGGTCGGTTATTTCAAGTTATTTTCAATTAATCTAGTTCTTATTATTGGAGGAACTAGTGGAAGTTCAGTTGTGTAGTGAGACTTCAGTCTAACGCAACAATCATCCAATTAACCAATAAATCAACCCAAAATAACTAGTGCATGTAGTGAATTCGAGTTCCCCAGCTATGGTGGAGATACCAAGGTAGTGTAACATCAGTTTTAGACTAGTCTTGAGTGTGCATGTGTTACATGCAGTAAGATGATCAACCTTGGGAATTGCACAAGAAATTTTGAGGAAATTAATAAATAATAGGGGCCAAATTTCCTCAGGAATTATGCAAGGAAATAGGGGCTCACATAGAGGAAAAATTTGACTAAGCCTAGGTCAGAGCTTCTCAGTGGGAAGAGAGATAATTTATGCACTTTCAGGTTGAGCTCATATCGAGATAGAAATTGTAGTACATCTTTGTTCATCAGATTCATGCAAGGGTATTTTTGAAGATTTCTTTCCCCTGGAAAAATACTATGTGCATGTGTGTTATTTCTCACTTCATGTTTGTGATTTATGTTCTAAAATGTGAATTATATTTCACAAAGAAGTATATTAGGTTTGTGCCTTATGATTTTGATTAAAATTTTGATGATAAATTTCAAATTTACATCACAATTTCTACATGTTATTAGAGCAGGACTCACATTAGAATATGAATTTTGAGGTTGTTTCTTAATGGGCTCAAATTTGTAGTTCAGTGCAACATTATCTCTTAATAGTTGGGACTATGACCTTCAATGGGCTAAGATTAGAGTATGTCTTGGATGGAAGCTCAAATTTCATTACATGGATGGAGCACATGGAGGCGGCGTTGGATGAAAATGGATTGCCAAAATATGCCAATATAGAGATTGCAAAACCACATAAATCTAATGCACAAAACCTAGCCTAATGGAAGAAAGATGCAGCCAAGGAGAGGATAATAATATTGGATGAAGTACGAGACCACATTTTCTCAAATATCCATGGAAAATAAAATACTTAGGTATTGTTCTAGACACTGATAGATCTATTCCATAATAGCAATGAACATAGCAAACTAGCCCTCAAAGACAAAGTTCAAAATATCAAGATGTAAAATAATGACAGAATTCCATAGTCTCTGAGTAAGTTAAAAAATCTCATGATGAATTTTGTGGGGTTGGTGTTAATGTTGGAGAATATTACTTGGTATGCCTATCCCTTTGGGCCTTCCCAAGGGTTGGCATAACTACCAAGGTTCAGTGAACAAGAGTGAGAAATTACTGAATTGGGAATTCTTATGATATGATTTGGTATAGGAGGAAATAAGGAGAAATATCAAATATGGGACTTCATCAAAGGGTGAGTATGAATAAAAATTTTCATTGGTTGGAAAGGGAAAGAAGGGAACAGGGAATAAATATGAAACCAAACTAGAATCAAGCCAAGCGCACAAGGAGAAAGATTTTTCCAAAATAAAATGCTTTAATTGTCATGAATTTAGGCATTATGCCATGAAGCATCCACACAAAGAGTCGATCATGAAGAACTCAAGAGGAGTAGTTTTTGAAGCCTTGGCTTCAAAATTCAAGATTGAATGCACCCTTATCGCATGCATGACAACCACAATGATGGCCAGCATGTGGTACTTGGACTCTGGTGCCTCGTTCCACATGACAGGGTGTGGAGATATTTTCAGTGACCTGGATGAGAAATATATCTAGATGCACATCGAGATAGGGTATGATGAAAGGTAAAATGTGACTAGGATTGGTACAGTAGCCTTTCAGAGGGATTTGGGCTCCCCTCTCTGTTGGTGAGGTAAATCCCCTCTGCGGACAAAGGCAATCCAACTAGCCCTAGAGTGGGTCTAGCCACAAACAAGACAAACTATAATATTGATTCCTAGTTAACGAATGAATGGAGATTTGATAGATGACTTACCAAAGGTCCTATGCTATTTTTGTTGGCAAAAAGAGTGCCTCACTCCTCGCTCCTGGTTTGACAGATCATGATCTTCTCGCTTTCACGCTTAGACACCTGCACACCCAAGAAACAACGACGATATACAACATACTAATTCACATTCGTAACTATCAGTCAGTCGAAGAGGACTAAATCAATTGCATTACATAAAAAACATAACCCAATGATGGAACCAACACCATATTGGAGTATATAAATAAATGAAAGGAAGAGTACAACCAAACTTCGACGTTGCAGTCTCCTCCAACAGGGTTCAAGCAGAGTGCGTCTCACAAATGCTCATTGGGAATTCAGATGGGACTCTTTCTATGGAGTTCTCTTTGGTTCTACCTTCTCAATAGTAATTACTCAGCTATAGTATTCTTCTCCAAGTTCAGCTCCTTGGCTATAAGTTCAGCTAGGTTTCATAAAGGGAGAAGACATGTTTATATAGAGGGAGAGGGAGAGGTTAGGATCCCTATAATTATGGAAGGGAGGTCTATCTATAAGGAGTGTTCCATGGGAGGTAAAAACCACTACCTAAAGAGAAAGGTCCATGGCTCATCAACTTAACCACTTCCAGTGACTCATCCCTGAGGTGGTTAGAAGGAAACTTCCACCTCTAATTTAAAAAAAACATTCCTAAAACAGCTTGGCACAAGGGCTACACTGAGACAAAGTGCTAGGTGACGCGGGCTCTAGTGAAAAGCTTCCACATCGGCGCGAGGGCTGAAATGGATATCCACGCCAACGCAAAAATATAGGTTTTGTGTTCTTTTTTGAGGAAATGTCCAACTAAAAAAATGATGTCCTATGCAGAAGGATGCAAAGAAGGTGTTTTCAAAGTATGACACTATTCAAAAGTCACGGGAATGACCCTCCAATATGTGGGGCAAGCGATTGCAGGGACGGTGAAAAAATGCATTGTAGCATATGCCCCCTAAAGCATGAGGTCCGAGAGAGAGGGAGGGGTGAAATGCTTTATGAGAACGTGTTTGACCCAAACACTGCTGTCAGAAAACCTGCAAGTACAAATACAACTGATATCTCTGATACATGATATGTGGCATGGGATATAGTACATAAAAGTGAGATCCGAGGTATGGACGCAACCATCCAAAAATAAGGATCAACAAATAGACTCAGGTATGGTCACAACCATCCAATCAAAGGATTCATGTAACAAGTCATAGTAATCCACAAAGAGCCCGCAGCTTGCATTTCATCAGAAAAAACCCAGGGTCTTGCAATCCATCCCAACCCAAACAAAGTACAAGTTTGAGCATGTGAATAGATGAGTTGAAGTCGAACATGTAGGAAAATTTTATGATTACCAGCCAATAATGACAGTTGTTAACAGATGCGAGAGAAACTGCCAATAACGATAATGGCTCTCAAGGTACAAAAGATACAATCCATAGAATGCGAACAATGATCTAGCATCAAACACCCACAGAATCATCTGATCAAAGGCTGATGATGTGAACCTTGCGTCGGATGCAAAGAACCTACCATTAAGGCATGTAGGCTCTAGGGCACCTGAAGGGAGTCTCTAGATCAACTTCCTGGAAAATGAGCTGAAGTCGATAGGAAGCGACCTGGTCGAAGGAGGGCCATAATTTTTCCCAAATCATCGACACGAGACAAAGGAATATGATGATTTGTGAATGAGAACCAACAAAGAATCAGAGGGAGGTTGAAAATTGCAGAGGAAAAACTTCTCTTGAACATATCAGCGACATGACACTGGATTTGGAAGTATTTGACATCAAGGGATTTGAGGTCATGGTGATGTGGCAAAGAGCATATGAGCAGTCAAAAGAGATTACCCAAACCGATGGAGGCAAATAGACAACGAAGTGAGATGTTCCCAACCCGACATGAATGTAGACAAGTGTCATGTTCAAGAGTGACATACTACCGACTAAAGTCTGGTTCCATTTTCCCCCACCATTTCTGGCAAGTACCTCAATTATTTTTGCAAACAAGCTTGAAGGGGATAGCATATGCTTGCGATGTAAGTTTTTCCTTCGGAAAAATCCAACCTAGTACATTTTACGACCCCTAGGATGGAGGAACTCGAGTAACATCATGACGAAAGAATCTGATGTCATCAGTCTTTAACGAGTCTGAAAAAGGGAGAACTTGGCATATTTTCATGTTTAGAGAGTTTGAAAAAAACGAGGAAAAGAAAACTCCAATAAGGCCCTTTTCATAAATAATCTCTTAGATCTGAAAAGGTAGAAAACAACATCTGAGAGAACCTCTTAGTCGTGATAGGCTAAGGTATTCCTTTTTCGTAAATAATCTATCCCAGCTCGAAATAGGGGTAAATGTATACTGGGTAGATATCATTTCGCAACCATTTAATGAGTTCAAAATGACAAGCATCTCGACAATATTTTCAGTTATAGAGAGTTAGAAAAGAGCTAAAAGGTGACTCCAGTAGTGACTTTTTCGTGTTTTTACCGAGTCCGAAAAAGTATAAAATACAATTCGTTTCTTCGTCATAACGATGTGGAAAACCTGTCGCTACACAAAATACGTGTGTAAAACCCATTTCTCGAAAATAATATGATAAAATAATCAAAAAATATGTTCTAAAACCAAATTTAAGATTCTGAAAAGTTATAAAATGCCATAGGTGGTAAAAATTATTTACTTTTCACTTTTACCTCTTTGTGGAGCAACAGTGACCCATTTTCTTTGTTATCTTGTGGCGATGATTTTGAGTGATCCATTGAACCATTCCTGATTCCGTCAGTCTCAGGTAAGAGCCAACACCATTTTCCATCTTTTAAGGTAAATTTCATTACCTATATTTGTCATTTTGATTCCTTAGGAAAGGATTTGTCAAAATTAGGGCATCATGGTTGGCGCGGGTTTCGGGCACGAACTCGTGCCAATCACCCCTTTTTTACACAGAGGGTGCGCCAACCGCACAACTGAAAAATCCACATAAATTTAAGGAAAATGCAGTAAATTGTTTGCAAATTTCAATGCCCAAGTAGACTAACAATGCTCATATGAACAATGTGTGCAGGTACCAAGAAGAAAGAATGGTGATTGAGTGGAAAGAGAGAGAACATAATGAGGAAGATGAACTTGCCATGGAGAATGATCGATGCATGGATGCCCTTAAAGATTGTGGGCTAAATAAATTCTTCCCAACACCGTGCCTCCAGGCTCAGCCATAATTGCTTCAGTATTTGATAAGCATCTAGGATGAAGAACAAGAAAAGTTCGTTCTTCGAGACCAGGAACTTGAACTCGAAGCTTCTAATGTCTATTTTATCACATGATTTTCATGTAGGGGTGTAGTCCCTATCATGACTGGTACTCGTCCTTCCGGGGAAAGCATGGGAATGGTGATTGATAGGGTGTGTCGAGGGGCACTAAAAGGAACAGGAAGTGGAAAGGTTGACATCTAAACCATCCCTAATCTAGCACTAAAAGTAGTGTTGCACACTATCACGTGGGCTACAGGATCACAAGCACCACATGAGGCCACAAAAACACAACTGCTTCTTGCCTCATAGTGCATGAATTCAACTCTCTACAACTGGGCAAAGGCAGTGACTATTAACATTAAGCAGCAACTCACCAAGTTCAAGAAGGGAAAACTGAAATAGTTTGGATATGGATCAATTCTGGTATCATTCTTCTTGGAACGACTATCGATATTCCAGTGCCAGGAGGTCATTATCCCGATGCCACCACCCAGAGAACCATGAATGGCCCGATGGATTGCGCTGATTCCCATAGCAGGGGGCAGCCAATAGATGTTCTGAAGGCCAAAAATTTTTGATTGGCTCCGCCAACAACTAATTGTCATGGAGGAATGACCCTACTCTGGCACAGACCTCACTGGTGATCCAGACCTCCCGCTCCCTAAGGGAGAGGATTGCGAGGAAGAACTAGGTGAGACTAATTTTTATTTTCATGATTTTATGATTTTTTGGTATATATGCATGTTCTGAAAGTTAACCTTATATGTATGTAGATGTTGGCCCAGAAAGGCCTACAAGTATGTCGCCGATAGCGAGGAAAACTCCTCGCGACTTCGATCCTCATGGTGAGGGCGGAGAGGAGGAGATAGTACAAAATCTGGAGGGGATTGCCCGAGGGATCCTCGACTATGCTCACCTTGATGATGTTCCTCGGGCCTACTAGAGGAATAGCATAGGGGTGTCGAGTCGTATCCATCGCTTGCTGAGGAGGTTGGTACGAGTGATGACATGCTATCATGAGCACCATGCCGATTAGGCACCTAGGATTTTTATTTCCACATATTTTTGAGAGACATGTTGTCTCAGGATTGTTGGAGAGGTAAATCCCCGCTGTGAACAGATGTGATCCCTACTATCCCAGATCGGGTCTAGCAACAACCGAGTCACGCTAAGACGGAAGTTCCTAATTTCAAAAGACCAAAGTGTGACGAGAGGCTTACCTTAAGTCCTACGCTACTGTCGTTTGTGGAGAAGATGATACTTCCATCCCTCGCTATGGAAGATCACGATTATCCTGCCCGGCACGTTTGAACACCTACACAACACGAAGAAGCAAAAAACAAACAAGCATAAAACCTAATATATACAATTATGTATCAGTCAGAGAAGACACAACTCATAATCATAAAACATGAATGTCTGAGTGGAACCTTTATCGAAGTCGTTTATTATTACTAAAATAAAGGAACGATACAACCTGAGCTCTGACATTGGATCTTCCTTCGGCGGGTCGACAGAGGAGTATGTCTCGGTAAAGCTCGTCAGGAAAAGGACAAGTCTCTCTCTCTTTGGCTGTCTGATGATAATCTCCTTACAATTGATTCAGCTCTATTCAGGCTACCAATACTACTAAGGCTCAACCATTCAGCCAGTTCAACCATTCAGCCCCTTCATCAATGGAAGATGGTTATATTTATAGAGGAGAGGAGGAGGTTGGGATCCATACAATAGTGGAAGGGAGGCCTTATCCCTTGGGAGGCTCCCCATAAGGTGGAAACAAGAGGCCAAAGGAGGAAGGTCGTGGTTATTCAGTCAAAACCACTCCTCATGACTCATCCACAAAGTTGTTGTAATCGAAACTTCGCCTCTTTTTTTAAAAAAAATTCCATAAGAAGATTGGCGCAGGTACTTAACTGGGATAGAGCACCAACTGGCGTGGGATCAGTGTTAATTTTCCTCATTGGCGCAAGGACATAACGGGCTACCAGCACCAAGGCAAAAATAGGTGTTTTTAGGGGTCTTCTCAGGAAATGATCAACAGAAGGAATGTTGTCCTCATGGAAAGGGATGCAATGATGGTATTTGCAAGGCATGACACTGCTTGTTCGTCACAGAAATGACCCTCCAATGGGTGAGATGGGAATTTTAGGGACGGTGACAAATTACTGTGTAACAGATTCCCCCTAAAGCATGAGGCCCGAAAGAGAGAGAGGAGTGAAATGCTTTATGAGAACGTGTCCAACTGAAAACACTGCCATCGGAAAACCTGCGTAGAGAAGTATAACTGATATCTAAAATACATGACATGTGGTATGGGCGCAGCCATCCATAATAGAGTATGCAATAATCAGGATCCGAGGCATGGACGGAGCCATCCAGTAAGGATCGATAAGTAGACTCAGGCATGGTCGCAGCCATCCAATCAATGAGTCATGTAACCAATCATAATAATCCAAAAAATCACAGCCTGGATTCTAACAGAAAAAATCAAGGGTCTTGCGCTCCATCTCGACCCGAACAGAGTACAAGTTCAAGCATGCGAATAAGTGAGTTGAAGTCGAACATGCAAGAACATCGTTTGATTACCAGCCAGTGATGAAAGCTTTTAACAGACGTGAAAGGAACCACCAATAATGAAAATGGCCCTCAAGGTACTATAGGTACAATCCACGGCATGTGGATCAGTGAGCTGGCATCTAAAACCCGTAGAATCATCCGATCGAAGGCCAATGATGAAAGCCTTGCATCGAATGCGAAGAACCTACCATTGAGGCATGCAGGCTCCAAGGTACCGAAAGGGAGACTCTAGATCAGCTTCTTGGATAATGAGCTGAAGTCGATAGGAAGTGACCTTGATCAAGGGTCGACCATAGTGTTTCCCACATCATCGACACGAGACAGAGGAACATAATGTTGTGAATCAGGATCAGATGAGAATCAGAGGAAGGTTGAAAATTTCAGAGGTCAACTTCTCTTGAACATATCGGTGGCACGACAATGGATTTGGAAGTATTTGACATCAAAATATCAGAGGTCATGATGATGAGGCAAATATCAGATGAGAGGTCAAAAGGGATTACCCAAACCCATGGAGGCAAACAGATAATGAGATGAGATGTCCCCAACCCGACACGAATGCAAACACGTGCCATGTTCAAGAGTGACATACTGCCGACACGACGACGATACTGCTTCCATTTTTCCCCACCATTTCTGGTGAGTACCCCAATTATTTTTGAAGACAAGCTTGAAGGGGATAGCATATGCTTGTAATATAAGTTTTTCCTTTGGACGAATCCATCCTAGTACATTTAACGAGCCTTAGGAAGGAGAAACTCGAATATCGTCATTACGACTAGATCCGATGTCATCAGGGTTTAACGAGTCTAACAAAGGAAGAACTCGTCGTCTTTTCATGTTTAGAGAATTTGAAAAGACAGAAGAAGAGTAAACTCCAGTAGTCCCTTTTCGTAAATAGTTCCTCAGATCCGAAAAGGTAGAAAACAATGTCTGAGAAAACCTCCTAGTCGCGATAGGCTAGGGTATTCCTTTTTTGTAAATAATCTATCCCAGCCTGAAAAAGGGGTAAACGTATACTGGGTAGATGTTGTTTCACAACCAATTTTAACGAGATCAAATTGACAAGCGACTCGAAAATCTTTTCATTTTTAGAGAGTTAGAAAAGAGCTGAAATTTGACTCCTCCTGGAGGAATGAGTGGTATACAGGGTAGCAACTAGTTTCGGTGATGGTGGAACTTCTTAGAACAAATAAAGGTTAAGAGGTTGGCTAAAAAATAGCACTCATCGCAGCGGTTCCTCAGGAATGGGTATGACAACCAAGTGAAGGCATATGATCGGCCAAGCAGATAGTGACGATGGAGTGAGAAAACATAGGATCATCTGGAAAAGACATGCTGATAAGATGGCAATCACAAGAGGTAAAATGGGAAAGGTTTCATTTTTACACAAGCTTGAAATCAAGAAACTCTTCTTGAAGTTGGTTTCATTTTTACACAAGCTTGAAACAAAGATAAACTATGCTTGAAACCAGTTTCATTTTTACACAAGCTTGAAACGAAAACAAACTATGCTTGAAAGAGTAAGCATGCCCCCAGCATGGTAACTCAATTCGAGGTACATGCCCCCCAAGCTTCAGTCCATGCACCTAAGTAAACAGATGGAGGGAGTGAAGGTTCAAGTTACGAGATCTAAGAAAGACTCGACTGAAATTTTACGAGATCTGATCAAAGACTCGAATTGAACAAGAACGTGTTTCATTATTTTAACGAGGTTGACACATTAAAAGAACTATCCTCAGGACACCTTGTTTCATGGTTTAAGGAGCTTGGCACAAGACAAGGAACTCTGCTCCGACAACCTTGTTTCATTTTTTAAGGAGCTTGACACAAGATAAGGAACTCTGCTCCAACAGACCTTGTTTCATTTTTTAAGGAGCTTGACACAAGAAAAAGAACTCTACTCTGACCAGACCTGGTTTCATTTTTTAAGGAGCCTGACATAGGAAAAGAACCATGCTCCGAATGACCTCATCATAATGAACAAGAATTCATCTCTTCCAATATTTCCACTCCCGATGGAAGGAAAACATCCTAGAAGTTAGGACCCAATGCCCCCAACACCTGATGCACAATGACACTATCACTGAGTACAGGCACGGGGTAGGTAGCCACATAGTTGACCTGTGGTGGGGCAGATACAACGGGTGGATAAAAACTAGGAAGGGATGATGGCGGGCCAACTGCCATATCAGGACCAAAGAACAAAAGCTGGTCAATGGTCACGACCCGTCCTTCATGTGGAAAACAGACCACAGGAAAAAGGGAGGAGACAAGCGCTCCCATGGCATAGGTGTAATCGCGCCCCAAGAGCAGATTGAAAACCAAAGGGCTTGGAACAACCATTATGTCCATTTGGACGATTTTACCTCCCAAAGTAACAGGTAACCTTGGAAGGATCCCTAACGGTTGACTAGTTCTTCTGTTAAATGCCAAAAGATTCTGTGTAACAGGTACAAGTGGCAGTGAATCGAAAGCTTGCCAAGTAGTTGAGGATAAAATACTAACAGACGCGCCTTCATCTATAATGGTGTTAGGTACGACCAGACCAAATGTTTGTACCGTTATCTCAAAAGGCACATAAGACGGAAGACGGTATCCTGCAAATCGACTCTAATCGAAGGAAGTGACCAAACTACTTGGAGGGGCTACCATCGAACTGAGATGGTCTTCCCCTGGTGTTACAGAAGAAGAAGGAGCATCCTCCACGACCTCCATCTCGAAGGTGGGAAGAGAATCCTTTGAGACTTCCATCATGGGAGGCGGAGGAACAACTTCTTGAGGTGTAGGGACAGGAGAATCTCTCTCCAAGTTTGAGGAATCTGAAGAAACAAGAAGAACCTGAGGGGGATGAGATCTACTCTCGACGGAAAAGACCTGGTGCACCGTAGATGGGGCCAGCTCAACCGATCCCATGACCAATGGTTGGTCAGGAATGGATTCCTGAATTTGAATTTCCAGGGGAGCGAGATTGACTAAGGATGACTCTTTACCAATCGTAGGATCAACTAGTGGAGGACTCAAAGAAATATGTTTATACCCAGCCGAGAGGCATGGTGTAGAAACAGTAAAGTTTTCCAAAGCTTTCTTGGCTTCATCCATATACGGACAAAGGTGAATGGCATGGTACCCCCCACATAACTTACATGGATTAGCAAGCTTACCGTGCTTCTTAAGAGTTTTACTAGCACTAACTGAAGGCGTGCCCCCAACCTAACTCCCGGGAGCCAAAGGCAATGGCGGACGACCGTTGGACCATACTTCGAGCACCTTGGGAATGCGAGGGCAGTCTCGAAGAAGGTGGTCCCCCGTGCACAACATGCAAGGGAACTTGACTTTCTGCAAAGGGTTGGAAGGTTTATCAAGAGGAGACTTCTTAGGCGCAATAGTCGCAGAGCTAGCCTCTCCTTTATCTAACTTCTTCTTCTTTGTCTTCTTCTTCTTCTTCTTAGCCACTTGGTTACTTGAATCCAGACTTTCACCAGGCGAAGTAGATGAGGAGGACGCAGAAACAGGCGAAGAAGGGGAGAGGTCCACCTTGGAATCAACATGATGTTGTTCAGGCGGAGGAACTGATTGTACAGTGGATGGGACATTCGGAACCACAGAGGTTGAAAACAACCAAACGGGCAACCCAACAGTTAACCCAGGAAGGGACAACGTTGCCATATAAGGAGCGCCAACATTTCAAAAAAGAGGAAAAGGACTAGGATTACCATCGGAGGGGATTCCTTGGTTGGTGAACGCCGGAAAAGTTTCCATCAGAAACAATTTAAGAACAACACCTTAAGGAAACTAACTTTAACCAGGAATATTTCGTGGGAAGTTAATTTTTAAAACATTGAAAAAAAACTCTACCGTTTCATCTTTTAAGAGTCAAGAAACAGCCAAAAGGTGACTCTATCGCTTTCAGATTGGAAACAAGCATGAAAGGACAAGCGCTTGATGATCCTTTCAAATTTAATGAGTCAGAAAAGATCGAAATTACTACTCTGGAAATCTAGGAAAAAAGGGTGTACCAGATATCCGTGAACTGCAATATACACCTTGGTTTAGAAATGAAAGAGAAATCAACCAAGGACTTGACGTACATGCAGGCAATCTCCCCGAATGCTATGTCCGGTGTATCACGGGTATAAGGTGGCAGACTCGGCTTCCTACAGATAAAGGATAGCAACCTAGTGGGGTCTCCCTTTATATATGTGATGGTACGGGGAGCACAAGTCCGTACTAATGCTGTCTAAAGCCAAGAGGCGAACGACAGCTACTAGGTTTAATGACGCCGGAACACGTCACTAGCATAGACCTCTAAATATTTCATTAATGTTTCAATGTTTCTTTAGGTTGATCGAATAAATTTTATGGTTGATCTTCAATTATGTCTCGGTTTCAAGGCCCTACCGCATGTCATCTGACAATCTCCTATATGCAGCTACATGAGAAAAGAAATCTTTCAATTCGATGAATGCTATCTAGTTAAGGGAAGAGATTCAAACAATGATGCAGCAAACAACAACACTGCAAATGAAATTTTTTCCAAACTAGATGAATTTCACTATCCAAAAGTAATCTAAACATCCAATGATACGAATAATGCAATGTAATCTATGCAACTCCTCTTTTTTGAAAACTATGCAATTGTAATCTATGCACAATTTCCCCCCCCTTTTTTTTTCAAATGATAAGAATGCACTCAATGCATTTTTTGATGAAATGAGAATCTACTTAATGCATACTTTTAATGAAATAAAATGCACTCAATGCGATTTTTAGCTTTCAATCATTAAAAAATGTGATCTAAGTTCAATGATAAATCTCAAAAATACTTTTCAATGCAATGTGATCTAATGCATTTTAACAAAAGTAAAATTTGAGATGAAAACTAAATAAACGCAAATCTTCTTAATGAAGGATGAAGGAAAAAGGGATGCAAACAAGCACTAAGAATGAAATGTTGTTTCAAAACACTTTGCAACAAAATTCCTCAAAAGGTGACAAAACACAAAGAGGACTTCCAAAGCATGAGATCAAAACAAGGCATTCATCCCTTTTACATCAGCAATCATGGAGAGAAGACATTTCAAACAATAAGCAATGTAATATATGCTCATAAAGTGAAAATACTAGAAGGGAAAGACACACTGGTGAAGGATTTAGGGAAAAAATCTCAATTTTCACACACCCTGAAATTGGCACAACTTTCTCACTGACAACTAGCGCCAACTGGTGCGACTTGCTCACTGACAACTAGCGCCAATGGAAAAATTGGCGCGGGTTGCTAACTGACAACAAGCGCCAATGCCTGAAAATGAAAAAACAAAGAATTTCTCCCAACCAAGACCAGACTCACCACTTCAAGCAAAATCTAAAGCAAACCCAGAAGCAAAGTACTGACCAAAAGAAACATCCGAACAAGGGAAAACCCTAGCACCTATAGGATATGGTGCGACTATCTGGCTATAATTCGTGCCAGACAGGGGATGGGGCGAGTGATGAACTGGAAACCTACGCCAATGGGCGTGACTGTCAGGGTGGAAACCATGCCAATCAAGCCAACCATGAAAAGATGAAAATTTCAGAAAAGCAGAGGTCAGATCTGATCCTTTGGGGCTGAACATAGGTTTTACACTAGAAAAAAGTGAACCAAAAGAGTTTATCATGCAGAAAAAGACCAAAATCAACCAAAAAGACAAGACAAACTCCAATCAATGTCTCTCCAGTGGAGTCGCCAGTTTGTTGGAGAGGTAAATCCCCTCTACGGACAAAGGCGATCCCTACTAGCCCAGATCGGGTCTAGCAACAACCGAGTCACACTAAGACGAAATTTCCTAATTGCAAAAGACCAAAGTGCGACGAGAGGCTTAACTTAAGTCCTACACTACTGTCGTTTGCAGAGAAGATGATGCTTTCGTCCCTCACTATGGCAGATCACGATTCTCCCGCCCGACACATTCGAACCCCTGCACAACATAAAGAAGCAACAAACAAACAAGCGTAAAACCTAATATATGCAATTATGTATCATTCAGAGAAGACACAACTCATAATCATAGAACATGAACATCTGAGTGGAACCATAATCGAAGTCGTTTATTATTAATAAAACAAAGGAACGATACAACCTAAGCTCTAGCACTGGATCTTCCTTCGGTAGGTCGACAGAGGAGTACGTCTTGGTAAAGCTCGTCGGGAAAAGGAAAATTCTCTCTCTCTTCAGCTATCTGACAATAATCTCCTTACAATTGATTCAGCTCTATTTAGGCTACCAAGACTACTAAGGCTCAACCATTCAGCCAGTTCAACCATTCAGCCCCTTCATCAATGGAATATGGCTATATTTATAGAGGAGAGGAGGAGGTTGGGATCCCTACAATAGTGGAAGGGAGGCCTTATCCCTTGGGAGGTTCCCCATAAGGTGGAAACAAGAGGCAAAAGGAGGAAGGTTGTGGTTATTCAGTCGAAACCACTCCTCATGAATCATTCACAAAGTTGTTGTAATTGAAACTTCACCTCTTTTTTTAAAAAACTTTCCATAAGAAGATTGGCGTGGGTGCTTAACTGGGACAGACTTCCAACTGGCGTGGGCTCAGTGTTAATTTTCCTCATTGGCGCGAGGACATAACGGGCTACCAACGCCAAGGCAAAACCAGGTGTTTTTAGGGGTCTGCTCAGGAAATGATCAACAGAAGGAATGTTGTCCTCATGGAAATGGATGCAATGAAGGTATTTGCATGGCATGACACTGCTTATTCGTCACAGAAACGACCCTTCAATGGACGAGATGGGAATTTCAAGGACAGTGACAAATTACTGTGTAACAAGGATGTAACTGAAACTTACATACATATTTTTTGGGTTTTTAAGATGCACACGCTCCAAACAATCGATATATATATATATATATATATATATATATATATATACATCTATTTTCTACATGGGTCTATTTACATATGATGATGTTTTATAAATTATGCAAATGTCTATCTAATACAATGTTAGCCACTACATCATTTAATGTATTCATTCATCTTGGTATATGTTGATATGTGATGAAATAAAAATGTCTTTCAAGCAAACGAATACGTAAATACAATCTCAAAATACATGGGTTTTGAACCGAATAATGATCGTTAAGTTGAAGAACAACAAGCTGTGAATCTAGATTTACAAGCAATGCACGTATGCCGAGGTTAACTGCCTTGATTAATAGTTCCAAAACAACACTATATTTAGTGACATTGTTTGTAGTTTGTCCTAGAAAAATACCTTGTAGGTTAATCAACTCACTAGCAGGATTATAAATTACCCAGGCTGCCGAAGACAAGCTCCTAGTACTGCGGGAAGCACCATCCGTGAAACCAACATAAGGGGAAATAGACATCTACATAACAAGCAAGACGCAATAAGCAGAAAAAAAAAAAAAACTTACAAAGAAAATCAATCCTAGACATGCAAAAAAATGAAAAAATCACCTATGTACACATATCATGCATGAATGACTCAAACATAATATTTTTATACAACCCATTTCTGGGCTGTGCTAAGGGATAACCTTCTTAATCAATAAGCTCATAAGCCCCATTTTGTAACACACGTTTAACAATGTAGGGCCCATGTCACATGGGTTGGAATCTACCTGCCCCCAGCTTGTCATGAGATTGGTCATGTAGGAGAGTGAGGTCTCCTTCGATAAAAGAATGAGGGGAAACTTTTTGGTCAAAGTGAGCTTTGACTCACTTCTTTTGTGCTTCGATGACCAAAGTAGCTAAGAGACAAGTTTCATCCAATCTCTCTAAATAGAGGAGACACTCTTCCTCAGGTGAAGTGTTAGGAAGTAATTCCACAGCTAATTTGAGTGAAGGAATTTCACACTCAATCGAAAGAGTAGCTTCCAGATTGTATGCAAACTGAAACTGGGTGAATCCGGTTGCACTCTTAATCGACGTTCGGTAAGCCCATAGAGCTGAAAACAACATGAGATGCCAATTTGATTTATGGATCCCAATTGTTCGTTGAAGCATCGTAACAAGAACTTTGTTTACAGCTTCAATCTAGCCATTAGCTTGAGGGTAATATGGCATTAAGCTGTCTTGACGCAAGCCCAACTTAGACGTCAGCTCCACCATCATATTGTCCCGAAAATGTGAACCATGATCGGTAATCATGGCTTGAGGGACACCAAACCAAGTAACAACATGATTGAATATGAATTGCGCTGTTGTCTTACTGTCTGCAGCCAGTGTAGGCATTGCTTCAGCCCATTTTGTAAAATAATCGATGACGACAATAATGTAGGCATGCCCCCTGGCCGAGCGAGGGTTACACGTCATAAAATCGATGCCCCATTTGGAAAAAGGACCAACGATAAGGATAGGGTGTAAAGGAATAGATGGTGCATGCATCTTGCGTTGATATATCTGGCACACATCGCATTTGCATACTGGGAAAATGCAGTCTTTAAAAATGGACGGCCAGAAATAGCCAGCACGAAGGATCTTTTCTGGGGTGGCATAACCAGACATGTGACCCCCATAGGTGCCACTATGGTAGTCATTTAAAACTTTCTCAGCTTCCTCAAGGGTCAGACATCGGCAGAGCACGAAATCGACTCCAACACAATAGAGGGTATCTTCGACAATACGATAAGGTTGTGACTGATGACGAATGTGGCGTCGGGCATCTTTTGTCAACTCAGACCTAAAAGTATAATTCTTGAGATACATAACGATATCACCGTACCATGGATCGAGGGTGCTAATCAATAAAAGAGTTTCGTCTGGAATACGATCCTTAGAATAAGAAAGAGCAGAGTTCGTGGGGAGAGAACAAATCACATCAGTGAAAATAAGTGATTATTTTGATTTGGCGGTAGTAAATTCCAAATCAAAATCTTGGAGGATAACGATCCACTTCGAGTATTTCCCCCTTAGCAACTGTCGAGACATAATATAGGTCATGGGGTTACAATAAAAAATCCTAGTGACCGTCCGTAAAAGGATATAATGACGAAAACGCTGGAAGACTTGGACCGCAGCCAGCGCTAGCTTCTCAACATGTACATAACGTGTTTTAGGGTCAAGAATGTTTCGAGACAAGTAGTAAATAACATGCTCGTTACCATCATCATCATCTTGAATCAAAACCATGGCGATCGTACTGAAGGTGGCAGCTAGATAGAGGGTGAAATCACGATGATAATTGATGCAGGGGCATCCAAACAGATTTGAATTAAGTTCGAATCTAAAGCTGAAGAGATAGGTATGCGAACGACCATGCAAAATTCGGGCGAAATTTGTTAAAACCGATGTTGAATTTTATGTAACTGATTAATAATTAACGATCTGCCATGTGTGAGACTAGAAGACTAAGAGTTTTCTGAGTGATTCAGGAGAGATAGTGTGGATATCAAATGATTCATGATATTTTGTAATCTATATAAACAACGAGCCTGTAATGTGTCAGGGGAGCGAATGAAATGTAGTCGTAAGGGAAATTGAGCTAAGGCTGAAATGCCTTAGATGTAATCCTGTGTTTGTACAGAATAGAATATGCTGTTATATTTAATTCTGTGTGTTCGAAGAGTGTTTTTGTTTATGAGTTAGATTTACAAGTACTTGTAATGTTGATTTATTGACATCAACTACTGTAAGGGTTGATGGCGATCATGTCCAAGAATGCCATAGGACAAGTTAGAGCCTGGCGGATCTAATCATCTTCAAACTTGTGAAATCGATTGCATATAAAGCACCATCTCTGTGAAGGGGTTATGTTCTCAAATGCATTTGAATCTACGTTTATGTGTATGAGTTAAATGCACATTAATATAGCATGAAGAGGTTCTAATCAATTTAGAAATCCATTCTGAATTTGATATGAAATCTGTGTAAAGGACTGGTGGATTCAATTGCATAATCGATATCAACCTTGTTAAAGCCACAATGCAGTAATTCATTAGAGAGTTTAATTCTGTGTGAAAGTTTATGGGTTGAACGCAATTGACAGTTGAACGAAATTTAAAGGGTTCAGTTTCTTTTGGTTCGATTAAAACATCATGGGTTCTGTTAGCAATTATAGAAATTTCAAGCGAATTTTGATATGAATTTGAGATTTGGTGAAGTTCGACTTCGTTACAATCGGGACTCAAAATTTTAAATTGGGCATGTTTAAAATTGCGTTGAAATATGTTTGTTTGAGTTGACATCAGATTGAGATCATTGCACAACCGTGAAGCAGAGGAGATGTGTTTGAATTAGTCGTAGGACCGAATTTCTTTTAATTAGGCGTCGTTGGTTTTAACCAAAGTTATGACTAAAGGCTAATGCCTTGGACGGTCTTCATATGTTGTCAAAGCAATACAAGACCTTTTGGATTTGGTGGAAGCGTGTGCAGATATGGAGGTGGTGCAGCAGAAGTGGAGTAAGCCTATTAACCATAGGCCCCAAGATCGAGTTCAGGTTTATGAATCTGCACTTTGATACAGTTTGAGTTTGTAGGTTCATTTTGTAAAATGAAAAGTGAACCTGCCTAAGTGGGGTTCGCTCTTCATCAATAATCCGGAGGACGTAATAGAGGAGTGTTGACAAGAAACATCTTAAGCATATCAAAATATTGCTGATCAATCTCATCCCAACAAAAAAGGATGTCCTGCTTTAAAAGTCTTGTGAACCCCTTGGCTACTTCGGCATAGTTCAGGATAAAATATCATAAGAAATCTTCTTTCCCTTGTAGAGTCTGGAGCTGGTGTAATGAGGATGGAGAGGGGAGATTAAAAATAGCCTCAACCTTAAGCGGATCAAGGTGAATCCCATCTTTGGATACGATAAACCCTAAAAATCTACTGGAGTCAACACAAAAGATGCATTTATGTGGATTGAGCCGAATGTTGTAGCGTCTATAGCAAAGAAAGATCTGGCGAAGATGGTCCAGATGGTATTTTTGCACTGTTGAATGACCTGGAAGGTCATCCAAGAATTTTTGAACAATATGATGAATATCGTGAAAGGAATAAAACATCATGCGCTGGAACGTAGCCCCAGCGTTCTTCAAGCCAAAAGGGAGTTTCTTATACGCGAATGTTCCCCAAGGACAGATAAAAGCGGTCTTGTGTTGATCGGATGGGAGAATGTTGATCTAATTATAGCCATAGAATCTGTCCATAAGGGAAAAAATCTCACTCCCCGCACAATCTTCAATGATCTGATCGATGAAAGGGGTGGGATATTTATCCTTAGGGCAGGCGCGATTAATATCGCGATAGTCAAAATAGACATGAATTGTTCCCTGCTTCTTATCCACAGGAACAATTTTAGAAACCCACTCTGTTAGAGGGATCAGATAAATGAAACCTGCTTTCAGAAGTTTTTCAACTTTAGCTTTTATGGTGGCAGTTTTTTGAGGATGCAATGGACGAAGATGCTGGCAAACAAGCTTCGCACTAGGGTAGGTGGGAATCTCGTGCACCACAATATTGGGATCGATTCCAGGCATCTCTTCATAAGACCAGGCAAAAACATCACAGAATTCGTGAAAGAGGCTAGTTTACAGTTGGACTTCATCGAAAGAGCAAGTGACTCTGACATGGATGTTCTCGACAGTTCCTGGTTTCACAAAAATGTTGATAGGCATCATCAGGGTGATGTTACTCAAGTTATCTTCACAAAAGACTTCGTGAGTCAAAATAGGTGTTTGAAGTGGCGGCAAAGGAACTTGAGAGGAAAAATTCTCAAGACAATTAGACATTTCCCCGAGGCTAGGCATAAACGAGGAACGATGATGCCCATCGCTCCACGGAAGGTCTTTGAGAGACATGGTTTCCACGATAGCCTCATCGGATGGAAACACTTCTCTCAAAGGATCAGGCGAATCTGTATCGCCGAGCCAGGGGGATTGAGAATAGACATCAAGAGACATGCTCAAAGGAGCCTCTTCAGAAGGGGGAGAATCTGATGCAGCTAGAAGCTCACAATAATTGATTTCAATTGGAGTAAGCGGCATCGCATCCCTAAATGAATCAACCTGTTCAGGTAAAGGGACAATCCATGGGTCATCCGATTGAGAGATCATATTAACTTGAACATTATTGGGTGATGGAAGGGGAAAGATACCCATGAGGGCAGGGTATTTGAAAAGACCCAGTCCTATGCTGTCGAGGGGATAAGGAATCTGATCCACATATGGAACGTTGTTCTCAAAAGATGAGCTAAATAATGACAACTAGTCGATAGTAATGATTTTTCCCTCATGTGGAAACTTTAGAAGAAAAAAGATGGTGGACGGAACGCACAGCATAGCGTGAGTCCAACTGCGACCGAGTAGAATATTGTAATTGAGTTTAGCGTCAACTATTTCTACTTCGACACTGACCGTCTTTCCTTGCAACGTGATTGGCAAGTTGGCGAGAACACCCGAGGGTTTTGATTCCCTTCCATCAAATGCCTCAAGGGCATTGGGTGACGAAGTTAGGGCCGAAGAGCCAATAACATTCCAGCAAGCAGATGACATGAAAAAAGTGGATGCACCTTCGTCCACAATGTCTCTATGGATGTTGAGACCGTTAATGCCGACTTGTATGACAAGCGCAATCTGGTGTGGAAGTCGGGGGATGAAATTCTATAAATCGAAAGAGAGAAGGCTAGAATCAGCAGGATCAATCGTGCCGATGACAAATAATAACGATTTCCGTTCAGAAGGACAACTCTGAAGCACTTCTAACACAAACATCGTAGATGGCACCTATGCTAAATCCTCAACAATACTGTAATGCTGAGCAGCACAAGCGTTAGGATTATAAGAAGATTTCTGGAGAACACCTTTAGAAGGCAGCCATACAGCGGGTTCAACACTGGGCCTTTCGATCTCAAGGGGACCAGAGGCAGGTGGAGGAGGAGGACTGTCAACGATCTCTTTCCTGGCTGCCTAACGTTATCCAGTATAATCTTTCGACCGAGTAGCGATAGAAATGGGTACAGAACTGTTCATCATTAACACTTGAGAGAAAAATGATGCATATGGCGTGGGTTCATCGACCATCTATGTTTGCTGAGACGGAAAAGGTTCTTTGAGGATATCCAGAGTTTCCTTAGTGCCTTTGAGCAAATTAATAACTTCATCTCGTCTAGGACAATCCTTAGTGTAGTGTTCCTCATCACAAATTAGACAAGGATACTTCAGCTTGCATTGTGAACCATCATCAGCACGAGGTTTAGACGACTCTGGTTTTGGGGCATTGGCATTGGCCTTGCCTTTGCCCTTATTTTTCCCCTTGGATTTCTTGTCTGCAGGATTGGCTTGAACGACGTTGACCTCTGAGGTTTTTCCAGAATCCGAGGCAGGCTGAGAAGCAGAATCATTGGAAGAATTTTATTTTTGCTTCCGAGTGTTGGAAGAGGGAGACTTATGCGAAGTATGAGAGATGGAACCAATAACGCTGTCGACGGATGGGGTGGTTAGCACTTTAGAAGTCCCAGGTCATTGGGCATCAGTCAAGATATCATACAAAATTCCCGATTGAGAGTACACTAAATCAAGGTACTGGGCATGAGAAATGGCCTGTTCCTCGGTAACACATGCCCCCATGGCCATATCTTTTGCACTTTGATTGACAAAAGAGGTAGTGAACCAATGGGTGAGAAGCTGTTCAGGAATTTCGAATTTGATTAGGTGGTGACGACGTCTCCATTCATGAATGTGGTCTGAGATATGTGTAGCCCGGTCATGTTTCAAGGATTTTAGGAGATGCATCCCGGCTTCATAACGAACTGGTAACTGGAAATGAATAAGGAAGGCCATAGCGAGAGAGTTGAAATCTTGAAAGATACCACGAGACATCTTGATGTACCACTTAGCAGCAGCTCCAGTGAGAGTTCGCTGGAAAAGACAGAGTCGAATAGAGTCATCTACCCAAGAATTGGAATAACACCATAAATGGTATGTCATGACATGTGCTTGGGGGTCTTCTCTAGCCTTGCCCTCAAACTTGGGGCAATCACCAAGAACCTTGGTTGGAACCGGAGGCCAATACGGATTATGAAGGATTGGATCATTCGTTAATTTGGACACATCTGGTAATTCCAACATGGCGAGAAAGGGTAATTGAGGGTTGAAAGGCATAGCAGGTCCTCGATAAGGACCCGTACCCACATTCCATCCTTGTTGAGTGTAACTCTGCCGCCATTGGTTCTGTCTGGAAGGATGCAGACCATAAGGAGTATAAACCAAATAGTTTGGCTGATATGGCGGCTGAGGACCAGGATACGGGGGTTGAGGACCAGGATACTGATTCTAAGTATATGAGGGTCCTGACTGAGCATCATAAAGATTTTGCTGCGGAATGTAAGTATAGCCCCGCGGTTGAGGGTAGTAAGCCGAACCTTGAGGCGCATTGTAAACTGGTCGATATTGACCTCGAGGATAATAAACAATGTTACCGATGAAATAGGTAACCGCACTGTTACCTACTCTTTTTTGGTAGCATAAAAAGCACCCGATTTTGAAAAGTGGTAATGCAGAATCAACTCTTTTTTTTTAGCACATTTTTGACACTCTAATATTTTTATTTATGAAGTATGAATATTTGTTTTAAAATGTTAGTGATTTTCATGCTAATTTTGAAACGTATTGATGCAGCATCAATTTTTTTTTTTAGAGCGGTAATTTTCATGTGAATTTTGAAACGTATTGATGCAGCATCAACCTTCTTTTTTTAGAGTGGTGATTTTCATGTTGGTAATAAAACACAAAACTTAGGTAAAAAATATATATATAAAAACAATATAAAAAACCAATAAAAATGTAAAAAAAAACAAAATTAACTCGTAAAAGTAAAAAATTTAAACAAAAATAAATAAATAAAACAAAAAAAAAACAAAAATATTCAAAAATTATATCAAAAGAAATGACAAAATTTGAAAAAAAAACACATAATTTAAAGAAAAAAAACAAAAATTAACAAAAAAACTTTAAAAAAAGAAAACATCAAAAACATTTTTTCTAAGCTATTAAAAAAATCCATATAATTAAAAAAAATAATTTAAATATAAAATTTAAAAATAATTTAAATTACAAAATTAAAATTCAGATAAAAAAAATAAAATACAAAAAAGAAAAAAATAAATTTAAAAATTTAAATTAAAAAAATAATAATAATAGGAAAACAAAAATACAAATTTTAAAATTAACCAAAAAAAACAAATTAAAAAAAAAAACAAAATTGAAAATTGAAAAATAAAATTAAAATAAAAGAGTTATAATAAAAAAAACTATCATTAAAAAACAAAAAAAATGAAAAAGACCACGTGCAAATAATTAAAAAACAAATATCCATAAATTTGCTGTTTTTTTTAAATGAAACAATTTATAAATTTTAAAAATGAAAAACCAAATAAACTAAAAGATTTTAAAAATAAATTAAATTAAATTAAAATTTAATAAATTTAATGAATAAATTTTAAATTTTAAAAAATAATTAATCTAAAATATTAAATTTAACAACAAAATTAAAAAAAAAAACAAAAACAAATTAAAACAAATTAAATTTAAAATAAAAAATAAAAAAATAAAAGAATTTTTTTATCGTGGTGGCGCCGGCAGTCGGCCTCCCGCCCAAGTGGCAGCGGAGGCCGCCCGCCCAGCGGCTGGCCTTCACCGCCACCTGAGCGGGAGGCCGATTCCAGGAATCGCCCTCCCGCATCCTCAGGCCGATTCTGGGAATCGCCCTCCCGCCGCGAGAGGCCGATTCTGGGAATCTCCCTGAGGCCGATTCCAGGAATCACCCTCCTGCCGCAGGAGGCCGATTCCGGGAATTGCCTTGAGGCCGATTCTGAGAATTGCCCTCCCGCGATGCAGGAGACTGATTCCTGGAATCGCCCTCCCGCGTCGCAGGAGGGCAATTCCCAGAATCGGCCTCAGGGCGACTCCCGAAATTGGCCTCTCGCCGCGGGAGAGCGATTCCCGGAATCGGCCTCCTGCCGCGGGAGGGCGATTCTCAGAATCGGCCTGCCACCTAGCAGTCGGCCTCCGTCGTCCCCTGGGTGGGAGGCCAATTAGCGGCGCCACCACAATCAAAAAATTCTTTTTTATTTTTTATTTTTTTAATTTTTAATATTTTTTTTTTAATTTGATTTTTTTTAATTCAAAAAATTTAAAATTATTTTTTTTAATTTAATTTTTATATTTGAAATTTAATTTGATTTAATTTTTTTTGTTTTTTTTTAATTTTATTCATTTTTTTGTTTTTAATTTTTTTTTTCTAAATTTTGTTAATAATTTTTATTAAATTTTGTATTTTTTTTTTATTTAATTGATTTTTTATTTAATTTTTTCATATTTTTTTATTATTATTAAATTTCATGTTTAGTTTTCTCATTTAATTTTTTAAAATTTAGTAAATTTTGTATTTTTATTTATTTATTTATTTGAATTTAATATTTTTTTAAAATTTTTTATTTTTTTATTATTATTTTTTTAATTACATAAAATTTTTATATTTTTATATTTCAATTAAAATTATGTATTTAAAATTAGATTTTTTTTTAAAGTTAAACTTAATATTTTCAAATTAATTTGTTTTTATTTTATTTTTTATTTAATATATTTTTTTTAATTTATTTTTTTCAATTTTTCAATTTTAATTGATTTTTAAAGTTTTTTAACTTTTTATTTTAACTCTGTTTTTTTTCTTTTTTTCTTATATTTAAAATTTAATTTTTATTTCAAAATTTATTTGTTTATTCATTTATTTATTAAAATTTAATATTTTTTTTTTAGTTTAATTTGTTATTTTAATATTAACATTTTTTTTTAAATTTAATAAAATCTAATATATATATATATATATATATATATATATATATATATATATATATATATATATATATATAATTTATTAAATATATATATATATATATATAATTTAAATTTAATATGTTTTTTACAATCTATTTGTTTTTTTAACATATATTTCTTTAAATTTAATATTTTTATTGTATTTTTTTTTCATTTTTTATTTTTTATTAATTTTTCATTTTTTTACTTTTAATTTCAATAATGTTTTTTTTTTTTAAATTTTAATTTTAAAGTTTTAAATTTGTTTTTTTTTATTTTAAAATTAAAATTAAAATTTTTAATTTAATAAGCATTTTCTTTTTCTTTTTTAAATTTAATTTCTATATTTTATTTTTTATAATTTCTTTCTTTTTTAACTTGTTTTTCTTTTTAATTTAATATTTTTATTTTGTTTTTATTTTTATTTTTTTATTTCTATATATTTTGAAATTTTAATCTTTAATTTTTTTTTTTTTTCTTAAATTTTAGGTTTTTTTAATGTTTGAATTAAAATTTTTATTTTGTTTTTATTTTTATTTTTTTATTCCTATATATTTTTAAATTTTAAGCTTTAAAATGTTTTTATTTTTTAAATTTATTTTTTTTCTTAAATTTTAGGTTTTTTTAACGTTTGAATTTTAAAAATTAAAAATTGTTATTTCTATTTTTAAAAATGTCAAAAATATGACATTTTTTTTTTTTTTTGGTTATTCCAGTGTCAACTGGTTTTTTCTTTAGGGTGTTTTTTCAATCCTTTTTTCAAGAAACAATTTTGTTTTTAGCATAATTTTATAAAATGTTGAAATTTTACCTTAAAAAAAAACCAAGTGCGTTCTGGAATACACTTTTTTTGTTTTTGGCATATTTTTTCATGTTTTTTGAGTCTTTTTGGGCTAGAGTTCTTGTTTTGAGGTCAGGTTACCTATTTCATCGGTAACATTGTTAATAAGTGCCTTGGGGTGAAATGGGCTACTGATAAGTAGGTCCCTGCTGAGCTGGATGAATCGGGCACATAGGTTGACCCAATTGTGGTGTAGAGTAGAGCGGTGGCTGAGCAAGGAGAACTGTCTGTGCAGGTTGTCCCTGCTGAGCAGGTTGACCTGAATGATGAGGGCCACCAGGTTGCCCCTGCGAAGCAGGTTGGCCTGATGGCTGCTATGGGCCAGGCTATGCCTAATGACTAGGTTGACCTGGAGCAGGACCATAAGATGGCTGTGGCTGTGGTTGACCAGGTTGTGCCTGATAACTAGGTTGATCTGGATCAGGACCATACGATGGCCCTGGTTGTGCAACATTTGGACCAATTGGAAGGTATGGCTATTGTGGTTGCACAAAAGGTTGCCCTTGAGATGGATAAATTCCCCCCCCCAGGACTGTATGAAGGCCCTGGTTGATATATCGGTTGCCCAGCAGGTCCTTGAGGTTGCCCAGGTTGGATCACAGACTGACCTTGTAAAGGTTGGCCTTGTGGATTGTAAGACTGTCCTTGCCAACCGTAAAATAATCCTTGTTGGATCAAAGGTTGTCCCTAAAAGGGTTGTCCTTGTGGGTTGTAAGCATACCCTTACTAGACTGAAGGTTGTCCCTGAAAGGGTTGTCCTTGTGGGTCATAAGCATACCCTTGCTGAACCGAAGGTTCTCCCTGAAAGGGTTGTCCCTCTTGGTTAGAAGGTTTCACAGGCAAGGTAGGTCTAAAACCGGAAAGGAACTGATAAGCTTCCGAGGCAGCCAAATAGATAGGGTTGTTGTACTCATCATAATGAAACAGAAGTGCATAAATGGGGTTACTGACCGCGTCATAATGAGAAAGATAAGGCTCACCAGAATCGTGAGGGGAGTGGTAAGTCTGAGAGATTTGTTGCTAAGTAGCCAGCCGATGCTCCTTGAAAGACAGGTCATCTGGGGTTGCCATGGAAATTGAAGTCTCTACTGAAGGCAAAATCCCCGACGACTGAGTGGTGACAACTGGTGCTAATGCAGCCACGTAGACAATAGGTCTATTTGGGATAGACATAACAAAAGGTGTTGATGAGATAGTTGTCGTTGGCGACATCCCTAATGATGGAAGGACTGGACCCCTTGATGGAGTTGATGCTGCCATGGAGGCAATACCAGCGATAATCTGACCCAAATACCTATATTCGACTGGAAGTGACACCAATGGTGAAGATTGAGCAGACTCTTGAAGGATGTTTTCCAGGAAAAGATGGCATTCTTCATTAGAAACAGGAATCCCCTCACTGCCATTAGGACTAGATGAGTCCATGTCTGAATCTGCTGTGAGATCTTGTAAAAGATTATGGGGACTAGGAGGTATGATAACAGCCAAAAATGGTGATCCCAATGTAAGAGGGGGAAAATCCTCCCCGACCCCAAACCTAAACCAAGCGTTTGAAAGAGGCCAAGTGAACTCAACTGGTTCTCCAAAGGGGTACTCTGATGGGAGAATAGGTTGCTGAAGCTCAGTAGCTTAGAGGTTTGAGAAGTTTCAGATGAATCATCCAAGAGAGGACTACCACTAGAGGAAACCAATGGTTCTGCCACTGTGACTGTAGCACACTAGAAAAGGAAAAAAGATCGAAAATGAAGACTCTTGGATAAAATCCAAGGCAAACAAAGACAGGCCAAGTGATGAAACTTAATGGGCATGTACTCGTAGGTAGTTTATTTTACCACATTGAAACCAAAATTTCATTGTTTCATGTTTTAAGAGTCAAGAAACAGGCAAAAGACGACTCTAGTCACTTTCAGTTTTAAGCGAGCACGAAAGGACAAGTGCTCGATGATCTTTTAAAATTTATGGCGTCAGTAAAGTTCGAAAATGACTGCTCAGGCAGTGTAGGTAGAAGGGTGTACCAAGTTTCCATGAACTACCATATACACATTGGTGATCAAATGAAAGAAGAATGACCAAGGACTTGGCATACATGCAAATAGTCTCCTCGAATGCTGTGTCCGGTGTATCACAGTTACAAGGTAGGAGACTCGGCTTCCTATGGATAAAAGGATTGCAACCTAGAGGGATCTCCCTTTATATACTCAATGGTACAGGGAGCACAAGTCTGTACTAGTGCTATCTGAAGCCATATGGTGAGCGACAACTACTAGATTTAAAGACGTCGAAACACATCTCTAACTTAGACCACTAGATGTTTCATTAGGTTTCAATGTTTCCTTAGGTTAATTTAGTAAATTTTAAGTTGATCTTGTATTTACATTCCAATTCCAAGGTCCTACCGAATGTTGAATCTCCAAAATCCCTAAATGCAAGCTACATGCCAAAGGATATCATTATGTTCGATAAAAAGATATCAACGAGAGAGTTAGGAGTTTTCAAGCGATAGAAAATAATGAGAACATGCGGAAAAATCCACTACAGTATCCGATGCAAGCTAATGAAAATGAGCAATCTTTCCTAGAATTGTCCAATGCTAGATATGCAAAAGACTTCCAATTTCATAATGCAAACAAGAATGCAAACAATTCTTTTTTTTTTGCAATGTAATAGAGCAAACAATGCACTAAATGACATGAAAAACAAGCCAAAACACTAGCTCGAGAACGTTAATGCGAGAGTTGAAGCGAAACAATTTCAATCAACCTAGGATAAACATAATAAAACTCAAACCAATGTTGTAATCTCTCAAATTGAAGAAAGATTTCAAAACAGACCCATACAAGCAGTGAAATCTATGCTCAGAGTGACAAGAAGAAAAATTGAATGAAGGAGGCAAGAATCATCCAACCAATGCAATCACTCAAACGGATCAAGGGAGTTGAATGCAACCAAACAAGGAAGGAAGTTGACTGTGAAACAAAAGGTTCAAACTCCTACAGGAGGCTCATCATATCAAAGCACTTAAAACCCTAAGGCTGCGATGTTGATAGGAAATAGACAAACAACTGAAGGAAGGAAGCTAATCACAATAAAAAACAATCCCAAAGCACTCAATGCATACCTAAAAGTAACCTAGAAGCACAAGCACTGACCAAAAATCTCCAAAACAGACCAAACCCTAAAACCTACAGGGGTCGGCGCGACTTTTTGGATGTAATCAACACCAAACAGGGGATGGCGTGGGCGCAACACTAGCAACTAGTGCCAATCAGCATGCCTGTCTAACCAAAAAAAGGTACCAAACCAGTTCACTCAGGAAAAAGGGAAAATTGGGAAAAATTAAAGGTCAAATCTGATCCTCTGGGGCTAAACAAGGGTGAAAAGGAAAAAAAAGCAAGAAAAGACAAAAAAAAATACCTAATGGGTGAAAGACAAACTCGCACTATTCCCCAGCGGAGTTGCCAATTTGTTGGTGAGGTAAATCCCCTCTACAGACAGAGGCAATCCCACTAGCCCTAGAGTGGGTCTAGCCACAAATAAGACAAGCTATACTATTGATTTCTAGTTAACGAATGAACAGAGATTCGATAGATGACTTACTGGAGGTCTTATGCTGTATTTTTTGTCGAAAAGAGTGGCTCACTCCTCGCTCCTGATTTAACAGATCACGATCTGCTCACTTTCACGCTCGGACACCTGCACACACACAAGAAACAACAACGATATACAACATACTAATTCATATTCATAATTATCAGTCAGTCGAAGAGGACTAAATCAATTGCATTACATAAACAACATAACACAATGATGGAACCAACACCATAGTCGAGTATATCAATAAATGAAAGGAAGAGTAAAACCAAGCTTTGACGTTGCGGTCTCCTCCAACAGGGTTCAAGCAGAGTGCGTCTCACAAATGCTCGTCGGGAATTCGGACGAGACTCTCTCTATGGATTTCTCCTTGGTTCTACTTTCTCAATAACAATTACTCAGCTATAGTATTCTTCTCCAAGTTCAGCTCCTTGGCTATATGTTCAACTAGCTTTCATAAAGGGAGAAGGCATGTTTATATAGAGGGAGAGGGAGAGGTTAGGATCCCTATAATTATGGAAAGGAGGCCTATCTCTAAGGAGTGTTCCATGGGAGGTAAAAACCACTACCTAAAGAGAGAGATCCGTGGCTCATCAACTTAACCACTTCCAGTGACTCATCCCTGAGGTGGTTAGAAGGAAACTTTCACCTATAATTTTTAAAAAACATTCCTAAAATAGCTTGGCATGGGGGCTACACTGAGACAGAGTGCCAGGTGGTGTAGGCTCTAGTGCAAATATTCCACATCAGTGCGAGGGGTGAACTGGCTATCCACGCCAAGGACAAAACATAGGTTTTGTGTGCTTTTTTGAGGAAATGTCCAATAGGAGAAATGATGTCCTTATGCAAAAGGATGCAAAGAAGGTGTTTGCAAAGTATGACACTGTTCACAATTCACAGGAATGACCCTCCAATATGCGAGGCGAGGGATTGCAGGGACAGTGACAAAATGCTGTGTAGCACTCTTAGACTCAAGGATGTCATTTTCATTCCAGTCCTAAAGAAAAATCCCATGTTTGTTGAAGTTTTAGAAGATCATGGTTATGATGTGATATTCAGCAAAGGGAAATCATTCCAAATACACATAGCCATGGGACAGGTGAAGGATATCAAGGTTCATGTGAAGAAATTGTATAAGCTATATGTGGGAGATTGTGCTACACTAAGCAGTAAGGTGGGGAAAGTGCATAGTCGTGATGTCGGTGAACTTTGACACATAAGACTTGGATATTTGCATCATGGTGCCTTAAATATTATGAAACAAATAAATATTGGCATCCCTAAAGGAGTACTTCAGAAACACCATGTATGAAAATGGTGTACCTTGGGGATGTATGAAAAATCCACATTCCACTATCAGGACAACAAAGCACATGCAGTCTTGGAAAGGATCTACTTTGATTTCTGTGGACCTTTCTCGATAGCCTCCACTTCCTAACACAAATGTTTTTTCATTTTTATTGATGAATTATGAACAAAGTGTTGGATATTCTTCACATGGAAGAAAGATTAAACATTCTCCCAGTTTGTAGAATTCAAGGAATTGGTTGAGAAAGAAACCGATAAGAAGGTGAAGGCTCTCAGAAGCGATAATGGAGGAGAGTACATTTCTAAGTAATTAAGAAAAAATTGTGCGAAAGAAGGCATTCGAAGAGAGTTGAAAACACCCCACAACCCTTAGTAGAATGAGGTGGCAGAGCGAAAGAACCATAGAATTCTAGGAGCTATAAGGGCTATGTTTCATCACCAAGGCCTACCACTGCATTTGTGGGAAGAGGCATGCAACACAATAGTTTACTTGTAGAACCAGAGAACTCATCAGATTCTTGGTATGACTACACTAGAAGAGGCCTTCTCGGAGAGAAATATGGATGTGTCACACTTCAGGAATTTCGAAGCCTTTTTTTACTGCCATGTCTCCAAAGAATCAAGGAAAAAGCTTGATATGATATCATATCTAGGGGTATTTTTAGGTTATATTAAAACTCCTCACAACTACCATGTGTACCTTCCCTTAGAATGAAAGTTGTGAGAAGGGATGTAAAATTTGATGAGGAGAAAGTGATGTGGTGGTCTCTTAAGAGGGTGCTTCAGATCCCACTGAAAGAGGATTTTTAGATCCAAAGGAGCACTACAAGAAAAATGTTCATTGGTGAGGGTCAAAAAATTTCACCAAAAACTCATCGGTGACAGTCAAAATAGGCTCTGCCACCAAAACTTGAATGTCACGAAAGGTGGCATCGCCAAAAGTGTGGGTGTTGTGTTGACATTCAAGGTATATCACCAATAATGATTTATAATGGTGGATAGTGACCACCACGCTTTCATAGGAGCAATGGTGATGGACCTTAGCTTCTGTCACTAAAAAACTAAACATCACCAAATGTGATGTCACCAAAAGTATAGGTGTTGTGGTGACATTCGATGTCCATCACAAATAATGATTATAGTTACAAATAGTGATCGTTACCATTTCATATGAACAAAAATGATTTATTGTGATGGAAATTTCATGCCCATCACTATTGATGCATATATATGGCAAAGTTCATTGACAGTCACCATTTCATATTTTGGTGAGGGTCGAAAAATGTCACCATAAGCTCATTGGTGATGATCAAAAGAACCTCCATCACCAAAAATTGAACCTGACCAATTCATATGAACAAATGTTATTTATGGTGATGGAAATTTCATGACCATCACTATTTATGTATATATATGGTGGCCTTTGTTGATCATTACCATTTCATATTTTTGCGAGGGTAGAAAAATGTCACCATAAGCTCATTGGTGATGGCCAAAATATACCCTATCCCCAAAAATTTATCATTTCCATTCCATATGAATATCAGGGCACGATGGAATCGAACCACCAACCTCCTTATTGTAAAGCAAGTGCTCTTCCATTGAGCTATCTCCCTTTAATGAATCATAATTTAAAAAATTAGAACTTGAATCTTTATAAATTGTAAATTCTACAACTTTCAATAAACTATAAAACTTTGTAAATTCTTGACATGGGACTAGCATGGGCTTCCCAAATATGCATACCTCCAAAAAGTGACTCCTCTGAAGTGCAAAAAAATAAAATATAACTTCAATTATTTCTCTGGTAAAATGGGAGCTTCAAGTACTAAGACCATGGTTAATTGTTTTAATCCTCAATAAGGAGGACAATATTTGATCATCATGTCATTAAGAATTACTTCATGAAGTACCATACTATGGATGGATAGGTGTAGTTGTGGTACCTATTGTAGGTGATCTACGTTGGCTAGATTATGGAGGTTGAAAGTTTGTATATTGGTTATAGTGGGGGTTGCATTACATTGGTGTTCCAACTCCATGAACAACAGTTAGCCCTTTATATGCAGGTTTTCTTGAAAATGTAGACCCATATAAAGGTTGTGTAACATAATAATATTGTGGAGCTATGAAGGTAGCCCTATAGGATATACTTTTGGAGTAGGATGAGGTAGTTGTGACCTTCGATATGATAGAAAGTTTGGGTTCATTGTTGCATAACCTAGTTTTACTTGTGGTCCCAACTGAACTTCAGAGGATGGTATAGGCCGTAAAGAAGCCTTCTCTTTCTGGCCCTCAAAAACAAGTTTCACTATAACTAACCTTCCCTACATGCCAAAAAACAAGTACAAATTCCAAACTATAATTTTCCAAATAATTCAAGTATATATCGTTTAAACTACCAACAAAAATATAATCTCAAGATCCATTAAAAAATGCACAGTTATGTTCCTTACGTCAATATTTTTGTTTGAATCCTCAAGGGCCCTTTTGGCCACTTCAACAGACTTAAATGTCACAAATGAAAAACTGATGTTTGAAAAAAAATGCTTCATAGTAGAAATACAAAATGATATTTCCAAACTATATATAGCGTATATATAGAAATTTCATATGGAATAATTACAAGAAAATAAAATTTCCACTTAATAATTTCATTTTTATCCAAAACGCAATAACCTGGACCTGTTTGTATTCTTCTGATATGTAATAGAACCTTTCTCTATTTTTCCATACTGTGAAAAAATCAATATGAGTGCCTCATTTGATGTCTCAAATGAAAGTCCACCAATGTAAAGCTTCCTCTATAATTGATTGGTAGTTTGTGCTAGATTGGTGCCAACATTTGCTAGATTACATACAATAATTCAACCATACATAGTCATCACCCCACATTACAAAATTATTTTTAAACTCTAAAAAAAAAAGAATACAATAACATTTCCAACACAGTGACATGAAAATAACAAAAACAAAAGCCCCTGCCAAAAATCTTGGCTTGTTTCTGAAAATATTATGATTTTTCTACAAAGCATTTTATGGCATGGAACAATTTAAATGAAATTTCATCAGGATAAAACTCATAAATTTGCATACACTAAATTTCCAATATTAATACTCAGTTTCCAATAATCTTAACATTGCACTAGAAATAATATCACAAGCAAGAAGAAACTAAACAACATGAATAACATTGCACCTAGATAGAACAATGGCGAGTGTTCCATCGAATAAAATTTATTACAATACATGAAAGTTAAAATCAACTAAAAAATCCACAACATGACCTAGTTAAGATCATATTTGCAATTGATCCAGCTAGCATATCCATAACAAGACATGTTACCATGGTAGGGAAGTGATTTAAAATCCAATACCGGTATTTTTCATGTCATAAAATGCAATGCTGCATAAGGGAAAATTATAAGGACACTCACTACATTTCCTATGGAAAGATAAATAAAAATCAGAATATGCCACAAAAATGTAGATAAAAAGGGAATTAGTCTAATAGTGTAAAATATTGTTTACAAACATGTAGATATAAATCTTTTCAGTGGATGACACGTTGTAAAATCCAAGGATTTCTTCATTTTGCAAGATCTTCCCCATGGATCTGCACACACCCTAGGACAAAAAATCTCCACGCCTTGTCTAAATAAACAAATCACAAATTTTGGGTCTTCTTGAAGCTTTGATATAAAACATTTCAATTTTAATTTGTATTATTTCACTGTATGGTGCATCAAAAACCTCATTTTAATACAAATGATAACCATTTCAACTAAAAAACTGTGAATCAAGATAAACAATCCTAGATTCATGTTGGGACCTCTCAAAGGAGTATCAACTGCAATACTTTGCATTCCTAATAAGTCATTGGAAGTGGAGGCTGGATCCACACATAATCACCATATGGTTCCTTCATCACCAATGCCTAAGTCTCTTTGGGCTGTTAGGATTTGTAACACTTTTTTATTTGGTAATTGAAATGTGTTAACACAGATTCAAGGTTTTAATACCTTATTCACATTTTCTGGAGAAGGATTATATATAAATAAAACTTCCAACCAACATTGGAAGCTCATAAATAGCATCGATGGTGTTTTGTTGGGAGAAGGATTCAATATAATTCAAATTACCAACCAACACTAGAAGCTCATGTATAGTATCAGAGGTGGTTTATTTAACTATTGAATGCCTTTTTAATGTTCCAAATTTTTTTACAGTTTTAAAAATTCCTAAAGTATAGTTTTCTATAAATTAGAAAGGAAAAATATATTTATGGCTCTAGGCCCTCAATTATGTGCATTGATATTCCATTTCAAAGATCGTATATGAAAGAAATAATTTTTTTTTTTGTGTAGTGGCATTATGGTGTCTGTGTTGTTTAAATTTCTATTAGGTATAAATAATTGATTTTCTTCATAATTTTTGTGCACTGACTATTGCAGCATATAGATGCATCATAAAACAAGCTACAAAAAATATGAAGAAGTTTTTTTTTTTTTCCTTCACACAGATGTTGTGAAAACATGTAACTAGAAAAAAAAATTCATGATATGATTGGTATGTAAGTGTGCACACACTCAGAGGTGTTGTTCCAACAATATTTTGGTCTTTTCATCATAAACAAGTATGTCCACAACATAGTATACAATTGAAAAAGGTATAGGTTTGTCAGTACATATCACAGATATAGCATAGCACATCCTTATATATTTTCCTCACTGTAGGAAGAAAAATTCCACTGAAACAAAATGTTCAATAACTTCAACATCTCAAATATTTCCTAATCTCCTCCCCTATAATCTGAAACATTGCTCCCATTTGTCCCATAGCCCAAAAAATGTATTAATCACTCACCTGAGACAACATATATCTTCTTGTAGCATAGGCCAAATAGCCAAAACCCCATGATAGGAAAACCAAACAAATTTCTCTCTATTGGGATAACCTATAAACCAATCTAGAAAAACTCAATAAAATGCAAGAATGTTGAAAATTAACATAAATAAGAAAAATCTCTATTTGTTAGCTACAAAAAGATTTACAATCAGGTTTTTGACAAGGAATAATATACTACATAAAAATATAGTTAAACTAAAATACTTTAGATTGTCAAACCCTTTTTCCCCGAGTCTCTATGCTATTTAATTTTTTACTTGAATCCAAAAGGCTTGGTCATATGCAATGAAAGAAAATTAGCATATATATGGTAGCTTAAAAGGACAAGATGAAGGTTCAAGAAGCATACACATTACATTGGAGGTCTAAGAAGACTTGATGTGTATCAAGCTTCAATGGAACAATTCATGTAACTATTTGGGCTTCGGATCATATTCCCATGTATATGGGAAAAGTAGAGAATAAAAATAAGATAAAAGTAAAACATTTTGGAGAAGAGTTGTAAGTATGATAGGAATGCCCTTTTTTTATCCCCAAACTTACAATTTAAACAACATTTTGTTGCAAATTAACAATGTAAAGTTTTTATTTGTATTATTACTTTTAGAGTACTTTGGCTTTTTTGTTGTTACTTTTAGAGTGCTTTGGCTTGTTTTCCTTGTCCTTTTTGTTGCCAACATGGTATTGTTGTTACTACACATTCATCAACCTAAAATGTTGGTGCATTGATGGCTCATATGCACATCATTTGAATATTTCTTTCTCCAATTTTTATGCATACAAGTACACCTACATGAGGTTGTTGTCAAACCATCTTGCTTGGATTGCAATGAAATCTAATCTCATACCTACAACAATCATCACATTTGTAATTCCAAATTTAGTACAATAATAATAGAGGCTAAGCATGAAAAGGATAGTAGTTTGCGCTCAAGCTCAGCAGCTAAACTTTTAGCCTAATAGAGACAATACTTCAGCATTCCACACTTCAACATCACTATATAGTAGCATGCAACATATAGGGATAATACCCATCTTTTAGTTTTCAGCAATACAATAATAGTAAGTTTTTCTATGTGGTCGTCAATAAGTCCTTCAATGAACATTAATATGTGTTTTCAAAATGAAACTAAATTGAAATTATAGAATCCATGTCTCTTATGACCAAGCGAATACATTGATAAATATTGTATTTGTATGGGAATTGGGCATCAATTGATGCACAAAATTTAGATCCTCTAATGATCTTCCTTTCTATGTCCTTACTGGTTGTATGCCCCAAAACCAAAAAGGAAAAACATATTCATACAATGTTGAGAAGCCAAGCATAACAACATGAATGTGCACTAAAAATAGAAAATCGCCAGGCTCTGATGCTAAATACCATGATCAAATATGGAGAAACATGATATGGACTAAAGATAACTTCCATTGTGAAGCAAAAAAATGACACTGCAATAAGTTAGAAACATTATAAAATCTGTATCCATAGAAATCTGACCAAATGTGCATGAACTAATAAGTCCTTTATATAGAAAGAATACACCTTCTCATAACTCCCCTACTTCCTTTTAAAATAAAATTATATAAATTGTATTCATGAAATTATGACCGAATGTACATGGATGATGAAGTCCTTAAAATAGAGAGAAACATTATTTTCATGTGATGTAACCTCCTCTAATGCTACACTAATATTACATATAATGTGTTCTGCTTACAATTTGTAGCCAAACTCTATCCAGTTCCCTAACTACAAGGATGAGGTGGAAGAATTCATTGCAGGAGTAGTTACCTGATATTGTTGGGAATTGATCTAGTGGAATAGTAAGTTAGTTTTTTTTTTTTAATGGGTGTATTCCCCAAGAGTCAACCTGACCTTAATATTCTCTCTTACTACTTCCATGTACCTCCATATTTCACAAGGATTTCTGATGCAGTCTAGCCCAATCATTAGGCTTCTCCTTCAAATTTATTCACTCTAGAAATATGGAGAAGTGTGGAATCATGGATATAATATCACAGGTGATAAGTACTTCTACCAATCTGGGAAATGTTAGGAGGCAATGCACAAACTCTTTGACGAAGTGGGAGGAAAATTTAGAGATGGGACAACAAAACTTTAAGGAAAGAAGTTTTCATCTGTTATAATGAAATATTTACTAGTAAAGCTCAAGGATTTTAAATATGTCATTTCTGATAGAAAAATAGAACTTGAGAATAGTACATTTATTGATGAAAAGTTAGTGAAACAAGATTGATAACCTTGTAATTCTCACAAAGTTGAAAGTTTCACAAACCAACATCTTCTATGAACTACCTCAGTCAGTGACACAAAGGACTTTGACGATAACTATCCATCACTAGACTAGCCACATGGAAAGCAATAGTTTCTTCATTGTAGTTTCTAAATGTTCTTAACTACCTTTTGTATAATATAATTCAAAATAGTTTTTCATAAGCTTAAATGCAAAAAATTTATGTGTTCATAATCCTACAACTTTAGAAAAGTTTTTTCATTCATAGTTATTGGAAGGGTCATCATTATTTAGCACCAATTTTGCTATAGCATCATTTATCAATACTATATACTTGATGAATTATGCATTGGCCTTGGGCAGCCCTTCCATTCAAACTTGATAACATTTTTGAAAAACAGTATTTTAAAATACATACGCGACTCTACCCAGCCTTTTTGGCGTATACACTTGGGTCCATATATAGTGAACCCGTGTATGGTATTTATAGTATTAAAAAATATAAAATTTCCCTATTATTGAGGCGGGGTTTAAAGTTTTTCATGTAACTTAACTAACCCAGCACGTGGCCTAACTATTCCCCAACTGAAAAGATAATTTAAGGAATTATAAATATGCCTCAAGGGAATGGCCTAAATGAGGACGAGAGAGAATTATAGATATTATAGCCTATTATAGCCATGATCAAATCTGATATTTCCCCTGTGCCTTCTGCACTTCCCAGATTTTCAGGAAACCCTTTTTTCCTTGTGATAATCACCCTCATTCTATGTGACATCCTTTGTGCACCATTCATGGAAGAAGCTTTGTGAGGCTAGGGCTAGACGAATCTGAAGGACAGTTTTGCTCAGGGTCATGGAATATCTCAGGTGATTTCTCCACTATTGTTTTTTGTACATGTTATCAATAAAAGAAGTACCATCTTGTTCCTGATGTTCATGTGTCATATATCTATTATACATGCTTAATAATCTTGAATATTTTATTTCTTGCTATATTTATGAGATTATGTATTCTATGTTGCTAACATCTAGGACATATATGCTATAAATTAGTTTTTTTTTCTTGTTCTTTGCTGATTTGTAGGTTCTGGAGCATGAGGAGTTGCAGGGGGTTTGAACCCTACGGGATCTACTACAAACAAAGGATAAATAGGTAAGATCTACAATCCTCACTTTCAAGTTTAAAGCATATAAGTTGGTAATTTGAGTCCTTCTTGTGATGACATGCCCCTACTCTGTGAGGTTTATCAACCCAGGACCTTAGGGTAACATTTCCCGTAACAGAACTGGTGACTCCACTAGGGATTACATCTGTGTAATTCAAATTTCGGGTTTTTTTTATCTGTCTTGTAGGTTCCCTGATAGGTTAATCACATTTACAGTGTAGTAAGTCCTTTTCCTAACCAGACAAAAGTCCTGGTCTCTTGACTATACTTGAATTTTTTTCCTTATTTATGTTTATATACGCTACTTCGGTTGCACACAGTCACGTATGCCTTTTGTATTCTCCAAAAGGACCCTCGTATATGCGAGTTTCTTTGGTTACAGTTGCGTATATATATATATATATTTCATATAGCGAACCCGCATATGCCTGGGAAAATTTGAAAATTTGAGTTTTGAAGCCCTGTCACTCTTTCCTATCTGTGGTTGGCCACTCTTGTGGTATTTTTTAGGTGCCTAGACTGTGTTTGTTGTGGTTGTATGTCCTTCTCTCTTGTTCTTGTGAAAACCTAATCATTTGGTAATTTTCCCATTTTGTGGTGTTGCCATTGTGGCTGTAGCACCAAGATCTCTTCCTAGAGTTCTTGGTTGTTCTGACCATTAAGAGCAGTGAGCCTCTACTTTTTTTCTCATCTTGGCCTTATGCATTGCTTCACTTTTAGTTTTTTTCTCTTTTGACTTCATTGGTTTTTTTTTTACTTCTTGGGACTAGCCTTTTATTGAATCTTGAAGTGACCTTTCTTGGTTTTTTGAGTTTTTGTTCGCTGGAAGAGTGTGCTACTGTTTTGAATCAGTCTTTTGGGTATTTTTGCTTCTTCTTGCTTATTTGAGTCCCGCTACAAAATTAGCGTAGTTGGCTTATGCATTTTGAAGCCCTTTGGTGACTCATTTTCTTGATTTCGATTCTTGAGTAGTTTTGTTCTTGTATTTTCGAAATCTTTTTCTTTCCCTTATAAGTAAAAAGCCAAAAACATTTATTGTTTTATGTTGCTTTTGCTTTAATTTATTTTTTACAGTTTTCATAAGTTTAGAATTGGTTTGGTTAGTTTCTTTTTTTTGGTTCTTTTGCTTGGTTTTGAAAGGAGTCTTTTTCTAGATTTCTATCTCTTTTGCATCAATCATATTTTGGCATTTTCTATGCATAGGAGTTCTTGTTGGGACTAGCCTTGTTTATCTATCAAAATTGATTGAACCATTCCTCTCTACAGATTTTTTTATCTCCTTTAGTTAGCAATCATAGAATTTGCATATCATTGGCAGTTTTGCGTAAGTGCACTGAAGCATTTTAGTCTTTTTCATGGTTTTCTAAAGTGTGTGAAGAGTGAGTAACTAAAAATAAAAGCAATTTTCTTTGTTTATTTGGTTTCGTAGAACCCATTTAGAAATATCTATTCATTGAAAGAAAAATATTTCATTCGCATGTAGTAGGTTTTCATTGATTTATTTTGTGTCTATAAACACCATTAGTTTCACTTCCGCATACCTTTGACTTAAGTAACGACCAATTTAAAATCAAGAACTTTAATTAAAATAAACTAGAAGTTTTTGTATTATTGTCATTAATCATACACCAACTAGCTAGGTTGTAGGGCCTTGGAATAGGTGAGTGGAGAGTTAACTCTCCACGGCCACTCAAACTGTTAAACATAGAAATTTTATTAATGAGAAAAATCCAACTATGTTAAGTAGACCGAGAAAGCTCTACCTCCATAGAGTTAAGCATGAGGGAGAGTGAAGACAAAGAAGAGAGATACCCCCTCTCCTATTTTTTGAATCTTGACCTAATACAATTCTTCCCAGCTGCCGATACGGATTGGTGCCCTTAGTTACCTCTCCTAGGGACCGCACAGATGACTGTGGGGGGGAATACCCGTGGTACCTAAGATAGACATTGCATCACTTTCATCAGTACTTTTGGAGGGTTCCTTGTGAAACTTAAGGACTTGCACTAGCAAAGGTTGTTGTCCAGAGGTTAGTGTAATTGTTTCTGTTACCTTCACTAGTAGTCCTGGGGTGTAATTACCCCAGACTATTTTCGGAAGGTCTTCTTGTTTCGCTTTCTTGTATTTTGGTGTCCGGTCCTAATCACCGGGAGTGGAAATACTCGAAGGATTCTTGGTTGACTATATCTTAGGAACTTTTTAGAGTGTGATATTTTCTCCTATATTTCTTAGCTTCTTATATTTTTTGAGTCTAAAATTAATCTCATAAAGTGACTGATCAATCGCCTTGTTGATTGAGGAGAGTTCGTGGGCTTTCTCCTGCGAGTACCAAGCCTTCTTCAAGAAGGCGTAGGAGTAATTCAGTTGGTGAATTTTATGCAATGGTTTCAAATGTAACAAAGAGTAATCCTTCATCTGGGATTTTTGTTTTTATGGGTGGTCCTGGTACTAGTACTAGTGTAGAGAGGAGTACTCCACTCATCTCTAGAGTCTTGTTGCCGGCAGAAGAAGTCGAAGTTGAAGAAGTTCCTCAGCCTCCTGAGACTCCTTCATCTCCTCTTCTTGCTAGTTTTCCTAACATATTTTTTTACATTGGACCTTAACCTTAGAGACCAGCTAGTCCTTTTCCTTCATATCCCTTTCTTTCTATGGCCACGGCTGGGAACACAGCTTCGGCTATGAGCACTGCAAGTGTTCATACTCCTATTTTAGTCAAAGGATGAGGAACTGTTGCCATATTGACAATCACTTCTAGTGCTACTATGTTTGGTTCCACTTCTATTCCATCTTTGAGTGGAAGCATCCAAGAATATGCTTCTCAATCTAGCCCCTTTTCTTTTGGAATGCCTTCTAGTGGAATTCCTTCTGTCTCCTTTTCTACTATCCCAGTTGTCTCTGCACCTATTCCTTCTATGGCTAGTGGATTAGCTTCATTTCAAGGTTTCTCCTTTGGAAGTGGGCATATTCCTCATTCGAACCCTTCCTTAGGATCCCTACCCTTCACCTCTCAAAATCAAGGATTCAATCCCTTTTTCCAGAGGTCAAGGCTCTAATGTTTTTTCAGGATGGAACACTGCTTTTACATAATTAGAAGCTGGGAGTTAGTTCTTCTCTGGTCAGAAAGGAAATGTTCCTTTTCCTTTAGTGGGTGATTCTCAGGGTTTTTCTCTGTTTTCAAATGCTTGGAACCCTTACTAAGTGGTTTCTTCTTCATTCAGTACCTCGGTTGGAGGGAATATCCCTGTTTATAGTAACCCTATGTTGGGAGGGGGTCCTTATCTGAATTTTGGGTCACAAGGCTTCTCTTATGGCTCAGCATTTTCTACAAACAACATCTAGCAATCTGGTGCCTCAAAAAATCCAAGCTATTCTTTTCAGAATGTGGGGAACCCTTCCTATGGGGGATGGAATTCCAAGGCTCCTCCATGCTTACCATTCCTATCAACTTTAAACTTGTCAGATCTATCGAAATTGACTAACGATCCTATTATGTATACTCTGGTTTGGCCTCTTCTCCCCACTAAACTACCCTCAGACATTCCAAAGTTTGAAGGGAAGACTAGTGAGGATCCGGTGGACCATGTCACCACTTTCCAGTTATGGTGTTCGTCAAACTCCCTTATCGATGATTTGATTATGTTGAGGTTATTTCAAAAAACCTTAACTGGAAATGCAGCGAAATGGTATATTGAGCAGACAGGGGGAAGTTTTGCTACTTTTGGTGAGTTTTCTACTATGTTCTTAAACCACTTTCAGTTTCCTCTCCATTATCATGTCGGGACTGATATCTTGGGCAATTTTCAGCAGGACAAAGTAGCTCACATTTGAGATCATATTCAAGAATGGAGGAGAAAGAAGAGGTTAATCAAATCTTAGAATCGAAATGAGTTCCTTCTCGAATGGTTTCTGAAATCTTTGATGCCAGAAATCTCAAAGGATGTATCCCTTTCCTGGGTATTTTCTGAAGAGTAGGCTATTTTTAGGGCTCAACATCTAGAACTAATCTATTCTCAGTCTAGAGTCGTTAATAAAATCTTGCCGGATGCTCCTCACTCCAAGCTAGATTTAACCAAAGCCAAACCTGGTCCTCATGGTGACGAACTTATCGGTACAATAGATAGCAATACGGATAACCTGCTAAATCAATTATAGCCATTTTCTATACAATCTGCTCCTTCTGGTCAGGCTACACCTTCAGTGTCAACTCCTTCTCATCCCTTGGCTATTAATTTCCTTCAAACTTCTAACCCCAAAGGAAATCAACAATATGATGGGAAGAAGAAGGGATGAAATAATAAGAAAAAAGACAAGGATGGGAAGGGGAATGCGAACATATCCAACGATCATGTTGGAGAGGGTAAGAAGGATAACAAAAATAAGGCTAAGTTTCCATGCAATTTGTGCACTGGAGACCATCTTAAGCACCTCTGCCCTAAAATTTAGGATGCTCAACGCTTGTTAGCTCAACAGGGTTCTTCTAGTTCCCAAGCTTTATTGACAAAACCTTTTCCCCAAGGGAAGCAATTGCTTGCTGGTGCGATGAAAATACTAGAGCTCCCTCTGGGGGAAGCCAGGAAGGGGAATCTCCATCAAACATATACATGATGAGTGCTCACGTGGATATTGCTACGGGATCTCCTGATTATGGCGAAGCTAAGTCTTAAAAGGCTAAGGGTGCTCCTAATAATTAAGAGCCACTCCATATAGAGAGGCCTATAGTTGATCCTATGCCTCAGATGCCAAATGGGTCTATAAAGCATACGATGATCAATCCTAATGCCAAGGCTTCCTAGAACTACTTGATTTTAGAAGATATGGCTCAAATTCCTTATGCCATGTCTGCGTTAGAGGTACCCCAGTCATGTCCTACACAAAGGAGTTCATTGCTCACTACCATTGGGGTTGTTGATCCAAATAATTCTATGATGATCACATTTGACATGTTGACTTTCAAAAAGAGACTTCCCCATCATATGGCATTCTAGATTAAGTATACATATCAGAAGTTTAATATCTTTCGAACTATTATTGATGAGGGTGCTTCCACATGTGTGATATCTATCACATGTTGGAAGGCTATTGGATCTCCTTCATTTGTCCCTTATGCTACTCTTCTGACTGCGTTTTATGGTCATTCTCAGAGGCCGCATGAAATTTTTCCAGGTTTACCCATCTATGTTGGGGGTAAAACTATCAATATAGAGGTTGAAATAGTTGATGCAAGTCTAGACGATAACCTTCTATTGGGGAAAAACTGGATCTATGAGATGGATGTTATTGCTTCCTCATTGTTTTTCATTTTATGTTTCCCTCACAAAGGGAGGATTGTTACTGTTGATCATATGTATTATTCTCTAGTAGATCCAAATTCATTTGCTGACTCGACTGTTCTCTTGGTGAATGATACCATGCAACCTGCTGAAAATTTTGGGGTTGGAATGTATACATCCTTGATGGGTACTTTGGATTTTCCACCTCCTTCGTTTCATATCAATGTTATTTCATCCTCCAGGGTTCCTAATCGGAGAGAGTTCATTCAAAATTATTATTTTTTGTACCCTTTGACCTTACATTAGAAGAAGACCAAGTGGGTGGAATGTCATTTCCTATGTCTGCAGCTGAGATTGCTTATAGATCTATTGTTGAATTTGTAGATTCCATACTAGTTTCTCCTTCACTAGAGGAATTGGATGGTGATGTGGCTCCGGCTTGGACTCTTATTTAATCTTCTGCTCAGGATTTCCTTGATACCACTCTTCCATTTGAAGAGGCCATCCTTGAAGAGATGACTAGTGTAGAGAGACCGTGGGATGATTTGCATCATCGGTATTACTTTCTACCATACTTGTGAGAAGTGGAATCAAGTTTATCTAGCCTTCAGTCTTCTGGTCCCGCTCACCCAGTTTTGAACCCTTTAGCACCAACACATGTATTTAATGAAGGAAACATGGTTTTCATTTCTGCTACTACCCCGGTGAACATCTGTAGAGATCCCAACATTATTGAGAATGTCTTCATTGGAGCTGAATGTTCCCCTGAAGAAATTCAAACTTACACCGATGTCTTTCGAGAATTCGGGATGTGTTTGCTTGGTCTTATGAGGAAATGCCTGGTAAAGATCCATATATTGTCCAACATGAGATCAATACATACAAAAATGATAAGCCTATTTGGAAAAAGCTTCGTCCGATCAACCCTAGGAAGGAAGCAACTATAAAAGCTGAGGTGGAGAAGCTTCTTAAGGCAGGTTTCATATACCCCATTCCATTAACTGAGTGGGTTTCAAATCCAATTCCTGTGGACAAGAAACAAGGAACGATCTGAGTCTGCATCGATTTCAGGGATTTGAATAAGGCATGTATTAAAGATAATCACCCCATGCCATTTATAGATCAAATCATCGATGACTGTGTGGGAAATGAGATTTTCTCCTTCATGGACAGTTTCTCGAGATATAATCAGATCACTATATGTCCTAGAGATCAGCATAAGATTGCTTTTATTTGCCCTTGGTTACCTTTGCTTACAAGAATATGCCTTTTGGCCTTAAAAATGTTGGAGCTACCTTTTAGCGGGCTATGTACTACGCCTTCCACGACATCAAACATATTATCGCGGCGTACTTGGATGATTTAGCTACTTGTTCTCGTAAGAGAATTTATCATCCTTTACACCCTCATCAATTTTTTCAATGATGTCAATATTACAAAATTCGATTGAACCCTAATAAGTGTGTTTTCACTGTCACATCTGGACGGTTGTTGGGATTCATCGTGTCTATGGAAGGGATTTGGGTAGATACCTTCAAGGTTGAGGCAATACTTCAGTTGCCTCCGCCATTTTCGATCTGTCAACTTCAAAGTCTACAAGCCAAAGTTAATTTCTTACGGAGATTTATCATGAATTATGCTGAGATTACAAAGGGATTTATGAGGTTGTTAAAGAAAGGAGTCCCATTTTTTTGGGATGACTTTGCTCAACGTTCATTTGATGCCTTGAAAAATAAATTTACCTCTGCTCCATTACTAAGTCCAGTTGATTATATTAAGGATTTCCTGTTGTATCTCGCTACAACAGAATCTACCATAAGTATGGTTCTGGTTCAGGAAGATGATGCTCTTTTTGAGCATGTTGTATACTACCTTAGTCGAGGCTTGGTAGGTCATGAACTCCAATATTCTCCAATTGAGAAACTTTCCTGGGAAGCTGTGCATGCTTTCCAGCGGCTCAGACATAATATCCTCCTTCACAAAACTTATGTTTTGGTGACAGTTAATCCATTTCAATTTTTTCTTAGTGGGCGGGTGATTGGGGGAAAATACAATCAATGGATTGTTATTTTGCAAGAATTTTATCTTGAATTTTTGTCTGCCAAATCCAAGAAGTCATTGGTATTAGCGGAGTTGATTTATGAGTTTCCCTATGGAGAAGATATTGTTTATGAAGAATCATTTCTTGATAAACATATTTTTTTCATTTCTTCACGGGATCCTTGGTACGAAGATCTCATAGTTTATCCCCAAACGACGAATTTTCCCTTATATTTTTCGAAATATGAGTGTCAAAAGTTGTGTCACTTAGCTAAAATTATTTGATTATTGGTGACACTCTATATTTTCGTGGGGTTGATTTGATCCTTAGATGCTGCTTAACTCTCGAAGAAGCTAAGGTTGTGCTGAATGATTGCCACAGTGGAGCTTGTGGTGGTCATTTATCTAGGCTTTCTACAGCCCGAAAAATCTGGCATGTAGGATACTTTTGGCCCTCAATTTTCAAATATTGTGTTGTGGCGGTCAAAAAGTGCCATCCCTGTCAAGTTTATACCTAGAAAATGCGCACTCGTCTAGCTCTGCTCTTTCCTATCATCACTGTCGTTCCTTTCACAAATTGGGGTATTGATTATACTACTTGTAATCCGCCTTTAGCTAAGGGTCACAAGTACATTATTGTAGTTGTACACTAATTTACAAAGTGGGTTGAGGCTATGCTACTTTTTGGAATGACAATGAGATAGCAACCCTGTTCCTATTTAATCAAGTCATTTCTCACATTGGTATCCCCAAAGATATTTTCACTGACCATGGCAATCATTTTCAATACAGTATGATGGTTGAATTGGCTCTGAAATTAGGTTTTTGGCAGGAGCACTCATCTCCTTATTATCCTCAAGCCAATGGTCACGTTGAAGTCGATAAAAAATCCTTGAAGACAAGTCTTCAATGGACAATTGATAAAGCCAGATCCAATTGGCACGTCATGTTGTACCCTATACTTTAGGCATACCAGATGTCTTTGAAGACTGCAACGAGTTTCACTTTGTTTCAACTACGTTATGGTTTGGAATCTATATTTCCAATTGAATTTGAAATTCCTTCCCTTAAGCTGGTAGTCGAGCTTCTTCCTAACACTTCTAGTCTGGAAGAATGCCTTATCCATCTAGAAAATCTCGATGAAAAGCATTGAGATGCAAATACAATGAATGGGGCACATAAGAAACAAGTGAAGGTTCAATACGATAAGGCGGTCAAACGTAGGGTTTTCTTGGAAGGTGATCTTGTCTTGGTTTATGCCCAAGATAAGGATGCCTTGGGGGAAGGCAAGTTCAAATATATGTGGTATGGCCCCTTTATCGTAAAAAAGGTCCTAAAAAAGGGAGCTTATGCCCTGGTTTAATTTGATGGGAACGAGTTAGCAGAGTCGAGAAATGGGCTCTATTTGAAGATGTATTATGCTTAGGCTTCAGCGTAGAATTTTCTTTGTTGTATATATTGTATTTTTGTACATGTCTATTTTTTGATTTTTGGTGTGACTTTGATGATTTTTATCTTATTTGGTAGGTATTATTAGATGAGATGAGTCATTTTGGCTTTGCCAATGGTGCTAGTAAACATACCCAAAACTTGGCTTCCGTGGCATGGATAATCCACTATCCATCCAGTCAGTTGTTAGTTTCAAGAGGTGTCTGCATTGGTCCTGCTTCGAACAATGTCGAAAAATACACTACAGTGGTCAACCTACTCTCGGAGGAAATATCTCTTGGTGTTGATTTTTTAGTAGTTTACTTGGATTCACAACTAGTGGTTTCGCAATTAAAAAACACCTATTGTGTCAGAGACCCATTTTTGCATCGATTATTTCTGAGGGTACATTTGTTACAACATTTATTTCAATTTATTACGTTCATCCATATTCCTCGATCTGATAATTGGTTAACAGACTCATTATCTAATCAAGCACTTGATTGGCACATTAATCATTTAATACTTTACTTATATCAAAACATCATTCATCATTATACATTTGGGACAATCACATCATATACATTTCTATATATATATCAGAGTGTTCAACATATAAAAAAATTGGACCATCATGTCCTACAAAATTAGGGCTTATGCCCACTCATGTCTGTCATCAAAAAATAGTACAGTCATCCGATAAAATATAAATCTACTCTTCTGGTCTCTGCCCAACATTTTTGTTCCTGTAGAACACAATAGAAGTAGCTACACGACATAATAACCGCACCCAGTCTCGTCGCACTCCAACCACCTGCTTCTGGATAGCCTCTGGAAGGTCCTCTATAGCTGCCATGGGTACTTGGCGAGTCAAAATCTCCAAGATTCTCTAGATGGAATGGAGGGTCCTTCCTGGATCTTCAGCATCTGCCTCGCCTCTGCCATGCTTGTGCCTTGGGTAGCCCTCTGGCTTAACTGGTCCCATGTATGCATTATGATCATTAAAATTTTGTAAGTCATATTTTCCTATCAAAATTTTTTTTTTCTTTTCAGATATATTTTGAAAAATCACAAAAAATCATATAATCAAAAAATCAAATGTGAAATCTTACCAATTGCACCCCATGCTGCTCCAGGTGGAAGAACCAAATCAGGATCTGCTCGAAAATCCATCCCATCATAGGGATAGGCATCCACTAAGATGACTTGTTCTTCCCACCACTGGAAGTACTCATCATCCCATGTTGTTCGGGGAACTTCACTTCCACCTAGTCTCTTCATCAAATCTGCACATCGGGCTATCCTTGGATCCCTTTGGGTGCTGATAGTAGAGATGACCTTGGGCCGAAGCCCTGGGAATCTCTCAAAGAAGAATGTCAATAGAATAGTGTCGTATCCAAAGTTTTTTGTCTTTACCACCAGATAGAAGTCAATTGCTTTTTCAGATTATCCAATAAGGTTGTACACAAATAATAGAGATGGACTATTCAGCAGACAAATCCCTCTTGTGGACAAGAGCGATCTCCCTAGTATCCGAAGGATATCTAGAAAAAAACAGACAAATGTAAACCATTTTCTCTAGAACATTATGCTGAAAAATTATTAATTAACTATGGAAATATTATCCTACCTAAAGTCCAACGCTTTACTCGGTCTTCAGTCTAGCCGCACTAGAAGATATTGATCTAGTGTGTAAGATCTGCAATCAAAGATAAGAAAACAAGATCAAAAGCATATACAAGATATGAAAATTCAAAAGAAATAATATATCTTAGTGATCAGTGAATCCAAGAATTAAATTATTCAAAAGATAGATGAACAACTCAATGAGAAAATAGAATTTATTTGTATTAACTTTGAATAAAAGAAGAAACCTTACAACCTTGACGCCTTGATGTTTGTATAGGTTCTTCGAGGGTCCCAAACAGCCGTTTTCCTCAGTTTGACAAGACTCCACTTCTCTGATTCAACATGAGACTATGGCCATGAGTATGTAATGTCTCTCATACCAATGATGCTCAATGTGGAGAGTATGATTTCTTCAGCAATTCACCTCAAAACTACCAAGTTCTAAGTACATCAATCTATGGTCTAAGTACCCTTGAGACTTAAACATGGTCTCAATTTATAGCAGAAGTGAGGTAGTTTTATATCCAATAAGGAAGGGATAAATCCCTTTCATCATGGGATTTTAGCTACAAAAACCAAGAGATGGCTCCATTTATGAAGGGATAAATGTTCATGAATGGAAGGGGTGAAGATCGACCAGATAGTGCTTCTAGAAGGCCCCAACTGGAAGAATATTCAACTAGATGGGCTTCTACAACTTAATTTTCTCTTTATTTTACCTTTTACGGGGCTCCGCAATTTTTATGAGCTTTACGTGCAGTATGTACCATAGTTTTTATAGAAATTAGCCGCGATACCACAGGGAATGACTAGGAAAAGTGTAGAGTTAGGATTCTTAGGGTTTTAATAAGATTTTTCCCAATTCCAAGACTTGATTTAGGAACTTTATGTTTTTAGAACTCTAAGGGAGCAATAAATAGGTAATGATAAACCCATATAGATAGCTAAACGTCATGGTGAAAAATTTTAGTGTAACAGATTGCCCCCTAAAGTGAAAAGTCTAAAGAGTTCTGAAGAGTTCTGAAGAGTGAAGTGCTTTATCATTCCGAGGATTGGGATGCAGGCACACTGTTTGAAACCCTGAAACAACATTCAATGCAAGAATATATATTTGTATATCATGGCTGAGCTAGGCATTCCCATACTCAGATCAAAACTAACTACATGTTCTAATACATAAATGATTTTAGAATTTCATGAAGTAGTAGACACAACATGGACGCAACCATTTGTTAGAAGTAGTCTATTGTATGATGAATAATAAAACTCCTCGTAGCCTGGATGGTGGAAACTAGATCTAGGTTCTTGATTCCTACTTCTCGAACTACTACAATTATATCCATGCGATTGATTATGTCGAAGTCGAACATGGTAGAAACCACTTGATTACCAGTCAATGATGTCAAATGTTAACAAGTGTGAGAGAAACCACCAATAATGACAATGGTTCTCAAAGTACTCCGTACAATCTATGAAATGTGAATTTGTGATTTTAATTCGAACATTTCAGAGAATCATTTGATCGAAGGTAAATAATGCAACCTGTCATCAAAGACGAAAAACCTGCCATTAAGGCATGCAGATCTCAAGGTACTGGTAGGATTCTAGATCAACTTTCTAGATGATGAGTTGTCGTTGATAGAATGTGACCTATCATGGGAAAATCCACGACACGAAACCATTAGATCAAGTTTTGAAGAAATATTTTCAAGGATTGACTCAGGGATGGTCAATGCGAATGGAGATGAATGTTTGCAATGAATGGTTTATTTAACTAATCTCTTGAACATATAACGACACTATAGATGGTGACGATTGACCTAAAGCTAATACCCAGAAACTGGTTGAAGACTTTCAATTTGGTTTGATTAACTGTTTGGTCAAAGGATTTTCCCAACCCAAATATGAATGTGACAAAAGTGTCGTGTTCAAGAGTTGTATACAACTTTTTGGAACAAAGTGTGACAACTCGATTCATTTTCTCTCATTTCCCCCCACCATTTCTAGCAAGTACCTATTTATTTTTGACAAGCTTGAGGAGGATAACATTTGCTTTTAATGTAAGCTCATCCTTCGGATGAGTCCAACTTAGTATTAAAATCAAGCCCTAAGAAGGAGTGGTTCGGTCCTATTTATAATTTACAGGTCCTTTACCTTTAAGTTTTAACGAGTCCAGTATAGGTGAAACTCGGTGTTTTTCAATTTTAGGGAGTCAAAAGAAAAACTTAAGAAAACTCAATGGGTGTACTTTTTCATAAATTTAGTCTCTCAAGCCCAAAAGAAGATAAAATAATGCAGGAAGGAACTCTATTGAGCATGATTAGTCAACGTATACCTTTTTCGTAAATAGTCCATTTCAGTCTGGAAAAGGGGTAAACTTATACTGAAAGGACGACTGTTCATTTTATTTAACGAGTTCGAATAGTCAAGTACTCGCAATATTTTCATATTTATCGAGTCTGAAAAGGGCTTAAAAGAGAACTCCAGGGTCTCGCTTTTTTGTATTTTTCAAAAGCCCGAAAAAGTGATAAAATTATACTCATTTGGTTGACTTTTAATTTAATTTACAAGCAGGAAAAGACGGAAAGAACTCGGCATTTCATGTGTTTTACGAGAATGAAATATAGCAAAATAATCTCGAGATTTTCATGAGTTTAATGAGTCTCGAAAATAATAACCGAAATGGACTCAAGATAGGTTTCATTTTTATACAAGCTTGAAACATAGGAAAAATTATGCTTGAGAGGGTTTCATTTTTACACAAGCTTGAAACGTAGGAAAACTATGCTTGAGAGTGGTTTCATTTTTACACAAGCTTGAAATGTAGGAAAACTATGCTTGAGAGTGGTTTCATTTTTACACAAGCTTGAAATGTAGGAAAACTATGCTTGAGAGTGGTTTCATTTTTACACAAGCTTGAAATGTAGGAAAACTATGCTTGAGAGTGGTTTCATTTTTACACAAGCTTGAAACGTAGGAAAACTATGCTTGAGAGTGGTTTCAATGCCCCCCAAGCGTAACCTACTATAGCGCATGCCCCCCAAGCTTCATTTCATTCAACTAAGTAAACTACTAGTTACTAATAGCTGGATGGAATGAACGTTCATTTACGAAATCAGATGAAAGACTCGACTTGATGCTTACAAGATCTAATCAAAGACTCAACTTAATTAGGAGAGGATTTGTTTCATTTTTTAATGAGGTTGACGCAGTAAAAGAACCATCCTAATTGCCTGATTCACTTTTTAACGAGGTTGACACAATAAAAGAAATATCCTCATTGGAACCTATTTCATATTTTAGCGAGGTTGACACAGTAAAAGGAACTAATATCCTCACTATGAACTAATTCATTATTTAACGAGGTTGACACAATAAAAGGAATTGTCCTCAAAGACATGTTTCATTTTTTAATGAGGTTGACACAATAAAAGGAAATCTCCTCAAACCTGATTCATTTTTTAACAAGGTTGACTTAGTAATAGGAACTATCCTATAGAAACCTTGATCATGGCTTCCAACTGGAAGAAACACATGTCAAGGGACATACCTCGATCATGGCTTCCAAGAGGTCTTCATCAGATGGATGAACAGTTCTCTGGAAGGAACTCATGTCAAGGGAAGGGATAAGAACATCACGTTCAAATAATCCCATAGCATTTTCCATGTCAATTAACCGATCTAAGTCAAAGGAAGTTGAGCAAAAAATAAGAGGCTCGCTTGTATCGGTAACTGAAAACATGGGACTGGTTGCCACATAATTAACCCATGGCGGGGTAGATACCACTTCGGTATAAGTAACATTTATGGGTGTCAGATTATTGGTTGTTGAATCAAGACTAGCGAATGAAAGTTGGTCAACAGTCACAATGTTTCCATTTTGAGGGATAGACATCACATGAAAGAGTGTCGATACGATAGCTTTCATTGCATAGACATAGTCTCGTCCAAGGAGTAGATTGAAATCCAAAGGGCCTTGAATTACCATAAGATCAATACAGAAAGTTTTACCTTCCAAGGTAATAGGAAACTTAGGAAGGTTCACTAATGGTTCTGTTAAAAGCTGACAGATTCTGCGTAACAGGCACAAGCTGAGGGGAACCCAAATCTTGCCAAGAATTTGGGGATAAAATAATAATAGAAGAATCTTCATCTATATTTGTGCGACGCACATTCTTACCACAAACCTTTACAATGATTTGAAAAGGGATGGAGGAAGGAAGAAAAGTTTCTATCAGTCTACTCCAATCAAAGGAAAAGTCTTTGGTACTTGGAGGGGGTTCTATGGAAATAGGTGAAATGCCCCCTAGCGTAGAAGAATCTGATGTAACAAGAAGAACCTGAGTGGTATGAATTGCACTCTCTATAGGGAGAGTGGGATCAACCAGAATCAAGTCAACCACTTGATCGACTAATCGATCATCAACATGAGTGATATGAATTTCACTCTCTAATGGAAGAGCGGGATTAACTGTACTTGGAAGACGATGAATCACTCCATCAATTGACGGTAGGTTGGAAGAAATTTTATGATAACCAGTTGGAAGTTTTTGTTATGGAACATTAAGGTTTTCCAACAGCTTTGAGGCTTCATCCATGTGAGGGAAAATGTGAGTTTGATGACTCCCTTTGCATAACCTACAAGGAAACCTAACTTTACCCTTTTTCCCAGGAACCTGACAATCACTGGTTGATCAATCAATGGTAAGTTGATGAGAATTTCTAGATCATACTTCCAAGACCTTTGGAATACCAGGACAATTGATAAGGAAGTGGTCACCCTTACAAAGCCTGCAAGGGTATTTGGGTTTACGATGCATTTTGGATATTTCCTCAACATTACTAACACTTATAGCCATGGTTGGTTGGTTAACTTCTTTTTTATCTTGCTTCTTCTTTTTATTCCCTTTATTCTTCTTCTTAGCCACCTGGTTACTAGCATCAAGGCTTTTACCAAGTGAATAGGAAGAAAGGGAGGAAGACATGTTGGGAAAAGAAGGTAAAGGGTCAACATCAGGTTGGTAATGTTGATATGGTGAACTCTGTTGAGATGAAGCATCCGGTTGAGGTGGAACAATTGGAGTATTCGAGGCCAACGAAGTTTAAAATAACCATACCAGTAAACCTATTGTAAATCCAGGTAATGACAATGTAGCCATATAAGGAGGACCAACATTTCCAAAGAAAGGAAAAATAGTAGGATTCTCATTAAGAGGGGTTCCTTGGTTGGTAAATTCTGGAACAATTTCCATTAGATTCAACTTCAGTGAATTTTATTAACAATTTAAAAAATATTCACAATCCACAATTCACACCTAACAATTAAAATTCGCAATTCACACCTAAGGTCTCTAAAAGAAAAAACAAACAAATGAACATGCGCTAACAAATCTAGGAGTCAAACCACACACAAACAGTAGATTCCCACACTAAAAACACTAGTTGGTGATCAAATCCAACATTGTAGAATTTTAATGCAGAAATGGCAGTTGGAATTGTTACCCCGACAACTTGCTTAATGAAACAGAGTGGTGCAATTTTCTCCACTTAAACCATCTCGAGTGAAGATAACCCTCCAGAGAGTCGAAGTGAGTCTAGCCAACATCTGCTCCAGGTATAGTGGGACCTTCCCTCCACTGTCACCTTAGGAAAGAAACCTAAAGTTTATGGCCACTAAGGTCACCAACATGAACACATATACTTGGCGGAATAGTCTACAATTTGATATACACACAAGGAAAAGTAACAAGCTCAATCCCTTTGAAGGCTCCTTGACATAATCTAAGGTTTACTGACAAGTGACCCTAGGCTCCTCAACAATGGTCTATCCGAGGTTTACCATTTTTAATACGTGCACATCTTCTATCTTTCCCAATGAGATAGGTATGATTACCTCATTGGTTCGGATATGATATCGTGCTTAACTCCTTTAGGAGGAGCTTCCCAGAGCATACATGCTACAACTGGATTTTCCTATCGCAAGATTCTACTTGTTTGTTTAGTTGCTTCAGAAAGTTAACTACAACCAATTCCAAAGCACTAGCCTAAGCTAGATTGGTGAAAAGAGCCCTAGAAATTGTAAAAATTTCTAGATGAATTTTATTAAGCGTTGTGTTATTTGGCTATTATTACTCAAAGAGTAAATGGATATGAAACCAATGGTGTTATGACCTGACCCAAAACTGAATGCAATCGAATATGATAATGTAATATTTTCAATTCGATGAATCCTAACTAAAGTAGGGAGAGATTTTCCATTCACTTCCAACAATGCAAAAATTGATAAATAAGAGAAAATATCACAAATTCTCTAATGCACTAATTTCAGCAAGAAAAACTAATGCTAATCAATTCAACTTTTTTATTTTTTTATTTTTAAAACAAGCATAAAAACATGTAAATTCAAATCAAAGAAAATGATCTAAATCTACGATTGATTTTTCTAGAATGTAAAGTATGCAATTGTAATCTATGCACAATTCACTTGAAAAGTATGAAAGTGTAATCTATGCACATTTTTCATTCATATTCTAAAAATGAGAATTCTAATTATGAAAATGTGATCTATGCAAGAGAATTCTCAGACACAAGATGATTCTAATTTAATCTAAGGAACCATTCAAGTGTAAGTAAAGAAAATTAGGTGAGAATTCCAAAGGTAAAAAAATAAAAACACTCAAAGGAGATTAACACTCAGACACAATGTAGAATTGTTAATAGACTGAGACAAACCTTGAAGTAATGACCAAAATAAATCAAATTAAGAATTTCTCAAAAAATAAACTCAAAACACCCAATTAACTTAACGGAGACTGATGAGACTATAAAAGTTGCTTGAAGGGAAATTCACACATAATATTTTGATAGTCAAGATAGATTGGGGCAAACACAAAGAATCTGGTAATCTGGCTCCTAAAAATAGAATTCTTAATTTTTCTAAAAATTTCCACAAGTCCACAGGTTTCAATGGAGAACAGTGTGGTACCACACTATTCTGAACTAAAAACTGCAGAGGCTAGGAAAAGTATAGAAAAAATTCAGATTTCTTTTCAGGGATTCTAATAATTTATCTACCCAACCCAGTTTTAGACTAATCAAAAGAAGAGAAAACTATTTCAAAAGTCAAACTGAAAATCAAAAATGAAAAATAAGTTCATATTTCCCCAGTGGAGTTGCCAATTTGTTAGACGGACAAATCCCTCTTGTGGACAAGAGCGATCTCCCTAGTAACCTAAGGATATCTAGAAACAAACAAACAAATGTAAATCATTTTCTCTAGACCATTATTCTTAAGAATTATTAATTAACTATGGAAATATTCTCCTACCTAAAGTCCAATGCTTTACTCGGTCTTCATTCCAGTTGCTCCAAAAGATATTGATCCAGCATGTAAGATCTGCAATCAAAGACAAGAAAACAAGATCAAAAGCATCTGCAATATATGATAATTCAAAAAAATAATCTATCTTTGTGATCAAGGAATCCACGAATTAGATTATTCAAAATATAGATGAACAACTCAATGAGAAAATAGAATCCATTTGTAGTAACTTTGAATAAAAGAAGAAATCTTACAACCTTGACGCCTTGATGTTTGTACAAGTTCTTTTGGGGTCTCGAATAGCCATTTTCCTCAGTTTGAAAAGACTCCAACTCTCTGATTCAGCATGAGACTATGGCCATGAGTATGTAATCTCTCTCATACCAGTGATGCTCAATGTGGAAAATATGATTTATTTAGAAATTCACCTCAAAACTACCAAGTTCTAAGTACAACAATCTACGGTCTAAGTACCCTTGAGGCTGAAACATGGTCTCAATTTATAGCAGAAGTGAGGTAGTTTTAGCTCCAATAAGGAAGGGATAAAGCCCTCTCATCATGGGATTTTATCTCGAAAAACCAAGGGATAGCTCCATTTATGAAGGGATAAAGTTTCATGAATGGAAGGGGTGAAGCTCGACTAGATAGCGCTTCTAGAACTTACTTTTCTCTTTATTTTACCTTTTACGGGGGTCCGCAGTTTTAATGATCTTTACAAGTGGTATGTATAACAGTTTTTATTTCAATTAGCCATGGTAGTGTAGCGAATGAATAGGAAAAGTGCGAAGGTAGGCTTTTTAGGGTTTTAATAAGCTTTTTCACAATTCCAAGACTTGATTTAGGAACTTTAAGTTTTTAGACCTCTAAGGGAGAAAAAAATAGGTAATGATAAACCCATATAGATAGCTAAACGTCATGGTGACAAATTTTAGTGTAACATGGACCAAACAGTCCACTGCTATACTCATATGAATGCGTGAATCCCGATGTAGAGAAATTGATCCTGCCACTCTGCCAATATTAAAGAGAAGGACTTTCATGTACAAATCCCCTACATATTTGATTGGGATCTAAGTCCCCACCTTCTTTTCATCATCTACACAATAGACCTAGACATAGACATCTACGTTATGTTAGAAAATTTATATATTACAAAGCAATGCAACACATAAAACATGCGGAAAACACAAGCACACAAATCACATAAAACTAGAGAGACACAGATATACGTGGTTCACCCAATTTGGGCTACGTCCACCGTGAAAAACGAGTCCTTCCTTTCTATTATCTAGCAAAATTGAAGAGACACAACCTACAGTAGATCCATTGTAATATCCTCTATTCTCTCTCATAGTCTCCCTATCTGTTTCTCGCTCTGAGAATACACATACAATACACAGCTGCAATACAATACCCTCATACATGCGAGGGATTGCCTTCTAGGGAAAAAAACCATAAACTAAACATAAATTCTACCATCAAATCATACGCCTAATGAACGACCCATATTGACTAGACATTACTATACTTTTACAAGGAAATTTTACATCTGTTTTTAGCTTTGGGGGCACTGCCCCTGAAACCCCTCGCCAGGGGGGGGGCTCCATAAAGTCGTAGCCACCCCCCTCGCCGGACCCCCCAGGAAGCATTTAATTACGGGCGGTGTTGTCACCCCATTAAGGTATAGGGGTCCAACTCTGTGATACAAAATAAACAAGATAATCAGCTCCACACCCAACACGTTATGCCCTCCAGTGAGCTTACCATGCAAATCAACTGGGTGTCCCCTTCGGGAAAGTATAGAGATAAAACATATGTCTTCCAGCTCTATTCTCAATGGCATCTGATCGATTATAAAGAAATATTCATCTGGTTCCCAATGATCGACCAACATCTCAAGCAATCGAGCATTTCTTTTCATATTCGGCATTTTGAAAAATTTGAGTAAACCATAATTCCGAAGTATATCTAAGGATTGTTGGTCCTCCATCGCTTCGTTACCAATTGCATTGTGCTCTCGTTCTCTCCAACTGATAGTCATCTTGGGAAATTTCATCCATTGACCAATTATATACAAGCTTTTGAATTCCGCTTTGCGCATACATGGCCTCATTTGTACACAGTCGTGTCTATACACGAGTTCCTCGTGACGAACCTGTGTATACGTAGAGGGTTTCAAATAAAATATATTTCCTACGGTCAAAAATATAAAAATTTTCTTGAAAGAGGAATGAAATTGATAAATGAGATGAGTACAAGGTTTACATATTGATTTGAGGTGATTCGATGGTCGGTTGCTCCATATCCAAGAAGAGGATTGTTTTCTCTAGAGCTCTTTTTCCACTTCTGCACTACACAAATGATCAAAATGTGAGTCAATATGCTTATTTATGCCCATAATTTGAAATTTTTTCACAAATTTCATTTGTGTCTATGTTTTGAATTTGATTAAGGTTGTTTAACCTTTTGGCTTGTTAGCATCGAGAAAATTTATTTTCAGGTACATTCTAGTGAATTTGAGATATTTCTAGTTTTCCTTTGGATCCATGACTGTTGATCTGTCATGGAAGGTATTTGATTCTAAACTGGCATATAGGTTAGGGAATTCACTTTTCGTCGCATTTTTTCATACTAGCCTCCATTCTTATCACTTTCCATAGGGTCGATCCCATCATGTCATGACTATTTGACCCATTTCACTCACCGTTTTTTTTAATCATGACTTGGTGGTAGAGCCATCCCTTACATGGGCTTCCTAGTTAGTTCCTCGCTAGAATTTTTTTCCCATGCTACAATTTATGTAGGCTCGGGAGTCCTCTTTAGTCCCGCCATGACTTATGCGTTGAAGCTTCATTATTTTTCTTCTTCGTTATCTTTATTCTAGCCATTTACCTTAGAGGCTCCCATGTGTTGTCAAGTTGTATTACTACATTTAAAATTGACTATTTGTTTATCTTGGCCTTTAACCGGCCTCATTTTGGACTCATGTTTAAGCCCTCTTTTGACCATGTCTTTATGTACAATTTAACCTTGCAATCACTTATACTTTGCGACTTGACACCTTTACCCATGGATGGAACATCCCTTTGAGTGTCACTTACCAGTTTTTTCCACCATGCATTGAGCATAGGATTGTTCCTATCCTGGGAACTAGTGCATTTGTTTACTGACATTCATTCTATCCATTGTACTGTAGGAGTTATTTTATTCTTTTTCAGGCTTTAAAATATGAAAAATACAAAAAAATAAATATTTGAAAAAGAGCAGGAACGAGACAATACTTCCATACTTGGTGGAAACTACAGTATCAGTCGTGTCACCCCTGAACAAAGCACAAAAAATATAAGTCTTTTCTCCATTTTGGGATGGTTTTATTTTTTTAATTAGGAGAAGCCATAACCATGTTATTGAATCAGTAGTCCCTGGGTTTGTTATATATTCCAATCATATGGAGGGTTTGTTTATGCCTCATGCATGACAAACTTATACAAATTTATCATTTGCTGCCATAGCCAACATGAGTCGTGCTTTTGTTCAAGGGAAGTTACCCTGAGTCGGCCTTTCTATGGTGTTCCTTGACTAATTTTTTAGTCGGCCATCCCGGTTTTATTAGTATCTGGTTCTATCACATCATCTATTTGGTCCTTTGCTCATGCTGGTTTGAGAAGGTCTCCATTGACTTATTGTCGGGGGGTTTTCTTGTTAACGACTACGACATATTGCTCTGAGAGTAAACCTAGAGCTGCACCCTAGCCCTATTTTTATCATTCATAGTTGACCTTGTGCTCAACATTTGATCAACATCATGGGTCTTTGATTGATTGGTTTCCCTTATATTCGACTTCAGCTTACATTATCACACTTGGGATTTGTGCAGTGCCTTGATTTCCATTTGACTGTATCGGTGGATATCTCGCCTCTTTGTCAGCTTTCATTAGTGCTTGGTTCAGAGGGTTTCTGTCGTGCACTAGCTCCATTTTGTGCATGCAGAAAATTTACTTCGGGCTGGTTACTTCACTTTTCTTCATCCGATTCCTTCCAAATATTGGCCTGTGGGTTACACTCGCTCTGAACTGATGTGGGATGCCTTAATGCCTTCCTCCGAGTAGATCTTTTGGCATCGAATCTGACTCATTTCTCTGGGAATAAGGTCTAGAGTCCTTTTGTCAATACCTTAGGGTTTGCAGTCATCAATGGCAGACTCTTCGCTATCGACAGTGAGAATACATCATTGTCTCTTGATTGATAGTTTCTCCTAGGTGTTTGACTTTAAATCATTCATTCGCACTTGTTGGATTGTACTGGGGCACCTTGACACTCATTATCATTATCAGTGGGTTGTCTCACATTTGTTAACGATATATATCAATGACCGGTAATAAAATGATTTCTCACATGGTCGACCTCAACTAGTTTATTCCCATTGTGTAGAATTTTTCCATGGTGATCGATGAAGACCTCAGGTTTGCATCCACATTTTTTGGTTCACTTTTACAGCTCCTTCATTTTTCTGCCAGTGACACCATCCACCCTTATATGTTGCAATTTCATCATAGAAGCATCTTATATGTTGGCACTTGAGTTGCGTGTTGCACCATTTTTTCCACCACTTATGATTTGGTACTTGGAAATTCAGATGTGACTTCAGTGATCTGATATCTATGCAACATCATTGATCATTATTTTATATGTGACACTTGGACATGACTTTGACTTATAATTACGGGTAGTGATTAGATGATTCATTATGTACTTTAAATATCATTTATACTTGTATAAATATTGGATCCGCTCCATACTTCATATGCAAACATGCTTTTCTTTCACTGAGCATGAGTATGCCCGCCTCAGACATGAGCTATCTCTCTGATTTCTATCGCTGGTTTTTGGCAGACTGAAATCTGCTGAAGTCCTCTCTAGTCTTCGCAAGGTTATTTCTATACACATAATATATTTTGGCCATCATGTACCCCTTCCGACCTCACATATTAGGGGGAATATTTTATAGCTTCATTTATCACCACTGTATACTTGATGACTCATGAATTGGCCTTAGGCAGCCCTTCCATTCATACTTGATCACATTTCTCAAAAAACAGTATTTTAAAATCCATACGCGACCCTGCCCAGCGTTTTCTACATATACACTCGGTTCCATATATAGCGAACCCACATATGTTATTTAAAATATTAAAAAATATAAATTTCCCTATTATTGAGGCGGGGTTTACGATTTTTCTTGTAACATAACTACCCCAACCCGTGGCCTAACTGTTCCCCAACTAAAAAAACTAATTTGAGGAAGTATAAATACGCCTCCATGGAATGGCCTAAACGAGGAAGAGAGAGAATTATAGATATTATAGCTTGTTATAGCCATGATCAAGTCTGATATTTACCCTGTGCCTTCTGCACTTCCCATATTTTCAGGAAACCCTTGTTTCCTTGTGATGATCACCCTCATTCTATGTGACATCCTTTGTGCACCATTCATGGAAGAAGATTTGTGAGTCTAGGGCTGGACGAATCCGAAGGATGGTTTTTCTCAAGGTCATGGCAGATCTCAGGTCATTTCTCCACAATTTTTTTCTGTACATGTTATCAATAAAAGAAGTACCATCTTGTTCCTGATGTTCATGTGTCATATATCTATTATACATGCTTAATAATCTTGAATAGTTTATTTCTTGTTATCTTTATGAGATTATGTATGATATGTTGCTAACATATAGGACATATATGTTTTACAACTAGGTTTTTGTGCTTGTTCTTTGCTAATTTGCAGGTTCTAGAGCACGAGGAGATGCGGGCAGTTTGAACCCTACGAGATCTACTACAAAAAAAAGGATAAATGGGTAAGATCTGCAATCCTCACTTTCTAGTTTAAAGAATATAAGTTGGTCATTTGAGTCCTTCTTGCAATGACATGCCCCTGATCTATGAGGTTTATCAACCCAGGACCTTAGGGTAACATTGCCCGTAAAAAATTTGGATTCTTCTTCTATGCACCTGAAATTGTGTCGAAGATTGTGCAAAGTGCCAATTTTGGCAACATAATATTATATTGAATTACTACTTAATAGAAATCATAGCTTCACTTCAAAAAAAAAAATTTAATTACTACATTTTTCTTACCTTATAAAAATTTATTGCATTTGAAATCTACCCTGCTCTCTTACATGTATATGGTATAATGTATCTAAAAATTTCTCGCATTTGCATCAACTTTTTTTAGTGATATCCTTGGATTTCTCTTTTTTTTTCTTGGATTTGCATTTCCAAATGAATGAAAAGTTGGAAAGAAGAGTGTATTGATGCCATATCAACAAGGGCATTGAATGAATCAGAAGGGCCCTCGAATTCCCACCTACACCATTTGGAACTGCTATATTTTTATACCTGAAGAAACTAAGATTTTGATGTCTTCACAATTGCTATATTATAAATGTAGCATTATATCAAAAAGTTGTGTTTCCAAAATTTTCATTGAAAAGGTCATGCAACACACCTTAATCTCTTATTATAAGAAATAGTATTTGAAGTAAGGTACTTGATAGTTTGAGCCACCAAACCAATGTTAGTTATAATATTAAATTGGATAATTTCTTTTGGATCAGGTGCATAGTATTGAATATTGGGAGCTCCTAGCACCACATGGGTTTCCCCCAGAGAACCATGAAATAATAAATTAGAACTGTAACAACTACATTTTCCCCAACAAAATTAGTGGCATTGAACACAATGCAAAAGTTATTTGTGAGATTTTATTTCAAGGTTTCAAGATAAATAACTATGAACCAGAATGCTACTAACAATTTGATATGAATAATTTCAAAATTAGTAAAAGTCACAAATAAGTGCCGGAAGAAAATTCAAAATAATTTTTGAAATTCCATCAAGAGAAACAACATTTTTTATTATTAAGGAAGATTAATAGACAAATATAATGAATTTTCAACAAACCTGCAATTAGGGACTGGAATAATATCTTTGTGACATAGTCCTCTTCATTAGAATTTTCAAAGGCTGAGTTGAAGTTAGAACACGTCAAAGCCTCTATCTTGTCCACTGCCAACCAATAGGTCATCACGACAACATAATTACTAAAACAATAATACATGAGCATGGTGGAAAATTGTCATGAAAATCAAGGAATAGACCTAATATAAAACCTCAAATAAAACATGAGTCATCAATAAAATTTGACAAAATGTTGTAAACATCATTTGACACTTAAAACATCGTTCTACAAAATTCTACATCGTTATTATTGTATTAAATTTTTGATACAATAGCCTATTCCTTGTTTCTATAAAAAATTGGGTTCTTTCATAAGATGAATGTGTAGTTTTTGCACCATCATGATTCACTTGAAATCTACAAAGATATCACAGATGTCTCATAAAGAAAAAACCTAGGCAAATAAAAATCACTCTGCAAATTTATTGGTTTTCATTGACCTCTAATACAATAGCTAGAGTATCTTGCAGTGATGCAGTATGTTATTTCATGTTCTATATTACCCTCTTAACACTATTTTGAAGGAATTCTAACCTCAATTATGGCAAATTATTTGGTCTGGAGCAAGCCCACTAGTGAAGTATTAGGCTATGAAGGATAATTACTTTTATAGATGTCAGAACTCAAGGAAAGGTTCTAGGAAGAAAAGTGTGTTAATATCTTTAGACACTTGAAGTGAATTACTCTACAATATTCTTAGATAAAATTCAAAGGTGTATATCTCTATTTTGACAGATCAAATTCTTCACTTCTAGCATTTTTGGTGTTTCTTGCATTTTTATAACAGTAATCTCTCGTATTTCTACCAAAGGATAAGTTAAAACATTGTCAGCATACTCAATATTTCGTTGAAGTGAGTCTTAAAGGTATTCATGGAAATGGATTTCTCATTCCATGTGACAGATACCTTAAGTAGTGCAAATATTGTCTAGCCTCAAACCCTTACACTTGTTTCAGAGATTAGAATATTGCATAAAGCCAAAATCACATCATGTTCATTCATGAGTGGGATGGAATGCACAGTTGTAGAATGAGGGCTAGCAATGTTTTCAGTGCATGAAGGGGACTAATCAGGCACGTGGATATATGTATAAAATGGTTCCAATAAAATCTAATTCTAGTGTGGAATCCTACCTTGATGTTTTTGGAAATGTATTCAATATTATTCACCAAAGAGAACATGTGGCAGGAAGCCATGGGAAAGGATGACATAATACCAAACTCACACGCCCCTTGAAATGAAATGAAAGTTCAGATGCCCTTGAAAATGAATAAAATACCCAATAATCAAATCATCCATTCAAATATGAAATGTATAGAAAATATGTATCAATTTCAGGTAGTATACCATAATATATCACTCCCACTATCATTAAAGATTTGTCCTTTTAAATCTAAGCACAGTGTATGCATAAAATTAAAAAATCAATAACTAGAATAGGAAGATTCTAAGTGCTTATGTCACATGATTTCTAATAGAATACATATAGAAAGAGTGAAACTAGCAACAAAGATAAAAATAATTAGGAAAACATTCTTCTTTAGATCGTTGTCAAGGTAATATGATAGTTGACATGTAATTTGCAATAAAACATTGGTTCATGTTGTCTCTCAATATTGATGATATGAAGTATGAAACATGAACTATTAGGAGCATGCTACATACTAGTACCACAACAATCATCACTTTCATTTGAGCACTAACGATGCATATGTTCGTTTTTAGAACTCATCATTTCACCAATTCTAGCCAAAAGTTAAAACTTATGTTGCAATTGTTATAACTAGACCTTACAAGAACTTCAAGATGACTAACATATTTTTTATAGAAATAATATGATAATATCATACTATAATGCTCATCCCAAGTTTTTGATGCCTTTTTTATATCATTGGTCACTGATGTCGTGTTCATTATAAAAAACAATGGCCATGAAAATTGGGGAAAAAAGTCGCCATTGCCAAAAAATTGTCATTAGAAGTATAAGAAAAAGAATTAGCTATTACTTTTTTGCACTAATGAATTTTGAGTTATTTCTTTATTACACCAGCCTTAGTTTCATCTTTAACTTTGGATAAAAAAAATTTCTAAATGCACACAACTTTACTTATTCAAGTCTATAGTTTTTGAATTGATTGGACCATGCATACTTTCGAATTTTGTAGGGGTTCTCCTTTCATGTAATTAATTAGAAAAGAATATTTTCTTTATGAAAACAATCCATTGGAAATTTTATCCTCGCTCCAACTTAGACTAGTTCCATGAGAATGGAAGATGATGAATAATGATTTATTTTCTCATTATATAATGCATCAAGTGCTTAACCGTTGTAGAACTAATCACAAACTATTGTATTAGATCTGGCTACCCATAATATTGATGATCTACATCAACATATTATTAGATTCATGTCTGAAGCAAGGATAGAGAAATAAATTTTAGCTACTCTGCATACGAAAATAGACCTTGTGCAACATGTGTCCTCAGACACTAAAGCTTTACAAAAGGCTTACAAGAAGATTGAAGGTCAACTATCTATCCTTGACATGTGATAGGAATGCCCCAAGATGTTCATGCTTAGTGATAAATCCTATAAAAAAAATTCTTTGAGCATAAAAATATTTGATAAAATGAAAAATATGAAATCCAATGAGGTTGGAGACACTCTCAAACATCTTGAAACTGACTAGTAATGTTAAAAATTTAATTATAAGGATCACTTTAAAATTTTAACATTACCATTAATTACATAGTATTAGTTGGGCCGTGGGGTTGAATATCATGGGATTCCTAAAATACCCCTTTTTTGAGGAGGTATGCTCACAAGTACCCATTTTTGTAGGCACCCATTTTTGGGGAAACATATCCACCACATTGAGAAAATGTTTCCTCTTTGTTTCCCCACATTCCCCCAAAAGGTGTACCTTGAGAAATGTCTCACGGGGTGTCCCTTTATCCTAGGAGCATGGGAAATGTGAGGAGTGCATACCGCACCTCGGGGACATATCCCTATGGAACATTGTAAATTTCTTAAAACACCCTTCAAAATTCAATTTTATGCACAATTATATTTCTATACTATCTTGAGGAAAAACAAAAGGCTTTAGTTAGATCTGATAGTCCAAAGGGAATATCTGCTATTGTAAGTATAATTGAGGGATTTATTGAGCATTGGGGCCCTGGGTTCCAATGATATGAAAACACCTTTCAAGACCTTGCAGAAGCCATACAAGAAGAATAAGCTCTCACCCCTATTTAATATGATAACAATATCATTAAAAGGGACCCTCCAAATTCACAAGATTAGTTCTTGATGGGCAGTCTAGGTCATGACCAACAGAGCCCCACATTAAACCCCATCCCCAAAAAATAACTGTTATGTGTTGATGTATGTGTCCTAGAGTCTATGAAAGTGTTGCATGAAAAAAGGAGAATGATAATAATTTTCACCATTGTGACGAGGCTAGTCATTATATCCTACATGAAAAAGCAATAAACATAGGAAATGATTTTTTCTTTAATATTTCCACCAATGATACAAGTTGTATGCCATTCTATCCAGGTAGAAACCATGTTTCTACCCCAAATGATAAAACATATGAAAATTATGATGAATATCATTCTTCCCTTGCTGATAATTTAAATCCTAAAAACAATTTTGAGGTAACAAAAATATACTTCAATCACACTAATCCTATTTTGAAAAACAGTCGAAGTAAGGGAGTTGTAGATGTTCATGGTAATATACTTGGCACCTCAACATTCCATTGTGATTTTTAGTAGAGTATTAATGTAATCCCCACATTAAACTTTGATGTTAATCATGATCGGGTAAGAAATAAATGTAAGTAATCATGGTTTCCTAGAGTTTGAGGTCAATAAACTCAAAGGGTTTTTCAAAACCATCAAAGTAATAATGTGACCCTCGTGACTATTTGAGTGAAGAAACAATTAATTTTATATTTCAACCCTCAAATATCCTATATCATGGAATCGAATGGGTTCCCTATTTTTTATGCCTGTGATCTAAATTTATTCCTCAATCCTGATGGGATAGGGAAGTTTCTCCCTTTTATTTTCAATACTCATCTAGAATACAAATTTATTGACATATGTCATGAATATTCCATGGTAGAAAAACAAAAGGTATGTTATAAACATGAAATTAATGAAGCTTTTAGTCATACGGATCCATTTCTACCTCTATTATATGGCTCTATTGTTGACAATAACAAAGTTGGACAACCCCAAAAGATTGATGAAACATTTAATGAAACCCTCAATGACATATACAACCACGGTGCTGAGAATGAAAGAGATGTCAAGAAAATCATTAATGAAGAATATGGCCTTGACCCAAATAATTTTTTTCTCTTTGGACCACATCAAATATAAGGATATTCTCTTCTCCATGAAAATGTGCATAATCATTCATGCACTATATTTTTAGAAGGAAATGTAGACAATGAACCTCTAACAAATCCACATGAATTCAACACTAGGGGACAATTTTGGGGCCTGGAGAAGGTGAATTATGGAATGATAAATGATATAGGTCAAAATCATATTGAAACCAACAAGAGGACATTTTCTATACGTAGTTGTAAACAAGATTTGGCTGCTCCTACCACCCATCTTATGGGGTACATTTCAAAGTGTGATTCACAGAAATACGATATATATATGCACACGTAACCAAAAAAATGAATTGCACAAAATTAAAAAAATTAAAAATGCTACTTGCAGGAGTAGCAAGTTTGGATATGATAATGATCCTTATAATATTTTTCATAGGAAAGAGTTTCTCTACCACATTGAGGATGTTGTTAATCCCGAGTGGACTATTTGCTTGCATCATTGTATTGGTGTCAACACCACGAGTGAAAGGGATGATGTCATGTTAAATATTTAACTAAACCATGTTGTAACCAAGCAACCAGTGGTTCACATATATAGGCCTATTGAGCACCATGAAAAGATAGCTAAAGGAGAACATTCCAGTGCACAATCTAGTGCGAGAAACCTTGTACAACCCAGTAAATAAATTGACCTATTTGTCAAAAATTTTAAGTGAAACTCATATGACAGGATCCCACAAATAGTTGTAGTTGTAAACATGTACCTGAATACTTTGTATAAATATCCTAGAATAAAAAAGACGAAGGAAGTTTTATCCACTCTTTTTCATGCTCTGGGAGACAGGACTAGCTCTAATATGGTTAAGTAATATACAAGAATTGGCAGAGTTGATCAATGTGAAATGTTTTTGAGGAGTGCTCCTCATGATACTAGAATAATAGATAACTCACATGATATTTTGTATCTAGAGGAACAATGGTACCCAAACCCCTTGCATTACTTTGCTTACTTTTACCATAATAAAAGAATGGAAAGTGTTTTAAGGTTAAACATATTAGATTTATCATTTTTAGTACAGAAGGGAAGGGTGGACGACCAAGAGTCAATTATGATGTGGAAAACATCTTAAAATATCCTAATAAGAAAATATAATCTTCTTGTACTCTAAAATTATTTAGTGTTTGACGTGAGATTAAGAACTTAAATTTGGCTTTTGGAAGTATTTCACATGGATCAATGCTAGCCCAAAAAATTATTGAATAGGGGTTAGTTTGGTATCACAAATGCCACTAGTACTTGAAGAAACCCGAGATAAAAATTGCTAATTTTCACACTATTTCTAGAAAAGGAGTCCCTGTTATGAAACCAGATCACAAAATATAAGAAAAGAGAGATCAACGACTTAGAAATCAGCCTCTTCGAGGGAGAAAACTCATTTACATTACATAACTGAAAAATTCATGGATGGTACAAATGAAAATGCCTTCTTTATATATATAGGACTCCATGGGATCACAATATAATCCTAGGCGGCCTAATGATAATAATGTAAGGGCACAACAATAACAATAGTGGGATTTTATAGGGCATAATAATAACAATATGGGGACTATAGGGGTACAACAATAACAATGAGGGGGCTACACTAACAAGAATAAGGGACTACACTAGTAATATATGGACCTAAAATGTCACTCTCCTTCAAAAAAGTGTTGTCCGCAACACTTGAGAAGTTTTGGATGCTTCTGTATAAAATTGTCATCCTCCCATGTGGAATCTTCAATGGGTAAGTTCTTCCACTTGATGAGATACTTTGAAATTGACCGATTTCTTAGTTGTTGACTTCTTGTTTCCGTGACTGCTTCAGGTTCCAATATGATGTTTCCTTCCTCATAAAGTTCTGGAAATATTTTTTGAACTAGAATTTTGTCACCTATAACCTTCTTTAAGCATGAAACATGGAAAATTGGGTGCACTTGGGAAGAAGCAGGAAGCTCCAATTTGTATGCATTTTGCAACACCTTGTAAGGACCATAGTACTTTGGCGATCATCTATTATCCTTATTAGCTTGCTTGAGGGACATTTGTTTGTATGGTTGTAGCAGTAAAAATACCTAGTCGCCTACATCAAAACTTCTCTCGCTTTTATGTTGATCTTCTTGTTGATTCATTCGATTTTGTGCCAAATTTAGGTTATCCATTAAGAGTTAGAGAACTTGTTATTGATGCTCGATGTAATTTTCCACTGTTTGAACCTTATAATTTTCTCTTAAAGATGATGTGATGGACGGTGGATGATATCCATAAAGTTCCATAAATGTGGTCATTTTTGCTGCAGTGTGGAAGGAAGTGTTATGCCACCATTCAACTAGAAGTAACCACCTGACCCATTGTGTTTGTTTATCAGATACAAAGAAATGAAGTTATCCTTCCAAAAATTTGTTCACTATCTTAGTTTTCCCATCGAATTGAGGATGATAAGATGAGCTATGATCTAGTTGAGTATCCAAACAAGAAAATAATTCCATCCAAAAATTTCCAGTGAAAATGGGATCTCTGTCACTAAAAATAATATTTGGGTTTCCATCTAGCTTTTTAATTGTTTCCATAAATGCAGTAGCAGTTGTACTCACTTTAAATGGATGAGATAATGCACAAAAGTGTGCATACTTGGTAAGTCTATCAACTACTACCATTATGACACTCTTTCTCTAAAACTTATGTAAACTTGTGATAAAATCCATTGAAACCTCCTCCCAAAGTTGACTTGAAATGGATAAAGGTTGTAGCATACCCGAGATCTTAATTGTCTCAACTTTATTTTTCTGGAAAACCAAATATTATGCCACAAAATTTTGAATATCAAATTTATGGCCATCCCAAAAGAAATGTCTTGACCCTGTGGTAACTTTTTAAAAATCCTGATTTTCCTTCTAATGGAGAGGTGTGCAATTCCAAAAGAATATTTTGTTTTAGCTGAGAATTTCTAGAAATATATAATTAATATTTTTACCATAAGGATTATTTTTCCAAAAAAATGTATCATATGTACTGGGATCTTGTTGCAACTTTTTAATGAGTATCCACACTTGGTCGTCATTCTTCCAATCCTCCCTGGCTTTGGTTATCACATCTTCTTGGATAATAGAAATGGCACAAAGCAATGCTTCCATATCCTCATCCTTTATTGATAGTGCATCTGCAACAACATTTAGCTTCCCTTTTTTGTAGATGATTTCAAAGTCATAACCCAACATATTTGTGACCCATTTTTGCTGCTAGTATGAAGATATTATTTGTTCAAAAAAGTAATTAAGACTATCATGATCATTTTTTACCTTGAAGTGTCTTCCCATCAAGTAAGGTCGCCATTTATTTAGTGCATGTAGTATTTCCAACATTTCCTTCTTATAAATAGCTCTCTATAAATCATTTCTTTTGATTGGACAACGTTCAAAACCAATGGGTCTTCCTTCTTGCATTAAAAAAACACCAATTCCATTCCCGAGACATCAGATTCCACAATAAAATTTTTTGTGAAGTCTGCCATAGATAAGACCGGTGCTAGGCACATTTCCCTTTAATATATTCAAAGGCCTTAGTTTCTTCAGGATTCCATGAAATTGCATCTTTAGTTAATACTACTGTTAGAGGTGCTAATATTATCCCATAATTCTTAAAAAAATTGCGATAATACCTTGTTAACCTGAGAAATCCTCACAACTTCTTTATAGTTGTTGGGACTTTCCATTTATTAATGGCTTTAATTTTGTTGGGGTATACCTTAACACCCTCCTAAGATACAATATGACTCATACATTCCAACTCTTTTACTCCAAATAAATATCTGGAGGTTTTTGCATATAATTGTTTCTCCTCCAATAGTTTCAGCACCCTGCCAACACATTGAACATGATCCTTCCAATACCTATTGTATATTAGTATATAATGAAAAAATAATAACACGAATTTTATAAGGAAGGGTTTAAAAATGGAATTCATCAATCCTTGAAGTTTATAAGGTGCATTTGTAATGCCGAAAGGCATAACTAGAAATTCATAATGACCCTCATGAGTTCGAAATGTTGTTTTTGGAATGCTCTGATACCAAATGTTATGAAACCAACTCACAAAATAGAAGAAAAGAGAGATCAACGACTTAGAAATCAGCCTCTTCGAAGGGGAAACCTCCTTTAAATTACATAAATGAACAATTATTGGATGATAGAAATGACAAAACCTCCTTTCTATATATAGGAGTCCATGGGTTCACCATATAATCCTAGCCAACCTAAAAATAATAATGTAAGGGCACAAAAATAACAATAGTGGGATTTTATGGGGCATAATAATAACAGTATGGGGACTACAGGGGTACAAAAATAGCAATAGGGGGATACACTAGCAATAATAAGGGACTACAATAGTAATATAGGTACCTAATAGTCTGTAAGCTTATATGGGTTGGTAATATGCAATGTCTCCAATGGATTAATTTCCCATGGGAGGACAAAATAACCTATCCAACCTTGTAGGCTATTGTCTTGATAAATGGGTAAAACCCAAATTATCAAACGTTAGGGGAAACATTAGATAAAATTTGGTTCAGTTGTGGTAAAAATCCCAAAATTGGGGGTTGCACTTGCAACCCCTCACATTCGAGAAACCCCATGGGGAAGCCTAGAAATGAAGGAGGGTTGGAGTAATTTAACATCATGATTTTGGATTTGATATCTCTATTTTATTAAGCTGAGTTTCTAAGGGTTTAAGGCCCGTTATATTTGATTAGATTCAGTGGAGGTGATCCCACCCTATCTAATATTTCATCTATTTTTGGTGGAGTTGATCCCACCCTACCTAAACACTCTTTTTCCTTGTTCCGGCATAGGTCGTTGGAGCATAGTTGTTTTGGCATATTGAGATAGTTTTTGTTCAACTGAAGAAATATGGCCTAGGTTTTATTAAAGAACAACCTAAGGAAATTCATTAGAAATATTGAGGAAACTCAGCTCTCTCATGTTTTGTAAGAAGGGAATCTATATGATTGGTTGAACAACAAAACTTTTCTCTAGCCAGTGAAGGTTTAAACTGAAGGAATCCATTCAAACTAACCTTGAGACTAAAGTTAAGAATATGATCATAGAAGTTGGTGCTAAGGAATCCTTATCCAAGACCTTGAATCCCCACAATAGGGACCCTTCAGGGTCATCCTAAGATGGATATTAAGGACAATAATAGAATGAAGTGAATCAAGCTACCGAAGAAGTTACAAAGCACAATTTTGGAGGTTTTTCCCCTTTCAGAAAGTGTTTGGGGCAGTGACCCACTTCTAATTTCATACTGAAGGTATTAAATTATCTTTGAGGCTATTGCATCTTACTCTAGATTACATAGACCTTGCAAACAAATACAACATGATTGGGTCAAGCGAGTTATTAGTGTAGTATTTTCCAACAGAGCGACAAAAGCATATGATTACATTTCCTAGGATAATATTGCAATATTGTTCAGAATTCAGAGCCAACCATAGCCTTTAAGGTTACGATTAGCCCTAAGCAGAGGGACCGAGCCTACTGGTGTTCATCAAACAACCTTCTTTCATGAGACTAGAAGAGACATTCCAGGTTTGCGGTTATCTCTAGGATAAGTCATATCCATGTGCAATAAACTTAGAATAGCCAATAGATATTAAATTAAGATACTAAGCTTGGATTTGTGAGTTTAGAAAAATTGTAGTGTGTACGAATTTATCAACACTGTATTGACTATTGATTCTATGCATTCATTGCTATTGGGTATTCAACCCTAAGTTTTTTGGAATTATGATGTAATATGTTGTCCTTGATGGAAACCTAATCGATGAGTTTCCTTTTGATAGCAGCCTTTTTTTTTCATTTTGATGTATATACAAGCCAATTCAGATGTGACAAAGAAAGGAATACTATCTAGTGACAGAGGAATGATGAAGGTAAAGTTTCAAGAAATATATGTAGGTTTTGTGAAGGGAAGTGGCATATTTTCGTAGGTTCAATGAAACCAAGTCATGTATATATCCATAATTTTTGTATACGCAGTTTTTTTGAATAAAATTTGTGTGTACATGCGGGTACAAAGAAGCAAAGCCAAGTATGAGTTGGCGCACTAATTTTAACAGTACCAAGGGTCTTTACCATGGTATTAGCCCATAATATTGAGCACAGTAATGACTATTTGATCTCGTCCAAGAATACCACTGACACTTGTGTGATTTTGGCCCATGCTATTGGCTAAGACTCAAACTATATAAGGAGGAGAATATTATAGTGCAAGGGTGTGCATGTGAATGAGAATTGAATGAATACTTTAGTCTGAAGTACATCTGTATAAAATGGGATATATTCAATAGATATATCTGATATTTTGATGCACTCATGAATAAAATAATGGATCGGGATCTCTAGACCTTAAATGACTATGTATTTTCATGATATATTATGATTTGTTTAGATCTATGGTCTAGTGCATAATTTCTAGAGTAAATGATATGGTCTGAAAAATTTTGTTGCTTTGAAGTGTTGTGTGGTCCTGTAATCTTTACAGATCTATATGCTAGTTTCTCTCGGTGAAAGTGCATATACCCATGGGTTCATTTTAGCAAATGCGTGTATGGAAGTTAGGGTTATTTCCGAAGATTGATGAAGAAAATGTCTGATCATTTATGTTGTGTTTCTGTTATTTGTCAATGAAGTCTTGTGTAGATCTAGATTTTTTGAAATTTGTTTATACTGCTAATTGATTATGTATAAATATGATCAGTGACTAGTTTATTGAGAATGATGGATGATGTTGACTAGATAAGGGTTTTGTAAATTTGACAAAGTGTGCCTGAATGTCTCTGATCTTTTATGAGTATGGTCAGAACTCTAATTCTCAGTATATAAAGATCTATACGCAATTTTATCTACAAGAAATCACGTATACACACAAATTTCCTTAAGAAAAGTAGCGTATACATTTTGTTTTATGAATGATGAGGGCTGCAGTTGATTCTGCATGATAAAACGTAAGTCTGGGTTTAATTTTGTGATTTGGTTACAATGATATCACTATATTGTTTGAATATTGGTTGAAGGATATTAGTGTTGATCTACAAATTGTGTGGTGTTGAAGCTATTGGATCCAGTGTGAAAATTTATGAAACGTGGTCTACAGTGGTTATGAGGGTTGAAGCCTTCAGTGTGGAAGTCGAAGCTTCCTACCAGTAGAAGCTGGTGATCAGTTTAGGGGGTGAAGCTCCCTTTCAGTAGTGACTGGTAAATGAGATCAAAGGGTTGGAGCTCCCTTCCAGTAGCAGCTGGAGAACAAGAGAAGGTTGCAGGCTTCTGTAGGTGGGTGCCTGTGTATTGGTATGAGTCTATGCCAGTACAACATTGTAGGAAATTTTCTATATAATAAATATTGAATATAGAGATGACAACATCAATGGTTTTCTCCCGAATTAGGTTTCCACCTTAAATATTGGTTTTCATGTGTGATGCCTTTGTGTGATGATTTATTATGTTATTACTGCACATGCTTACTACTTAAATGTTTGATGCATAACTGATGAAATCGGCTAAGTAAATTTTTTGAAGATTTATCTAAACATTAAGTTATCTGGGTATATGCCTGTTTCATTTGAGAAATTTGCATGCATAGGCTAGTTGGATTAATTAGATTCACTTATAGAAATCAGTAAAGAAAAGAAAATATTGTGTGTAGTGCTAATACAAATTCACGCCCTTCCCCCCACTCCCCCTCTTAGTATTTTTCCCAACAATTGGAATAAGAGTAGGTCCTTCTGAAGAAGCATAATAGCTAGAAGGAATAGCATCCAAGGTGAGCAATCAAGATGGAATAACATCTATCAAACCACCACTCTTAAACAGAAACAATTTAATATTTTGGAAGACAAGAAAAATATCCTATATTCAGTCTCTTAGAGTATATGTTTGGGAAATTGTTGAAGGCAGTTACCAATATCTAGTTACAATTCCCACAGGTCCAGCAGCAAGGAATAACTATGAAAATAATGCAAAAGTTGTCAATGCATTATTGGGAATCCTAACTGAATTAGAAATTTTCAAGTTTATACAGTTAAATACAACAAAGGATATATGGGACAAAATCATTCTAATCTATTAAGGAGATGCCAAGGTAAAAATTACTAAACTCCAATCTCTCAGAATTTAATATGAAAATCTCAGCATGCATAATGATGAAAGTATTGTTGGTTTCTTTTTATTTCTAGATGAGTTCGTAAATCATATGAGAAATATGGTGAAGACATAAGAGACACAACTTTAGTAGAGAAAATATTAAGATCTCTAACTCCTAAATTCGAGTCAAAAGTGTGTGCTATTGAAGAGAAGTAGGATCTACAGACTCTAGTTGTTTTTCAACTTCATGGGATCCTAACTGCTTTTGCAATGAGAAAAGGAGGTTTGTCTAAAGTCAAATAAACTTATTTTAGAGCTACTGCAAAAGGAAAGGACAAGGAAGAACAAAAAGAATCGGGTTATGTATCAGAAGATGAGGTAAATTTTGTAAAGAAACTTCAACCTGGCACTAGAAAGTTCAGAGGTAAGCTTCCTTTCAAAAAAAATTCTTGTGGAAGAGTGGGTAATTATGCTCCTAAATGTCGTCATAATCATGATAAGGGAAAGGATTTATTAAAAGGTAATAGGACACGACTTTTCAATAGAAAAAGTTACTATACTCATGAAGATAGTGATGGCTTGTCAAATAGTGAAGAAGGAGAATCTAATCATGACCTTAGACTGCTCATGGCATTTGAGAAAGACACTAGTGAGGCTAAAAATACTTTTATGGATGCGTTAGAAGAAAATGATTTTTTTGAAGAAATCACTCAACTCAAACTATACTTGGAAGAGAACAACATAGTCATAGATACTCTAAAGAATCAACTCATAGAAAAGGAGAAGCACAATGAGAAATTAGAATGTGAAATAGTAAGTCTAACAAAGGAACTTGAGAAAGTAAAAACTCTAAATATTAGATTTGCTAAAGGATATTAAACCTTAGATGAAATTATCAAAGTTCAACGCTCTCCTCTTGTGAAGATAGGTGTTGGATATATTGGTGAATCTTCTTAGTCAGAAAAATCCTTAGCTAAAAGCTATCTAAATGCATCAAAATCCATCCAACAAAGTTTCACCACTCAACAAAAGAACAAGACAATATTCAGGTAAAGCATGATCTTTCGAATTTAAGGGTGAACAATAATAAAAGTATCAATCAAAAGATAAACAACACTAGAAGGTTCTATGATTGCAGAAATTTCTTCTTTAATGGACAATGTTTCTCATGTCATAATTTTAGTCACAAAGATGCTTAATGTGTTGCATACAAAAACATCATGACCAGAGAAGCAAGAAAGAAAAAAAATGAGACAGGAATAAATAAGAATACCTATAAAACTTTTTATCCTCTTCAAGACAAAGTTGAATGTTAATTTTGCAATAACTTTGGACATGAATAATCTTAATGCAAGAGCAAACTATAGCCAAAATAACAAATATCCACAAGTTCTAAGTTATGGAGAAGGAAGGACTTACAATTCGATAACTACGGCATAGATTTATTTATAGAAGGAGAAGAAAATCAATGGTACATTGATAGTGGATGTTCAAAACACATGACAGGTGACAAAGACAAACTTATTTCATACAATGCATTAGAAAAGGAAAAGAATGTTACTTTTGGATATGACTCTCCTATTAACATTGAGGGTAAAGGATCTATTTTTCTAAAAATAAGGTTAAAGCTAACAATGTTATGTATGTTGATGGATTAAAGCATAACATTTTGAGTGTTAGTCAAATGTCTGACCAAGGAAATTAAGGTTTCTTCTAATCAAAGGAGTGTGTGGTTCATGAAATTGACACCGGAAAGACTGTGATAAAAGGAACAACTACACCAAGCTATCTGTATATATATTGAAAGGTGTCCCAAAACAATATTATCTAGGAAAATCTGTAGAAAATTGGTTATGACATAGGGTGTTGGTACATCTGATCTTTTCTCAAATAAACAAATCAAGCAGGCTCAAAGTTAGCCTGATCTACCCAACATTACTTTACCATAAAGTATTGTATGCAAGTCATGCCAATTCGGTAAGAAAATCAGGGTTCAATTTAATGCCAAAGAAGGATAAGAAAGTAAGACTCTTGAACTTATACATACTTATTTGTGTGGACCTGTAAGGAAAAAGTCACCACATGGAGAACAATACTATATCTTATTTATTAATGACTTTTCTAGAATGTGTTGGATGAGTTTATTGAAACATAAAGATGAAGCATTTGACAAATTTAAGGTCTTCAAAGCTTTTGTTTAAAATTAATTAGATCTAAAAATAAAATTTATTAGATCTAACCGAGGAGGAGAATACATATCAGATGATTTATTTGATTTATGTGAATGATATGGCATAAAAATAAATTTTTATGTAGCTGGAACTCTGCAATAAAATCGCGTGGCAAAAATAATGAATAGAGTAGTTCAGCAAATGGCTCGTGCTATGCTTGATGAATCTGGGACTCCTGACACCTTTTGGGGTGAAGTTACTAATACTACAGTCAATATCCTCAACATGTTTCATGTTCATGTAAATAGTTATAAAAATCCTTATGAACTCTGGTATGGTAATACTCCTACTCTGAAGAACTTTAAAGTCTTTGGAAGAAACTGTTATATCAAAAATAATGAAGAAAAACTTGGTAAGTTTGAACCTAAATCATATGACGGAATACTTCCTAGTTACTCTTCTAGAATTAAGGCATACAATGCTATAATAAGTGACTTCAGAATATTTTTAAATGTATTGATGTTGTGATTGATGAATCTCTCATAGATCCCAAAAGGGAAATAACAACAAATGAGGAAGATGATGATGAATGTTTTCCCCTATCAAATTGATGGGCTCCATCATTAGACATATTTTGAGGGGTTAATGGTCACCTTTTTTCCTTCTTAGATATATTTTTCTTGAATTTTTATTATTATTTGGTTTTATGATGCTAGTATAGGTGGTGATTAAGGCTAACATACTCTGAATGCCTAATATGAGGTTGAGTGCAGAAAATCATGATTTATTAAGCATTTTTATAAGGATTATATCATAAAGACATGGAGGAGACAACAAGGAGAAATTATTGAAGTATTTTCCACCCTCCTTAAATCTCAAAGGCAAACAAAGGATCCCAAATATTCTCTCCAGCAATTCGAATTCCAAAGGCAGCCAAAGGATCCCCAAGGATTCTCTCCAGAAATTCGAATTCCAAAGGGAGCCAAGCACTGAATCTTTGTTTAATTGGAGTCAAGTGGACTCAATCACCATTTTCTATGGAGCTATCGGTAGCTACCCTTTGGAATAAATAGAGCAGAGCTAGAGCTAGGAAGAATTAGTTAGTTAGTCAATTCTAGTTGAAATTTTGTTGCAAGCTATTGAGCTTTTTATTATTTTACTCAGTGATCAAACTTTTAGAGATGTATAAGGTTATTCTTTTATGAAATGAGAAGACTAATTTCATTTGACTGATTAAAGTTTCAGAGAAATAGGCTCATGTTTTAGGGCCCAATCCATGTGCCTAGCCTCTCTGTTGTTAGTATCTTTTCCTTTCTGCCATTAAGCTAGTCTTTTTTTTTGTCAGTCAATTAGTTTTTCTTTTAATAGTTTCATTGTTGTTTATTTTTGCTTCGAGTGTGTTGTTGTAGTTTATTTTCTTGCGAGTAGTATAATAGAGGAAAAACTCCAAAAATTATGGTCTAGTCTACCCCTCTTATCTCTTTCAATAGAGTTCGAGCAAGGAATACCTTCCCACAGGCCAAAAATTACTTTATGTTTGAGTTTAGGGAAGAAATTGCATTACCAAGTCCGAGTCTCTATTTCACTGTTTTTATCAGGAATTTTTGTCTTCTTTCCATGCATGAATCTGAAGGTGTGTTACATTTATGAGCACTGCTATAACACCTCCATTCCCTCCTATTTTCCACTTCTTTTTACTGCTGCACCCACCTTTTATTCCCAAAAAAATTCAAAAACCCTTCAGCCCGCCTCACTCCTTTTTCTTTTGTTATTCACGATTGCCTTACCTTCTTAACACAAAACTCTTGAAAACCAATGGAATTTTATTTTCCTCCCTTTCTCCTCGAACTTCCTACTACTATACTTCATTCATCACAGATCATATTTTTCATTCGGTTTCGTTAACACTTTCTGCTTCCAAATACTAATTGCGAAATATCACAATCACATTTCAGTACCACACTGAAACCATTCAAAAACATCAAAAAACTCGATTTCCACCCTTACGCCTCAAATATTCTGCTACCATACATCGCACTTTGCAAACCACAACATTTCCCTGTTTCCTTTAACACTTATAGCTTCCAAACACCGATGTGATATTGCCGTTGCATCGGAGGTCGATCATCGCAATCGTTTTGTTTCTTTCTTTAACACTTACCTCTCCAACTCTACAATATTTAAATTGTGATATCGCCCCACCTCCACTTCACACATTGCAAATCGCGGTTTTTTTTTTTTTTAATGCTTATCGCTCCAATTTTGTGAAGTTGCGATTACGATATCACATATCACAACTTTTTCCTCCATCGCACTTCTCAATTCATTCCACTCCAAAGCCATTTTTGCACTATAATAAATATTTTCTTAGGTTTAAACCCTCGCTATCCACTTCCAAGCCTTGTTTCACATGTTGAGCCCTCCATTAGCCTCTTTGGCCCCTTTTCTTTCCTCCAAACTACAAACTCAACAATTCTTCAATTAGGATTAAGTCATGGATAGCTTAGTTGCATGGGTAGAAGCATGGTAGATAGACCATAGGATAAATAGAGTGCATGTAACCGATTGGACAAGTTAAGTGTGGTTCAAATTAGTTTCCTTTCTGGAGCTTATTTTAGTTTCTTTCAAGTCATTTCCTTTCAGAAAATTAATTTGGTTAATCCGGAGGTGACCGTCGAATGTTGTAACATAAAAAATCTGTTTCACTCTTCATCTGACGATATCAGGCACAAAAATTCAAACAGAAGCATGCGAGATAAATTGACGAGTGAGGTTTCAAAGTAATGGTCCATAGCATTATCAAGTGGTTCTTTGAATCACGGCTACAACATTAAGAATAAAGAAACGGATAGTGTGGGTAATGAAGTGTTGCATCTAAGGAACCTTAATAACAATTCTTTCGATAATAATAACAACAAAGTTATCAATATCTCTTCACATGAATTACATAATGAAGAAATTGAGGTTCTAAGAAAAAGGCTCAATTTCGGTGTAGCTCCCAATCACATTACGAAAGAAGAAATCATTTACGATATAGAGGATGGCACCAAACCTCTCGATCAAGAAGACAAGGAACTTGTGAGACAAGAATGTGCCATCATCCTGAAAAAGGCCAAGCTTCCTAAGATAAATTTAAGTAATGAGCAATTGAGAGCCTTAAAAAACTTAGGATGTAATGACAAAATTTTCATCCTTAAAGAAGACAAAGGAGGGCCTACAGTGGTAATGGAAAAATAAGAGTACACTAATAAAATGATAGATCACCTTCACAACAGTTGAAGCTAAAAGAAACTCAAAGAGAACCCCATGTACAAAGTTATAAAAAAATGCCAAAAAATCCATTAAGGAGTCCAAACTTGATCGAAAATTAAAAAATCGCTTATACTTAGAGGATGAAATCACGCCCCGCATTTATGGTGCCCCAAAAATGCGCAATGTTGGTGCTCCTCTGAGACCTATTTTCAACACTATCAGGGCTCCAAAATATCAATTAGCTAAATTTGCGGTCAGCACCCTCACCCCTCTCATCGGTAAAACTAGCTCCTCCATCAAAGACTCCAATCAATATGTTGAATTAATTAAAAAAGATAAGTTGGATCCTAAAGAAAAAATTGTAAGCTTTGATGTTGTACAAATCTTTACTAAAATCCCTCTAGATGAATGCATTCAAGTTGTGAAAGAAGTCGTGGACCCCCAGACAGAAAAAATCGTTGAAATATGTCTTCGCTCCACCTTCTTCACCTTCCATGGAGAAATTTTTGAAAAAACATCTAGAGTTGCTATGGGATCTCCATCTTCCCCTATAGTGGCCAACCTCTTCATTGAGAAATTTGAGAAGAATGCTCTTGAATCTTACCCATTGAAAACTAAATTTTGGATCAGGTTTGTGGATGACAATAGTGTCAACTGGCCACATGGGGAGGAGGAATTAAAAATATTCCTAGACCACCTTAATAGTGTATCCAAGGATATCCAATTTACTATGGAAGGTGAGGAAAAAAATTGCATCCCATTCCTTGACATTCTCCTCTCAATAATTGAAGATGGCTCTCTTGCACACAAAGTGTTTAGGAAAAAATCAGACACTGAAAATTACCTACACTCTGATTCACACCACTACCCTTCCCAAAAGACAGGGGTTCTGCTGACTCTTTTTACACGAGATTTCATAATATCATATGATACTCATGTGGAAGAAGTTGAATATGTAAGAAAATCTTTCATAAACATTGGATACAGTAATAAGGACATCAACAAAGCAATTCAAAGAGCCAGATTTGGAAACAAAAGAATCACAACTGATAATTCCTCAACAGAAAAAGAATATCTCCCCTATATTCAAGGATTCACTAACAATATGGCCAAATTTCTCGCTAAGAATTACATTAGATCATCCTTAAAACCTCTAATGACCATTAGACAAATGATGAAATCTGTCAAGGATGACCGTGACCACCTCCAACAAAAAGGTGTTTACAAGATTAATTGTTCATGCGGAAAGTGCTATATTGGAGAAACGGGTAGGACCTTCAAAATAAGGCTTAAAGAACATGGTGCTGATATCAGGCTTAGAAGAGAAAAAACCTTGGCTTTGGAAGAACACTCCAATAAACCGTGTCACCACATATGCCTTGAAGATGCAGTGGTCATTGCCAATGAAAAACATAATTTTAATCTTAAGGTACGTGAAGCCCTAGAAATCATCAAGCACCCTCACAACCTCAATAGAGATGGAGATTTAGAAGTTAGCAGGAATTGGATCAATGTTATTTCCCGCAAATAATTTTTTATCCTTGACCTGTTGACCTCCATTGTCTCCACCCTCTCCATCATCCTGTATTGCATGGTCCTTACCATTAGCACATTTCTGATCACATCTCATTCACTATTATACTCTTCCCTATGAACCACTGCCCTTCCTTCCATCCTCCTATTTCCCTTCTTTCTCAGATTTTTTTCTTCCCCCTCTCCACCCCATTACCCTGATCCCCTTCTAAACTATCCTAAAAATATTTAAATATTAATCACACTTAAATCACCTATCTATAATCTTAATTAAAACCACCAATAAAAATCCTTCCCTTAAATCTCATTACCCCTTCTTAATAAATTCCATTGATCACATCTAATATTATTAATATTAATTCGACATTATTACAAGTCCCTGCTAATAATGCCTTGGTTAATATTAATAATATCTAAAAATAAAAATAATTAAAAAAATATAAGTAAAAATAAAAATTTAGAATGTATTAATCTTATAAATCCATCTTATTTAATTTAGGTGACACACTCCTTTTATTAGCTAAACTTAATAAATCTATAAAAATAACCAAAAATCATTTTTCAACATTTCTTAAATTCCAACTATTAATAACATCAAACATTTTTCAATAATGATAATTATTAATTAATATTATTGAAAACATATATATATATATATATATATATATTTTCACAAGATCAGTTGCTGATTGGTATTTAAAAGAAAAAGAGAGGGAGACGGATCTCCAGCTTTATAGGATGGTGTTGGAAATGGGAGAGCCAACAGTAGATGCAGTTGGTGTCAATTTCTGCTTTACAACTTGCTTCCTTCGCTGTGAAAAAGAAGGAGACAGTATATATTCTAACAAACTGCAGTAATATAAAACAGATTTTACATTTCATATTTTAATTTTGCAGGTGTGTCGCATTTGCCGCCCGTTGAGGTAGCAATAGTGCCGCTCGACTAATTCAAAGAGTAATTTGTTTGATGGTCTTTGATTTGTCTTTAGGACAGCCTGTGGAGCTGACAAGGACGAAAACAAGGTCACAAGAGGACAAATTCTGGGGCAGAGAAACTCTGTCTGGGCGAACAAAGATGCAGAATTCATGGAGCAGTGTCCGAGTTGCGACTGAGATTGATAGAGTGAAGTTGGGAAGAGATCAGCTGGTGTTTGTAGACATTCGTTTGAACACGAGAGGTTGAAAACACAAAGGGCACATAGCTTAATGAGGTTTGAAAGGGAGATCCAGAGAGAGTTAGATTTTGATGCTGGAAAGGTTACATCTGTGGGAATCAACGCCATTGGACAGAAAGTAGAAGTGTGAATATTCACAGAGAAGCTGGGCAAAGGGCTTCGGAGACCAAGAGCAGTGATCTGCGATGGGGCGGATCTACTGAGGAAATAAAACCTGATCATGGCAAGAAAAAGCACTGGTCAGAGCCATTACACCGGAGGTTACCGACAGTGTGAGAGCAAGATTTGTTTGCCAATTCATCAGCAGATTTGTTGAGAGCTCGAAGGACATGGTAAAATCGATTGCCTTTCATCTACTAGTCAAGAGATTGGCATCGCTCTATAATTTTCTGTAGAATCAAATTTTGGGCTTTTCTGTTACTTACCATCAGACCAATGACAATGGCAGAGTCTCCAATTATTATAGCCTTGGCTATACCAAGTTTCTATAGCTGGAGCAAACCTTGGAAGAGGGTGAAAGATTCAACCCTGTTGTTTGAAGCAGAGCCCAGACCCCATTCATATTCAGTTAACACATCACCATTACCTTTGCAAATAAATCCTCCAACCCCAGCCATTCTTGGGTTGGACTTGGAGGCTCCAGCGAAAAAGAGATAATGGGTATTGCAGTTCCTGAGCCATCGAGCAAATTCTTCTTCTTTCATCCTAATTTTCCAGCTACATCTGGAGTTGTCTCTGCTACTGGGATTACTTCTGTTTTGTTCTATGTTGCTTCTGTCTAGAATATGCCCTATGTAATTCCTTTCTTCGAAATTTAGATCCAGCACCTTCAGATTCCCATGACATTTTGTGGACAGAGCTTCCAAGTTGAGATTCCAAGCTTTGTTGTAGAGTTTTCTAATGTTATTTTCTTTACCTTTGAAGATCATACTGTTTCTTGCCAACCAGATGTTCCAAAGAAGGGTACAGGGCAAGGCATTCCAGACCCTTCGAGCTGTGTTGTTTTCTTTTTTTCCCCACGGGTTGCTTTTTTTCCATATGTGCAGCACTTCAGATATGCTAGTGCCAGGCACCCAAGGGGGATTGTGGCTCCGAAAAGCTTCCTTCTAGCAAGCTGAGGCAAATGGACAGTCTATAAATAGAGGTTGGCTTGTCTCTTCTTCAGTTTGGCAGTTTGGACAGCAAGATGGCCCATTTATTCCTCGCTTTCTGAGGTTCTCTGCGGTGAGGGCTTTCCCTCTTAAGAGGATCCATAAGAAGAATTTTATTTTTGGGAGAGTTTCTGACTTCCAAAAAAGTCTCCAATGTGCCCAGATAGCCATGGGATATTCGATGTTGCAGATCTGATGATAAGCAGCCTTAATAGTGTAGATTGTGCCTGAAGGGTCCCATCGAAAGTCATCAGCAAGGTAACGTTTGGAAGGTGCTATACCATGAAGATAAAATTTCAGGTTGTTGAGACTGATTTTTGTATCTACTGGTATGTGAGGGAAGGTCCAACATTTCCAGGTATGAGATTGGGCTTCCCATTGAGATATCTGATCTAGATTTTGTATCCCTGCACTGTTGAAAAAAGCTAGAATCTGCTGAGTACTAGGCCATCGACTTATGGGCTATTGCCCCATTATTTTGTCGTCCCCAATTCTTATGTAGCTGCTGCCTTTGGGCACTTTGGAAGTGTTTTTCTCAAGAAATGGTATAGCTTTCTTACACATCCTCCAGATTTTTGAGCACGCTCTATTAGGAGTCTCATGATCCAAAAGTTGATGCCTTGGGTAGTCGAGATATTTTTTTCCTAGAACTGTCTTCCACCAAGCATTCCTGCCAGATATGAGTCTCCAAACCAGTTTGCTAGCAAAGGCAAGGTTTAGAGATTTATAGGATCTGATTCCCAGCCCTCCATTCTCACATGGCTGAGTGACCTGCTTCCAGCTTACCAAATTGTATTTTTTTTTCTCAGTTCTCCCTCCTTGCCAAAGAAAGTGACGAAGGAGAGCATCCATTTTAAAATGAAAATTGGCAGGGGCTTGTATGAGAGTAAAACAGTACAAGGGCAGGGAGGAGAGGCCTGCTTTAAGAAGAATTATGCGCCCTGCTGGGTTAAGCCAAGAGGTGCCCCAATTCTGTATCTTCCTTTTCATCTTGTCGATAATAACTTCCCAGCCTGCTGCTTTCAAGTTGTCGGCACTGACAGGCATGCCCAAATAAGTAAATTGCTCCCAATCCAGCTTACATGGGACCCCAAAAATAATAACAATCCTATGGAGAACTTGAGCCGAAGCATTCCACCCATAAATACAGCTCTTAAGATAATTTATCAGATCTCCAGAATAGCTCTTGTATTTATCTAGGAGAGCTTTGAAACGGCGGGCTATGATGTTTGAAGCTCCCCCCATTAGAAGAGTATCGTCAGCAAACTGGGAGTGATTGATGTTCTTGACTCCATTTTCAAATTTGATCCCGGTGATGAGGCCCATACGACGATTGTAATCCAGAGCTCTTCTAAAAGATTCAGCCATCAAAATAAAGAGATAAGGTGAAAGGGGGAAGCCTTGTCTAAGACCTCGAGAAGATTGGAAGGGTGGTCCAGGTCTACCATTAATAAGAGGGGAGCTCCAAGGTCCTGTGATGCAGGCTTTGATAAGGCTGATAAAGGATGTGGCAAATCCCATTTTTTCAAGCACAGCAATTAGGAAGGAATGCCTGACACGATCAAAAGCATTGGCTAAGTCTAACTTTAAGATGAAGCCTTTCTCATTTCTGGTTTGGCTGGAGTGGATAGCCTCTTGGAAAAGAAGGATGGAGTCCAAGATTTTCCTATTGGCCAAAAAACCCCCTTGATTTTCAGAAATGAGAGAGGGGAGGATAGGTTTTAGGTGAGTAGCCAAGATTTTTGTCAAGATTTTATATGATGAGTTACACAACGATATGGGGCGAAAACGAGAGAAGGTCAAAGGTCAATTTTTTTTAGGGATAAGAGCAAGGTGGGCTGCATTAGTGAATCCTCCTATTTTTCATTTGCGTTGAGTCCATCTTAGCATCTTAACAAGGTCTTTTTTAATTATTCCCCAGTATGTTCTATAGAAATAGATTGGAAAGTCGTCTGGGCCTGGGGCTTTATCTGGCTGAAGAGCCCAGATGGCATCTTGTATTTCTTCTTCATTGATTTCCTTAGTCAAATCTGCATTGATATCCTCACTGATTCCTTTGGGCATGTGCTGTAGGAGGTCTGAATAATCCTCTATTTCCTTTGTCTCAGTTAAAAGAGTGTTTTAATATGTTGAGGCAGTTTTCTTGATAGCTTCTTGGGTTTTTGGAGGGCAGCCTTCCTCATCATTGATCATGGTGACATTATTTCTGACTTTCCTGACAGTTGCTTGCTTATGGAAAAAGGCTGTATTTTTGTCTCCTCCTTGAAGCCAAAGCTGTCTTGACTTAATTCTCCACTTATGTTCTTCTTCTCTATTAACCCGGTACAGCTGATAATATATATCACTTTCTAATGCTTTATCCTCGTGGGATAGCCCATTCTCCTCTATTTTCTTGTGTTTTTCTTTCAATTTATTTTTTAGCTCATCTTTGGCATTTTCTGGTTCTTTGTAATGCTGTTTCACCCATTCCTTCAAGGCATGTTTTGTATTTTTCAGTTTTCATTCCCAAATGAACCCTGGTGATCCTTCTATGTGATGCTGCCAGGCTGTTTTGACAATCTGATCCACAATGGGATTGCTGCGCCAAAGAGAGTTATATTTGAAAGGCAACGGCCCCAAAGGACAATGTGCTTCAAGGACAATGCTGATGGGGTAGTGATCGAAAGCTAAATAAGGCAGGATTGCAGCATGAGCAGTGGAGAAATCAGAGAGGAAAGAAGTGTTTACCAGAATTCTATCAAGGCACTCCATTATGTTAGCTCTGCCCAGCCTGCGGTTGTTCCAAGTGTACCTCCGATTTTTTGGGATGATATCAACTAAATCGCATTCTTGCATGATGTTTTCCAGCTTTTCTCTATAAGGATCATGTGTAAAAATGCCTCCTCTTTTTTCATTGGAGTGTAATATAAGATTAAGGTCTCCCCCAAGGATGATATTTCTGTTGTCTTCAACTTGGATGTCTTCTTGTAGTGTGGCCCAACACTGCTCTTTGTCTCTGAAATGGTTCGGTGTATAAATGTTATAAATGACCATTTTATTGTGCTCTACTTGCTTTTCTAATATGAATTTGATCCAGTATTGATTGATAGTATTGGATGTGCATATCCAAATATTTTTGTTCCACATAGTGGTGATACCACCAGAAGCTCCTCTTGCTTCACATATATGTCCCTCATAATGCCTGAGCTATTCTATAATTCTTGTCATCTCTTGCAGTCTTTGCTTAGTTTCCTGAATCATTACAATTCTTGGCTTCTCATGGTTTGTAAGATCTTTCAGGGCAACAATTTTTGAGGGGTGCCCCAGTCCCCTACAATTCCATGATATGACTTTCATCATTGAGTATTTAGGTTTCGGAGAGATGCTCGTCCCCCTTACTCCTTATGTGTTGTTTCTTTGCTATTTTGACCCAGTATATAAGTTTCTATGGGATTTTGTGTTCCCATGGCAATGTCTTTTTGAGCATTTTCATCTCTTTGCTGTTTGCTTGATTTCCTGCCAGGTCCTTTTTTTTGAGACTCTTGATTGACTCCATGCTCTTTCGAGGAGCTTCTAGTAGTTCGAGGTGGGGGGGGGGGGGTCGGGGGAATGGGAGGGAGAGGATTGAGAAAGGGAGAAAAGGATGGGGGGATCATTTTCAAGGGGGATGAGGGGGTCATTTTCAGGGAGAGAGAGGGTGCCAAAGGGATTTTAAGAGATCAGGGGAGAACCAGAGGTTTGCCCCGGGGTGGGGAAGATGGGTGGGCCAAGTGAAGAGGAGGGAGGAGGGACAGCTGAGGAGGAATCTTTGGGGGGAGCTGAAGGGGGATTAGGCTTGGGAGGGACAGATTTGAGAGGAGCTTCTTCATAGTTTTCTTTCAAGCCAGAGGCAGTCTTCTTATTTTTTACAGTTTCCCATTGCTCTTTAGATTGAGCAGGTTCATCATTAACTATTTTAGAACAACGATTGGAAAAATGGCCATATTCGTGACATACCTTGCATTTGAAGGGAATTTGTTCATAGTCCAATTGCTGAATGTGCGTCCATTCGTCCACCTTTAGTTTGATTGCTTCTGGAAGACCCTTGCCAAGATCAACTTCAACACATATACGCGCACATGCTTGCATATTATCCTTGGGCTCACTCCGGTCAATGTATTTTCCAACAGCATTGTCGATGGCTCAAACCGAGTCATCTCCCCAGCAGTGGAGCGGGAGATGCGGAAGACGAACCCAGACCGGAATAGCATTAGGGACATCCAGGTCAGGATCGAAGTCTGGAGTCCATTTTTTCAGATACAAGCCGCGAGAGTCCATGAAATACGACCCATTTCTGAAGATTAGGTCCTTGTCTGCTCTAGATTCGAAATGGAAAGTGTAATATCCTTTTCCACAGAAACGAATGGAGATTTTACCATTAACTTTGTCTGCCCAGTTTCTTTTGATCCATCGTTGAACAGTTTTCAGAGAAGGCCATAGGCTAGTGAACTAACCGATGAGCCCCCGTTCAGCTAAAGAGAGTGTAGCCATTCAACGAAGTGTAGAAGGGAGATCGACCTCTTGCAACCCATCTAGCTTCCTAAAAAACTTGGACATCGTAGGGTGAGTTCTCTGAGGCTGTAGGGATTTGACCAATGCCGAAAACGCATCTGCTACAGAATGATCAACAAAGCCCTCCGTAGCAGCATTTGGAGAGGCCATGACACGCCAGAGGCCTCGCGCAAGAGGGAAACCTAGCAGTCGGCTGCTAGGTCAAGGAAACGCGCAGGCAGAGTGCGCGTTTAGTCGGGCCTTTGATATAAGGTTAAAAACATAAAAAAATTATTAAATAAAAATTATTTTAATTATGACATTAAAACGAAAAATATTTTAAAAAATAATTGATAATATCATAATATTTTAATTTTGGCATAATTCTAATTAGAAATAAATTTGGTTAAAAACAAAATAAATAACTAATAAATTAATTAAAAATTATTTGCAGAAACTGGATTATCCACAGTATCATAAAACAATCATCGATGTTTCGAGTCCCAACGGAGGTCCATCTTCAGGACGATAAATGAATGATTAAATAAATAACTAATTAATTAATTAATTTTTTTTATAGAATATGAAGAGTTGGTCGACTCTTTCACCTCTAATTTTTCCTCTTGTATTTATTTACCTCAATCTCTTCTCTTCCTAGTAGGTTTTTCCTGAAGATGAGGCTTGATTTAGACTTGAAACGTAGACTAACAATGAAGACTGTGGATATTCTGAGTTCTACATCTCATAATTTAGTTTCTTTCTGCCATTTATTTTCAGCAATATAGTTTAGTTTCTTTTCAGTCATTTCCTTTTCTGCGAATTAAATTAGTTTCATTTCTGTCATTTCTTTTAAGAAATTTAGTCTAGTTTCTTTTCTTTCATTTCCTTCCAGCAATTAACTTTCCAGTCCTTATCACAGTTTAAGAAATAACACCTCGTCATAAAGCAGAAGAGGATGACATGAGTAGAATGCATCTGTTATGTATATAGCACTGTCACCTCCAAGTTTGTACGAACCCCAACTTGATAAAGTAAAGTAGGGAAACCCCTGGGAGTTGCAACACTCTTGGTGCAATACCAGGGCTCACCACTTTTTTTCATCGTTGCTGGAGAGGTGTCTAGTAGATGCTTTGATTTTTTTTTAGCATTCTTTTTTTATTTTCTTTCTTTTCATGTAATTTCAAAAATATTGAAAAAATACAAAAATATCTGACTTTCATGCCTCGTAGCAGTAGGAATACCCAAAGACAAACCTTACCCGAAACCTTGACATCACCTCCTAGCCACCCTTCATTCTTCTTCAATGGTAATGAAATTGAACCCCCTATAGGATAGCCTTATGAATACTTTGAGGATCTTATTGAGGAAGAATAAAACATTTTTTCAACTGAGGGACCTGCTTCACCTATATTAACCATGGCTGGGACTGAGAGAACCTTTCCCATAAGAGAGGAAGATGGCGAAACTAATATGAAAAACATTAACCCCTCAATTATCCCACACTTTCATGGAGTCACCTCTGAGGAACTTGACACATTCATTTTTGAATTTTTTGTTGTCTGTAGGACTTATGACTACACCTATGATGATAAAAATTTGAAGCTATTCCCATCCACCCTTAAGGAGGAAGCCTTGTGCTGGTTCATGCGTCTGTGTAGGGATAACATCACTACCTTGGCACAGATGGAAGATACCTTCAACAACAAATACAGATACTATTGTAGGTCCAAGGAAACTAAGGATGAAATATTTAGGATTAGGATGACTATATGACCTAATGAATCCCTAGAGGAATATGAGGAGAGGTTTAAATTAAATTATAAGAGAGTCAACTGCACTCTTGATCCTGCATCACTTAAACTTGTACTTCTTTGAGGGATCAGTGAAGAGATGATAGAAACCTTGAATATTATATCAGGAGGGGATATCTACCAACAACCCAATGAAGCAATCAAAGCTATCTTCCGAAACCATTCTAGGGAATTTAGGAAGAAGGAAAGAGCTAGCCAAAGTACATCCAATACCCCTTCCTCTTCCACCTTCATAAAACATGAGATGGGAAACATGGTAGAGGACTTAAAGAGTGACATGCTTCACACCTTTTCTTTGCAAGTGGACACAATGCAGGTTAAAAGGAAGCAAGAGGAAGCAGATAGAGCCTTGGCCATATTTTTTCCTAGATGTACCAGGAATCACCTAAGAAACGAATGTCCACTAAATTTCATAGATATTTTCTTAGTCTGTGAGGAGAATCATGCCACAAAAAAGTGTCCCTCCTTACCTGGACTTAAGGCTGTATATCAAGGTGGGGAAGCAATGCTAGAGAAACTATGTTTCATCAACCAGAGAAGGCCTCAAATCCCTTGGTGATATAAACAAGCTATGCAAGGTGCACCTTACTCTTACTATCACAACAATCAGAGTGCACCCATGAAACCCTCATACACCCCCACTCCTCCATCATAGTCTACACCTCCTATTTGGCCTTACAAGCCCATATCATCCTCATCCAGTAAAATTACCATTCCAATAGTATATTCCACCACAACCTCAGTGGAAAAATCGATCCCAAGGGTGGAGGCCTCAAAAAAATCAACCACCTGCTCTAATGCCTCCACCCCAACCTCAAACTCAGCTTACTCATGTTTCTCCACCTAGCGTACCTATACCTGCACAGCCCAATCCGAACTTGAACAACAGACAAGCATAGCAGGCTCACAGTGGAGAAAAATCCTATCCATCTTATGCTATGGAGATACAGGAGGTTAATCTCAGGTCAGGAAGAGTACTCCTAGACAACCATCCTCTATATCCACCTGTAGAGGTTGAGGAGGAAAAGGAAGACGGTAACACTGAGATCCAACGACCTCCTTTCCTAAGAGCTTGATCCACCCTAGTTAGCACACCCCAGAGGAGACTAAACTACTCAGAGAATTGGAAAATTTGTGTGTAAAGATACCACTTATCCAGACCATTAAGGATGTTCCTATCGACAATAGGCTCATCAAATTAAAGTGCTTCAAGAAACCTGGGAGAAGGAAGAGAGATACCCCCACCATAAATGTGGTGGGACAACTATCTGACCTAATTCTAAGAAAGGTTATATTTTGAAAGTACCTCAACCATGGTAGTCTATTTTTTGATGTGCATGTAAATGGTTTCATAGTCCCCGACACTCTGATTGATCTAGGGGCTGCCATCAACGTCATGACCAAGGAAATTATGTTGAAACTTAATCTCTAAGGGACTTTGAGGAAAACCACAACAGTTCTGCAACTTCCATATCGATCTACAGTAACTCCAGAGGGAATTGTTGAGGATTTTATGGTTACCATTGACTCTTGGGAGTGTCCTATAGATTTCCTGGTCCTGCAACCAAAAACCAAGTTCAATGGTTATCCCCTCATCTTAGGGAGACCTTGGTTAGCCACTCCAGATGCTTATACACTACAAGAAAAAAGGACATTGGTGAGGGGCGAAAAATGTCACCATAAGCTCATTGGTGACGGTCAAGAGAGTGTTTGTCACCAAAAACTGAACATCACCAAAAGTGGCGTCGCCAAAAGTATAGGTGTTTTGGTGACATTCAAGGTTCGTCACCAATAATGATTTATAATGACAGATAGTGACCATCACCATTTCATATGAGCAATGGTGACGGACAATAGCCTTGCTCACCAAAAAACAGAACGTCACCAAAGATAGCATCGCTAAAAGTATGTGTTGTGGTGACATTCAAGGTCCATCACGAATATTGATTATAATGACGGACAATGACCATCACCATTTCATATGAACAACTATGATTTATTTTGACGGACCTTTCATGGTCGTCACTCTTGGTGCATATATATGGTGACCTTTGTTGACTGTCACCATTTCATATTTGGTGAGGGTCAAAAAATGTCATGATAAGCTCATTGGTGACTTCAAGGTTCGTCACGAATAAAGACTATAATGACAAACAGTGACCCTCACCATTTCATATAAAAAACAACGATATATGGTGATGGACCTTTCATGGTTGTCACTATTGATGCATATATATGGCGGAGTTCGTTGACCATTACCATTTCATATTTTGGTGAGGGTCGAAAAATGTCACCATAAGCTCATCAGTGATGGTCAAAAGAGCCTCCATCACCAAAACTGATCGCTACCATTCCATATGAATGTCAAGGCACGATGGAATCGAACCACCAACCTCCTGCTTGTAAAGTAGGTGCTCTTCCATTAAGCTAGAACCCTTTAAAGAATTAAACTTTTAAAAATTATATCTTGAAACTTCATAGATTGTAAATTCTACAACTTTCAATAAATTAAAGTCTTGACAATCTTTTATTAAACAAACAAAACATCATCGATGTTGTAGGTCCCTACCTAATGGTTATGGAAGTTATGAAAAGTAGGTGAAGGGAAAAATAGTTATGTATAAGAGACTCAATATGTTAAGTTGAATACTTAGTTAGAATTGAAACTTTGAAGACATTTATAGTCTACAAATGACCTGTAACTCGCAAATGCACAAAATATTGCAAAGGAAATGTCGTAAGTGGATGCATATGGAAGAAGAACATTGATGAAGACCAATGCAATATGTTACAGGTTGAATGAAAGAAAAATTGCAATGTTGTTGTTGTTGGGTGACTTTATAATTCGGACATTTGTCTTTCCTTTATCACAAAATATTCAAATTAAAAATTAGAAATTTTAGATATCTGAATGATATCTAAACTTATGTGCATATGTAACACGAATCTTCTGGGAACCACAGGGAAAAATAAAATAAAAATGATATATATATATATATATATATATATATATATATATATATATATATATATATATATATATATATATATATATATATATATCAACATGTGATTTGGAATTTCACAAATCTGCACTCAAAACATGAAACAACCAACAAATAAAAAAAGTTGAAACTTATCACTGTAAGAGTATCTCTTTTAGCAGTGAACACCAAGGAATAACATAGTAATTAGTTCACTTTAAGACTGCAAAACATTGGAAAAAAATGATGTGTTCAATTATCTGCCAGTACAAAATGGACTTAATTCTATTACTAACCTTTGAATCATTTGATATCTACATATTTGCATTCAAGGGATGGTGCCTTTCTCATTGTGCTGGAGAAGAAAAATATGACAAATCTAATTTTTTTTTAGTCTTGCCTCACTTGTATTGCATGTATATTTGGGTGTTTGTTTAATTTTTAGTTCAAATGCATATGGATCAGCATCTAGGGTAGACATTTTAATTTCTCCTTAAGTGTGGATGAACCAGAATGCTCAAATGAGCCAACAGTTGTGTCATATTTGGCTTTAGAGCCACCTTTTGCACCTTTTGCGGGGGTATTAATCCCCATAACCTTCTTTTTTCATTTTCCCACAACATGTTCCTTGCTTGGTGAATTCTTTTTCTTTCTACTATGTGGGGTGTTTTCTTTCACTGGAGTTTGGAAACTATTATGATTAGGTTGAACATGCTACATAAGACATGCACGATGACTACTAGACATATTACTCAATACTTTATTAATAGAACTAGGGGTACCTTGTGAATATATCATATTTGAATTTAGTATATTGAGAGAATCACTTTTCCTTGGCTTTATTTTATCCCTCGATGTTTTAGTTTCTTTGAAGACTTTGGAATGTCCTCATCTCCCTCGATCATCAATTTCTCTAAGTGTGTTGGTGTTTTATCATCTGTCTGTGTTTTAAAAATACCTAAATATGATTCATCCAAGGCCCTTTTCTCACGCATGGAAGAATATTTTGTAGTACTTTTTCGAACTACTGATGAACTTAAAGATAAAACTGGTTTTACAACACAACGTTTTTGAGCTGAGAAACATGGAGACATATTGTGCATATCTATTGTAGGAGAGGACATATTGCTAGACCTAAAGGGTCCTAAAAGCAAGGGTCCTAATACATGAAGCAAGGAATAGATTTTACTATTGAATGAATACATGAAAGGGTCCTAAAAGCATTAACCAACTTGATCCGTGTGATAGCAAGATGCTTGAAGTGTAATTGTCATTAACCCATACATAACAGAGTATAGTAGGCAAGTTGTTTCAGGTGTTTTTGATCGATATATGATTCTAGACCAAGAGCCTTTAAGTTTAGTGATGTTAGAATAATCAATGAGATAATATATTTGTCTTTAATACAAGAACTTGATGGGTTAAGCTACCAGCAAAATGTTTCTAATCAAGGAAGTGCAGGAGGAATGAAGAGGAAACGACAGTACTCATTTGAAACAATAATGGTAGTATTTGATATAGTGAATTGCAGTGATAATTGAAGGAGAAATGATAGTGTATGGAAGCAAACTTTTACCTCTTTATCTAGCAGCAGGAGCAATGGAATTTTATGCAACACCTTTACCCTGGTCTGGCCACTAGGAGAAAAATTACATGGCACTTTTTGAAGCTTTTCCATATATCAGCCCTTATCAGCACAAAATCAAAGGTACCTTGAAGAAAGTGCATATTAAATCCTATGCATTGACAAGCACTATAAGTAGAAGGAACAGTAAGGACCCTGATCTTGACTGTGTCATTGGACTCCTTGATGCATTAAGTGAATACCCTATGAAATAAAATCTTATGAATATGGATGACTAGACATCATGGATTGGGTAATTTAACTCATTGATCAATGTCATCTAGCAAAGGAGGATAATGCAGCGATTTCTTCATTCTGGTTGAAGAAGGACCATGATAATTCTATAAGATTTTATTTATGTTTTGAGGCAAGCTTCATTGAAGGTTGTTGTTGCAAGTGCCTTGTGGACACCTTGTGGACAGTCTCTCACATAATAAGTTCATCAAGTTATGCTTCACAGGAAGCCATAAAATCCACCGGCAGTATGTCCTGATGATTCTTTCTGACTAATTTTTGTTGACACAATCTAGTCATGGCATCAGATTATGGTTGATGACTTTGTTACATGGACCTAAGAAAAGGGTTAGGTTTCAGATAGCTCGGTGATTATGCTTTGGCATGGTCACTTTCCCTATATTCAGAGGGATTTATTGACAAGACATGATACAACTATTGATGACTTATGACCCTCTCGTTTATCAATATAAGAGGGAGCTGACCATTTAAGTCAAGTTAAAATACCTAGCCATGTTACACTATTTCTTGCACTTAAAGATCCGATGAAATGGATAAGAATTTGAGTCAATGAAATGGGCCCTCCAAATATCTCATCACTACTCTCAAAAAATGATACATGGACTACCACCACAGGAACCCCCCAAGAGAGATCTAGTGGGAGAATCTCTTGAATCAGATTCAATGGAAAATGAAGGACTGGATGAAAGAGAAAGGCCTCAACAGGATGGGGAATCCACCACCTTGAGTGAAGGAATAAAAGAGGTCCTCATAAATTCTTACAACACTTTGAAATGGAGCTAAGGGTAGAAGATCTAATTATGAAGATTTCTTATGTAAAAGAACTCAAATAGACAAGAAAATCAACAATTATAAGGTGATTATCTGGCATTTCAATCACTAATTTCAATGCCAAAAACCTAAAATAACCTAAAACACTCAAATATCCTAAAACAACGTGTGAAATAAAGAAAAATGCAAAGAGAATAGGTTCTCAAACAATAATACAAAACAAAGACAAAGTGAATATGTTCTAAGACAATAATACAAAACACATCCAACATTTTGCAGTATTTGACTTCTCTTGGTGGACATGCGTTCTTAGCAAATAGAATGTAGCAATACCTTCCACACAAAAGAGAATACATGTCAAAATTTTATGTTTGACATGAAAAATCATAAAGATGCCACAATAGCAACCCCATTCAACACATGCAGAGGAAATACAACTTAGATGTTGATGGCAAAGTATGGGATAGAAACAAATATCCTAGATGTTGGTTGTCTCACAACAATTAATTCAGATTTTACATATTGGTATGATGTTATGGTGAAGTTCCTAGTTTCTAACCAAAATAAAAAATAATAGATCAACATAACATACACTACCAACATGTAACCTAGCCAATGGCTTCATCATGTGCCTCATGCCAGGAATTGGATTTTGCATACTAGACTAGCGGTAGTTAGGTTCTAAATTTCAACCTGATTATTTCAGACAGCGTATGAGCAGTAGTAGAGAAGTCCTATAATAGAAATTTCATCACATTATAGTGATTTTTTTGTAGCATTTGTTTTATTTTTAGGGCACATGTTTTAAACAATTTTAACATGGTTTTAAGGTTCCAAAACTATCATGGGAAAGTCTCCCTTATTGCAGTGTTTGTTAGTAGCCTCCATGAATAGTTTGACATCAATAATATTTTTATAATACGACAATTTTTGGTATCATGTTGTCATCCTAGATGGTCTCCAAACAAAGAAAACAGAGAACCATAAAATCATAAATATATCTCAGCATATAAGATCAACTTTTGCCGGGAGGATGTGAGGTCATGTAACATATTCTCGTAGGATTATGGGGCAATATGAAGATGATATATAGAAGAAAATGACCACAGATTCGATGGCAACATGTGAAGAGCGCTAAACAGAAGATACAATAGTAGATATATCATTTGATTGGTGGTTCTCTAGAACCCAATAGTGTTGGTCTTTCCAATGGTTGATACCTCCAACTGTGATAAATTTTCACGAAAAAATAGAACTAGGGTTAATGACAACACAATTATGGCTCTGATACAATGTTTGGACAAATAAGGCAGCATGAAAACAAGTATAAAAATACAACTGCAATCAAGAAATGTTTCCAACAATGATGTGGGGTTTTTTGGAAGCTTGTTGTGGGATAATTTGAGGGATTTCAGACAACATTTCAGCCTTGTGAACAATAGTAATCTTTATAACTTGTTTGTGACTACATCTAGGGTCATTGTAAGAAAATTATAACGAGAAATAAAACTCTAGATACCCATAAATTAGAACAGTTGTCATATTTCCTTCAAGCAGAAACCAATTTAAATCTTCATGTGTCTTCACCTTACGAAAATTTTGTGGCAGAAATTGTAATGGTAAAAAATATCATAAGGGTTGTTAATATCTAGTGAAAGGTTTTTTTTGAGAAACCCTTGGAAACCTACAACGAACCCTTGAACAAAGGCACTAGAACCTTTGTGAAATCCTTAAGTAACATTTGAATTGGACATCAGTATGTCATTATAAACATTGGAGTGCTTTGGTGTTCAGAGGAATTTCAAGAGCCCTTTTCATATCTTACTTGGAGTGGTTTGTGGATATACCTCTCATTTTTGGGTGTTCCTAGACTAGATCCTAGTAATCTGTTGGGTGTTCCTAGTAACTTGTTGGGTGTATAAGATCCTAGACCAGCAGGTGTTCCTCCTTGGCAACATACATTCCTTAATTCATAGAGAATAACGTGAGGAAAAGGAGACCTTGAACCACATGTATATGCATAACCTTATGTTTGACCGTTAGCTTGAGTATGTTTTACCTCAACCAGAAATAGTTCCAGCCTCCTTATCTTAGATATTATCTAGGCTTTACTCAAACAGTGCAGTTGATAAATGGGTTTCAACTGACCAACAATTTACACCCAAAACCATAATTTGAACTCAATTCAGGCGCTTTTTGTAGAAATGGGAAAATTGGATCTTCTAATCATATAAAAGTTTATAGAATTTCAAAATTCTAGTCACCCCATGGCCAGGAAAAGTCAATTATTTGAGTGCAGGAACCTCTTTTTTTATAAAAAGGCAAGGTTATACAAGTGATATAAAATTACTTGCTTATATAGGTGATAAAATATTCCAACCCAGAAAAGGTCAAAAAAGGAATTTTTCCAACCCAACTTTAGAAATGGCACCCACAAAACCATGTTGCATTAGTTTAGGTCCTTCAATCTACAAACAACAAAAATGTAGTGATCTAGGGTTTTTCCAGGATGTTGAATCCATATATGCATTCAAAATTCCATTTTAAATTAAAAAATTAAGATTTGACCAAAAACAAATTTGGGATATTAAGACAAAAAATCCAAAATGTAACATGTTTAGATTCCAAAGATTACATTTTTTTGGTAGCCACATTGCATGGGTTGTATATAGTTGCACACAGTCCATGTTATGTCTTACATCGTGACCTTATCTTAAGGAATATAGACACACCCTTGTCTAGTATTGAGTATGTGATTCTCTCTATATATATCAATGAATGTTATGCTTTAGCCTATCCATCCATCCCTTGATCAGTCAATCAATCGATGATGGTGAAAGTGTCATCCATTCTCTTGCATTTTTTGTGCATTCGGGTTTCATTCTCCTCTCCAAATTCCATGCTAGCAGTCAAGGGCACAAATGGGAATTGAATCCAAGAAATTTGGAAGGGAAATGCAAGTTGGCTCGTTATGGTCATCCCTACAAAAGGATCAATGCCCCAAGTTTGTTTCAACTTTGCAGGGGTGATCTGCATATAAATCTCACCAACTAGGGAGCTACCCTTATCTCGCTCGCTCTCCCTGATGCTAAAGTTAATCATCCCTAAACCCTAACCTTCAACTACTTCACCTGTTGGTCAAGGTTTTCATTGATGTCAATATGGCATTGGCTGAGATGGCATATATTCTTGTGATCTCAATGAACCTCATGCAATCCCTAGGTGCTAAGGATGCCATTAATAAAGATGCTAAGGTTGATATATCCTTATGAATATTTCAAGATATTAATGATGTCATTGTGAAGATTTCAAGCCACTAATGAATAAGTGATGTCCTAAATATATATTGACCATAATGCCCTAGTAATGAAAAAATTAACCATGAAGATGTCAAGTGCCAATTATGTGCCTAATATACAAGCCCTCATGTGAAGACACCGTCAATTTTGTCCTAGACACTTAACTTTATGATGACATGAATGATGGATGTTTCATAATTAATAACATACATGATGATATACTTGATGACATATGATGACATAACAAAAGAAATGACAAGTGGACACCTCCCTTAAAGCCCATTCTGTCCCAAACACCTTATATATAAAAATTCAAGAACAGTCATAAAGAAAATTAATTTTTGGAATCTTGGAGGCATCCTATCACAATAAGTCCTTCACCATCTTAAAAATGACCCTTTCCTCTATCCAACAACCCCTCACTCAGCTCCTAACTTGAAATAGTCTAGGAGAAATTGATTTTTTAAAATTATATATCCTATTTTTTTTACAGTATAGCCGACCTATGCTTAGCTAAACTGAGTCGGATTCCCTCAAAAAATGCATCCCTTTATTTCCATTTAAAATCACTATATATATATATATATATATATATATATATATATATATAAGTTAAGACTCGTCATTTGATTCATCATCTCGGTGAGGAATATAAGAGCATAAGTAAAGAATGAGATACAGGATGAGATACATATGAATTACAATTTGGGTTAAATTGTTTGATTGAATAATTATTCAAGACCATATAGCTACCAATATATTAGCTCAGATCATTGTTGGAAAGCTCAAAATTTTGGGCAGTTTCTTATGACTAAATACCTCACCTCGGATTTTTTATCACCCAGACTTTTAGCACAAAATACTTCACAGTCTTGTGAAGCTCACACAGATTGCAATCTCCTTGAAGGCACAGTTTAAGACTCGGCATAACCATCAAGGGATAGTCACCCTCAGATGATTACAAGGGGTTTGGATCTATTTTTTGTGGAGGATCATACCTATAATAATATACATGAGGTTATTCTATTGACAGAGTTTCAATTCAGTCAAATGAGTGTTTGGAGGAATTGGACCTGCGGTGTGTAGACTATGTCAATACTTGGATCAAACGGAAAATTTTGCGGAGCTCCACTTGGTGAAGTCACAAAACTATGGTTTAATATCCCATAAGTTGTTGGAATTAAGGTTTGGATAGCATTTGGTTGTTTTAGGAGCTCGGTCTCCTCCATAGAATCTACAGGACTGCAGATCTATCTTATAAGGCCTCATTATTGTGAAAATACTTCAGGACAGAACTGGTTAGTGTGGAGCAGGTTCAGCACTTGGCCCTGACTTATGGAGTAGCCTCATAACTTCGCTTGGACCTGTGGTGTATTATTTAGAACCCGAGATAGCAATCAAATTCTGGAGAACATTGGTATTTCAAATTGTATCATTAAACTTCTATTTAGCTTGCAGATTAGTCCTTTTTCCTTGATAAATAGTGGAGGTATAATAAACTTGAGAAGGTTCTGTGAAGAGTTACATATTTTTGAAAAGGTCTAGTCTTAATCTCAAACTTGTACCAGTAACATTTTTGTGAAAAGAATCCTTATTAGATTGGACAGAACCCCAAAATAAGTTCGTCCAGGAACATTGTAAGATCCATATAGCCTAAATAAATTCGTCTCTATTGTATCTCATTGATAGAGACCGGTTGATATTGCTAATTAGACTTATCTGTTATGATTAAAGCATTTTATTCATTTATACATGTACATAAATGACCTAGACCTTTCTCGGTTGAGTGGAATCAATTCCAAGTTGTTTCAGCACCCTTAAAATCATTATATAGAGGAGAGAGAAGAGCACTTGAACTTAAGAGTAGGAACTTAAGAGTAGAAGGTATACCACCATTGTCTTTATAATTAAGGGGATATCGACCCATTTAGAGAAGAGGTAGGGTGTAATTGGGAGATGTCATAGCGGAAATGGGTAGGAGAAGCACGATAGAATGAAATTCATTTTTTGCAAGTCAAAAAGGAAACATATTAAGTTGAGACAAAATTTTGTTCTATTAATTTGAACTTAGTTCAGCCCTTTCTGTAGCTATTGTCAACAAAAACCATTCTTCTCCAAAATTCAGTATACAAGTTTAAATCCTTTGAAATTAACAATAAAAATCATAGAAATAAGATCAGAAAAATACCTTTCAAAAATTATCCATACAGACTCTCCCTCTCAGAATTCTCGAAGGGGGAAATTTTATCTCCATTAGCGAACGATACATGGATCCATGCCAAATGCTAATGGTAGGAAACTGTCATGAAGCGAAGCTGTAGTAGTGATGTCCTATGAAAATAAGTGTTGTCCGCCAAGGATATGCCAACTCCCATTCAACATACATCTGGCGATGCCTTTCACTGGTTCGTGATGAAGCAAAATTCCCCTTAGATGAAGGCGAGTAGCCAAAGGCTGAAGGAAAACGACATATTATTCTGCTCCGAATTGAAGTGAAAGCCCCCAAATCAGGGAAATAATATTTGAAATAAATATCCAAAAAGATTCAACCGAGATCTAATATGATTTAGTAGCAGAAAAGGAGCACAAGGGTATGGAATTTTCTGCTAAATCATAAAAATGATGAGCAAAGAAGGAGCACCAAACTCTGTCCCAAAACTGACAAGGAGAATATCGGTGGGAAAATAATTTTTAATAGGCCTATTTAAACTGGCAAGGAGAATATCGGTGGAAAAATAATTTTTAATAGGTCTATTTAAATTTTAGAGTAGTGACCAAATTAGATTTTAATATGTAGTCAAATAAATTGCTATGGTCGGTTAGGTTTTCATAAAGTTTTATTTTTATGTGAGTAAAATTAATGTTAATTTAATTAAGGTGTTAATTTTATTAAATAACCTCTCTAACAACCTAACACAAACATATAAAGATGTCATTTACGTTGGAGGTGTAAATCACTTGAATTGTGTTATAACTTTAATTGCTTCCCAACAAAACTGTGCCATGCTTCTTTGTGGTGATGCTTCAACCTTATTGGAGAACAACCTCACAATGTAAAAGGAATTTAAACATGATTTAACTTTAATAGTGCCCCACATTCACCCTTTGGCTCACTACCCATGGCTAATTTGAGGTTATTTCAAGCAGTGATGTGGATAATATCATTTAATAGTGCCCCACATTCACCCTTTGGCTCACTACCAATGGCTAATTTGAGGTTATTTTAAGCAGTGATGTGGATAATATCATTTAATTTTCTCTTTTGTATAGTATTCTACATTGACTCAATTGAGTTTGTTTAACAAAAAAAATATTTATATTGAGGGTTCACTCCCTATGCATTAGGGCTAGAGAGGTCTTGTCTTTGAGTGATCTATTCATTTCCAACTTCATATGTGAGAGAGCACTACAAGGTCCGTCTCAACATGAATTGTAGATATTGTGAGAAATTCAGATCGAGGCTTTGCAAATTATCCAATTTTTCAACGTTTGGTATTCATGGTAATAATGGCATTACCCACAAACACATATCCTCATCACCAATACCTAGTTCTCTAAAAAAAAAATGTTTCCAATATGCTTAGTTAGAGGTGAAGGATTCTCCTAGGAGGTCAATGTGGTTTTTTGGGGTTTTATTTTCAGCCTTGGATACTTAGTGGTTAAGGGCTTCAAGGGTTAAGGGCCAAGGGCTTTAGGGTCAGAGGATTTAGCGGTTAAGGACTTGAGATTTAGGGGGATTTAGGTGTTTAAGGGCGAAGTTTTAGGGGTTAAGGGGATTTATCGCTTACGAAATTCATGGATTATAGGTTGACTGGTGGACTAACCAATATAATTTATTTTGATCCCTCTCCACAAATTTATCTCAAGGAATTGATTATGTTGGGCTATATCTTACACATTCTTTCTAGTGGCCCTGTGGTTCCATGACACACCTACAAAATTTCATCCATAAAGGACACAAAGTAAATGGTTAAGTCCCTCTCATAGTACATTAACACTCTCACCCAATCAGTCAACACACCATAGGCCAAACATGTCTTCCCTCACTGTGAAATTTGGCCTTTATTTTGAGAAGATTAGGAGTTGGAGGGTAGGCATGATGAGGGTGTCATTTTATCAATATGAGTCTCTCATAAGGATAATCACTTTAATGAGAAATAAAATAACAATATTGACCACTCAAAAATGTCATTCTTAAAATCTCTTGTGTAGTTTCCTAATGCCATTCAAGTAGAATCTCACAATTACTTACGTCAGTAATGGTGTGCTAATTTTTATTCTCTTAAAGGAAATATTTCTAGATATGCACCCCATCAAACATAGACCATCGAGTTAAAATGAATGGAAATGAATGAATAAGATGGTGTGTCAGGGAGTGTCAACGAGTGTCAGACGTGCCAAGGGGGGAGTGACAAGGCATGCTAGGGAATGTTAGGGCATTTCAAGAAGTGTCAATGTATGCTAACATGTGCCAGATAGTGCCAATGAATGCCAATGCATGATAGGAATGACAATATCTGTCAGGTGTTAAGGTATGCGAACATGTGTCAAGGAGTTTCGGGTGAAAAAAGGGAACACCAAGTTAAAATGAAAATAAATGAACACATATGACGGTTAATAATTAAGGACCTTAAATTTTAAAGAGTGGCATGTTAGGCATACCAACACTAGTGCCAATACATGCCAAGGGCCAAGTGCTAATGTGTCTTAAGTGCCAAATTGATCTCAACTAAATTTTATCTTAAACCGTGCCAAGGCATTCCAGGGCATCCAAACGCATGCCAAGAATTGTCAAGTGCCACGAGCCAATATGTGCCAGGGATTTATAATGCATGCTACGGAGTTCAAGGTTTTCTAAGGAGGAAGTGAAAATATATGCTAGATAGTTCCAAGGCATGCTAGAGTGTTAGGGAAGCATACCAAGATGTGCCAAGTGCCAACACGTTTTGAGTGTCAGCCAGTTCCAGAAAAACATAAGAGAGAACTATGTCAAAATTCATGGAAATGAATGAATAAGAGTGCGTGACAGGGAGTTTCAGTGAGTTCTGGGTGTCCTAAGGAGGGAGTGACATGGTATACTAGGAAACACTAATTCATGCTCGTGCGCCAGAGTGGCATGCACCCAAGATGTGCTAGGTGCCAAGGTGTGCCAACACATGCTAGGAAGTGTTAGGTTGTCGTAGGGGCACACAAGGGAGCATTATGTGAAAATAATGCATGAAAATGATTATTAAGAGATTATTATAGGAAGTGTCAATGACTTCTAGGTGTGCTAAGGATGGAGTGACAAGGTATGCTAGGTAGTGCTAAGGCATGCTAGAGGACAGGGAAACATGGAAATGCATGTCAAGGAGTGTTATGGAGTGCCAAGGAAAAACAAGGGAGCAATAGTTTCAAATGCATAGAAATAAATGAATAAGAGTGTGTGATAGGGATTGTTAGTGAGTTTTGGGTGTGCTAAGGAGGGAGTGACAAGGTATGTTAGGTAGTTCCAAGGAATGCTAGAGTGCCAGGGCGACATGCCAAGTGCCAAGGTGTGCCAATGTGTGCTAGAGAGTGTTAGGAAGTGCCACAGAAACACAAGGGAGAACTAGTTCAAAATGCATTAATGAAATGAATGGATAGGAGTTTTTGATAGGGTGTGTCAGTGAGTTCCAAGTGTGCTAAGGAGGGAGTGATAAGGTTATATGCTAGGCAATACCAAGGCATGCTAGAGTGCTAGGGAATGTCAAGGAATGGTAAGGTATTTTAGGGAGTTCCAAATCATGCCAAGGAATGCAGGGGATGCTAACATGTGCCACATAGTGCTAAGGGGTTGTTAGGTGTTCCAGGTGTTATGGAATGCCACGATGTAAACTATGTTGCTTAGTTGTTTTATGGACGCAGTTGGACGTGAGCCTTGACTTGGTAAATTGTTAAGTGGGATGAGTTAATATTGGACATGAGTAGCCTAATATGAGTTATAAGCCATTATTAGGTGAACAAGTCATAGTATAGTTGTATTAAATGAAACTTGGTCAATTTGTTGTAGTTGAGGCAGGACTTGGTTGGGTTCCCAAGTCTAAAAAAAAATAAGGGTAGTTATGAGGACATGATATTTAAGGAGTGTCAGGGCATGCCAATGAATGAAAAGGTGTGCTAACACATGCCATATAGTGTCAATGCATGTCGAGGAGTGTTGGGGAGTTTCAGGGCATCACAATGGAGAATTACTTCAAAGTGTATGGAAACAAACAAATAAGAGTGTATGTTAGTTGGGAGTGTCGGTGAATTCCAGGTGTCCCATGGACAAAGTGTGTTCGGAGAATTTTATAACATAACTTGCAGGAGGTAAGCATACTATTGTGATAAGAGGTTGGATAGATCAATTTCAGACAAAGGGAGACTTTGGGATAGACACAACACTAATTTTTCAATGACTTGGTTGGGTCCCCAAGTTGCAAAAAATTTAAGGCTATCTATGAGGGCATGACAACTAGGGAGTGTCAAGGTGTGTGGGAAATCCTAGGAAGTGCTAACACATGCTAGAAATCTCCAAGGCATGTTATTAATTCTAATATGTGATATGTGATGGGGTGTGGCACCAACACATGCTTGGGAGTGTTAGGAAAACAGAAGGGAGGACTAGTTTCAATTGCATGGAAATGAATGAATAAGAGTGTGCCATAGGGAGTGTTATCAAGTTCTAGGTGTATTAAGGAGGGAGTGAAAAGGTATGTTAGGCAGTGTGAAGCCATGACAGAGTGCTAGGAAAGCATGCCATGATGTGCCAGGTTCCAAGGTGTGCCAATGTGTGCCATGGAGTGTTAGGGAGTGCTAGAGAAACACAAGGGAGCATTATGTCATAATGCATGTAAATGAATGAATAAGAGTGGGTGAAAAGTAGTGTCAATGAGTTCCAAGTGTGCTAAGGAGGAGTGACAAGGCATGCTTAGCAATGCTAAGGAAAGCTAGAGTGTTAGGGAGACATGCGCCCAAGATGTGCCAACATGTGCAAGGAAGTATTAACTAGGAGTGATAGGGAAACACAAGGGAGCACTACATCGAAATGCATGGAAATTAACAAATAAAATTTTGTGATTGGAAGTGTCAGTGAGTTCTAGGTGTGCTAAGGAGGGAGTTAGAAGGTATTTTAGGCAATGTTAAGGCATGCTAGAGGCCAAGGCAACATTCCAGGATGTCCTAGGTACTAGGGTGTACCAACATGTGCCAAGGAGCATTAAGGAATTCTATGGAAATGCAAGGGAGTAGTAGGTAAAATTGCATGGAAATGAATGAGTAAGATTTTGTAACTGGGAGTGTCAATGATATCTAGGTGTGCTAAGGAGAGAGTGACAAGCTATGCTAGGTAGTGCCGAGGAACGCAAGAGTTCTAGGGAGGCATGCCAAGATGTGTCAGGTGTTAGGGATTAGGGTTTGTCAATGTGTTCTAGGGAGTGTTAGGGAGTGCCAGGGAAACACAAGGAAGCACTAGATCAAAATGCACGGAAATGAACGAATAAATATGTGTGATAGGGAGTGTCAATGATTTCTAGGTGTGTTAAGGAGGGAGTGAACAGGTTATATGCTAGGAAATGTTAAGGTATGCTAAACTACCAAGGCATGTCAGTAAGTTCTAGGGTGTGTTAGGGAGTGTAAAATCATGGCAAGAAATGTAGGGGATGCTAACACATGCCACATAGTGCTAAGGAATTTAAGACATGCCAGGTGCTATGGCATGTCAAGATGTAAATTGTGTTGCTTAATTGTTTTATGACCACAGTTAGATGTGATGAGCCTTGTCTTGGTAACTTGTTAAGTGGGATGAGTTTATATTGGACATGAGTAGCCTAAGATGAGTTACAGGTAGTTCTTAGGTGAAAAATCCATATCTTGAATTTCCACGACACATGAGAATCTAGGTTCAGTCTTAGAATCTTTGATGCAAACACACTCAAGTGCCAAAAACACATCTACTTTGCACAATGAATTCTATACACATCAGGGAATCAACTTGTTCACATGATAATTTTTAAAATTTTCAAACCATTCTTAATTAAATTATAAACTATAATAGAATAGGCTAGAGCTCTTGTACTAGGGATCATGTCCCTTTACAATCACACTGATACAAGGAATACAACTAGGGATCAGTGTTAGTCCTTTGAAAATCAATATACTTTGAAAAAGACAACACTTTAACCACTTTTTGATGGTCACCACAAATAGACCTTTGATTAATGCACATTTCCTAAACACATCTCATAGGTCCTCTTGTCTCTCGTTATGCAACTCCTCAATCTGCCTCTATCAATGAAATCAACTCCTTTAGGTTACTGAACTCGACTCAAAAAAAAATTCCCTCTATACACCTCTCTTTTCATTTAAGGTCTGCAACACTTAGGGTTTTTGATAAGTTGCTCACAATTTTTTTGTTGAATAGTTCTTTGGTCTACCCAATTTTTCCATACTCCTGCTCAAAGATGAAAAACATAGGGCTATGGAGGTTTCACATCTTCTCACTGACTCAATCCTCTACAATACAGTGAAATAGGGCTAGTTGGATAGCCCACTTGACTGCTACTTTAGTCCTTCAAAGTCTGCATGACCCTAGACCCAATACACCTACCCTTCTAGCAGTCTTGTTTTCCTTCACAAGCACAAGACTTGGGGCTCTTCTTTGATAGTCACCTAACAACCCTCCAACTGTACTTGGAATGCCATCAATTTTCCAAACCATGGTCAATTATTTTACTGATCTAGTGCCCACAACACTGCCCTCATCTAGGGATCTTTGAATTTTCCACCTAATAGTGATTTGAGTCCTCTCAAAATCACTATTTTTGTGTACCAATTTATTTTTTATCAAATCTATGAAAAAAACTAAACTACTCCTCTTATCATCCTTCTAAAACTTTGCATATGCTTGAACTAGGGTCACAAACCATCCAATAACAATCCATTAACTAAATTTTTATAGGTTTCTTCATATCTCTGTCCAAAACTCTATGGAAAATCCACCAAAATAAACTCCTCTGCATGTCAATCCATTCCTCATATGGCATATTTCTTCTACTCAATATTCTATGGGTCAAGGAATTATGGCTTGGGGGTTGAGGGGATAGGGAATTCAGTAGTTATGGGTTAAGGGATTATGGGTTGTGATAATGGGGCCCCTAATCCCATTATCACCATTGTTGGGGGTTACCCTATCAATTTCTTTTTCCTTCCCTTTAGGCGCCCTATCCCCTATGACATTAGGTCCAAAGCGCCCTTCAAAGGATTTAAAAGTATCCTCAACCTAGGTTCCCTCAAATTTGAAAGGCATTACTTTATATAGCCCTTTATGAATCCATACCCAACAACAAAACTTTTAGAAGACATTCCAAGTGTTATATTGAAAGAGAAGAACCAAAAGTTTTTGGTTCCAATATTCAGGGTGGAACCATGTGACGCATCAAAGAGCATGCAACATGTTGATGGTGTTGGATCTTGCCAACATACAAGGGGTCTCCCTGATATGAAGTCCCAATTAGACCTCACACAATTTGGGTTGGAAGCCCCATCTGAAAATGTGACTCAATTTCCATGTTCTTAAATATTTTTCTTGGATGTAGTTCTTAGTATCTTGAACTATGTTTGGTTGTTCTTAGGTGTTGTAACAATGTATTTAGACATTAAATCTATTTTAGAATACAATTTCTATAATATACAAAACACCTCTATTCTCCTACATGGTATTAAAACTAATGGTTTGAGATGTAGCATGTTGCCTGCAAGTCTAATGCAAGTTGTAGATGCTCTTAAAAAGTCAGATTTGTTTAGTGGATTGGTTTGAGGTTTCTAATTGAAAACTAAATATAGGATCAAATCAGTGGGTCAACATTATGAGTTCCAAGCTAGATATTATAAATTTTAATGGACACAATTATGGAATTTGGGCACAAGATATGGGAACATTGTTGAAAAGTGAAGATTAATAGGACTTTTTGAAAATGGTGGTTCTTATCCAAGGGATAACTAATAAAAAAATTTCATCAACATGAAGAAGGATGAGGCTCTAGGAGTCATAATGTTGAAGAATGTAACTAGGTTCGGTCTTAATTATTAATGTATTTATCAAAATAACTTATTATTATTATTATTAAATGACTTATTAAGGCACGGGTTTCATGCTTGGGTCATATTTAGATTAAGGTCCCAATATTGGACTTCTAGGTTAGTTGTTACAGATTTAAATTGATACAATTTTTGGGATTTTAAATCATGTAACATTAGGTTCTCAAAGGGCTCCTCCATCAACTCATATTCTTCAAGGTCATCAGCCTTGAAATCTACTTCAAAGACAACCCTCAAGTCAAGTGATACAATTCATCAAAGTCTCCTCCTTAAGTCAAATTCAATCAGTCTTCAAGTCAGATCAAATCAAGACATAACACTTCACACTGCCACTGTCATCTCAATAACTATGGGAAACAATTATACATACCGGGGTATATTTTCGCATTTCTACCACAAAATTTTGGACATATCTGAAGTTTCAGACCACATATATAGTTGGGATCATGATAAGAGGTTCAGTGTTGGAGGATAAGGTCTCAAATCTATTACAAAATTTAGGTAATCATCTATGCTATGATTCAAGTAGCTTCCATGCTATGATGTTGCAGCAAAACATGAATGCCTCGGTGTCAACACAGATATACCACAGAATCAATGCTATGATATGATACTCAATGTTATGAAGATGCTCATTGATCTCAGTTATGATGCTCAATGCTATGATGATGCTCGATGTTCTCAGTAATGATGCTCGGTGCTATGTTGCTATCTCAAACTCGGTCAAGGTAATGAGGATGGAGTTTAGGTGCAAGAAAAGGAAATCTCAGTATCATGGATATATCGATGCTAACACAGTGAAGGGATGAATTGATGGATAAATTCTATATTCTAAAGGTCTTGGTCGTCTCATATTAAGTCTACTAAAGGAATAATTTTGATCAGGTTTTCCCTAAAGAGTGGGGTTTTTCCCTGGCATGTGCCTACATCTTGTGTCTTCTTATATTTGTTCATTGGAATTACTCTTGATGATAAGAAAAGATAAATGTAAAGAACAAACAATAATAACAAAACATCACAAGATAATGTCATGATAAGATAAATTTTTTAACCGACATCTCCTTAATTTCTCTAACACATAACAACCTCCATCTCAAGGTGGATTCAATGTCATATAATCCATATAAAATACTATTATATCAAAGAGTTATAAATTTATGCTTATTTTCCCCTAACACCATACAAACCCTATATTATCCTTTCAAACCTTAGCCTTTATAACAAAAGTAGCAAAATTCCTACATAATTTACAATGTCATGAATTTGAGAATTCAACCAATTCAGTGACACTCCAAACAAATTTTTAGAAAAAAATATGCCTAGCTCAAAAGACTCGATGTGTGGCATTGATCACCATGGTTTCACTCTCTACTAAATATTTTTTGGTGGACCCACTAATATAATTTATTTTGATCCCTCTCCATAGATTTCTCTTAATGCATTGAATATGTTGGGCTATAGCTTACACAATATTTCTAGTGTCCTTGTGGTTCCATGAAACAAAACTACAACATGTCATCCATAAAGGACACAAAGTAAATGGTTCAGTACCTCTCATATTACATTAACACTCTGACCCAGTCACTTAGCACACCATAGACCAACATGCCTTCCCTCACTGTGCAAGTTGGCCTTTATTTTGAGAAGATTAAGAGTTGGAGGGTAAGCATGACGAGGGTGTCATTTTCTCAAGACGAGTGTCTCATAAGGATAAGAACTTTAATGAGAAATAAAATCATGATATTTACCACTCACTTCTTACCATTCCCACACCATTAAAAAAACCCTAAAAATTACATTCTTAAAATCTCTTGTCTAGTTTCCTAATGTCATTCAAGTAGAATCTCACAATTACTTATGTTAGTAATTGTGCGGTAATTTTTTTATTCTCTTAATGTAACTCTTTCTAGACATGCACCCAATAAAACATAAATAATTGAGTCAAAATGAATGGAAATGAATGAATAAGAGGGTGTGTCAAGGAGTGTCAGGCGTGCCAAGGGGGGAGTGACAAGGAATGCTATGGAATTCTAGGGCATGTCAAGAAATGTCAGGGTGTGCTAACATGTGCCAAATAGTGCTAAGGAATGCCAATGCATGCCAGGAATTCCAAGACATTTCATGTGTTAAGGCATGAAAATATGTGTTAGGTGTTAGGGTATGTGAACGCTTTTCAAGGAGTGTCAAGTGAAAAAAGGGAACACCAAGTTAAAATGCAAATAAATGAACACATATGAGGGTTAATAATTTGTAACCTTACATTTTCAATAGGGGCATGCTAGGCATACCAACACTATTTCCAATACATGCCAAGGGCCAAGTGCTAGCGTGTCTTAAGTGCCAAATTATCCTATATTACTTCTCTCTTAATTGTGAATAATTGATCTCAAATCAATTTTATCTTAAACCATGCCAAGGCATTCCAGGGCATCCAAGTGCATGCTAAGAATTGTAAATTTCATATATACTTCTATTATAATTGCTTTAGAACAAACCATATCCACCCATAGCAAAAAGGACAACTCTTGCCTCCATAAGAGACTCGACCTAGCTCATATGGATCCATATATTCTAGTCATTTCATTGACTGAATCTTGACCTGAAATTTAGATATCTATGACCCTCAAACTTTGGTTACCTCAGTCAATATTACACCTGTGACAACTTCTGTTGTGGCCCTAAATTCTAGTGCAGACCCTCCTCCATTTTTGTTGGTATTTATCACAGACCTTGCAACCTAGTAACCACCATAAGGTAGGGTCTCAACCCTCTCTTCTATTTCAAAATTTGATGCGGACTTCACACAGAAACACCACTGAAATGACATTCCGAAATTTTCATGAGTCGTCTCTCTTTAGCTTTATCTTCCCTAAGAGAACCAACAATATGGCATCATACTTCCTATCTCAAACCCATTAAGGTATGTGACATTCTTTTGAACCCTCACATGATGATCTTACTCTTGGTGGATGATCATGTCCTCCCTTTAGCAACGGTTACACAACCCTCTAACTCGACCTACTTTACTATTACATCTCTCCTAGCCTCCTTGATAAAATGAGCTCCTTCTCACTTGATGTTCTTGCCTTCATACTAATGCCTCCTTAAATAGCTTTTCCTAGCTAGGCCTCTTAAGAACGCTCTAGAACTTATGAAATTTATCTACTTAGATCTTAGGAAATATTATTTTTCTGTTTAATTTTCTTTTATATTTTAAACCTCGTCTCAGGTCCAAAGCCCCTTCGCTTGGGTTATTTTCCCACAAAAACTTTTGTGGTTAAACTCGCACAAACCCATCTCACTAGGCTTGTGGAGTACCTCCCAAGCTACACAATTCAACAGCATATTCTAGTTGTATTAATCGTAACTTGTTCAAGCTCCTATAGTTAATGAAGGACTTGCATGGGTTCCCAAGTTGAAAATTAAGTAAAGGTAGTTGTGAGGGCATGATAAATAGGAAGGGTTAGGGCATGCCAAGGAATGAAAAGGCATGCTAACACATGTTGGACAATGTCAATGCATGTTGAGGAGAATTAAGGAGTGTTGAGGCATCACAAGGGAGAGCTAGGTCAGGATGCATGGAAATGAACAAATAAGAGTGTGTTCCAGGGAGTGTTAGTGAATTCAAGTGTGCCAAGGATGAAGTGTGTTAGAAAAAGTTCATAATAGGATTTGTAAGAGGCTAGCCTACGATTGCGGTAAGGGACTTGTAAAAGCAGTTTTAAAAAAGGGGAGACTTTGTGTTGGTCACAACACTATTTTTCCTTTATCTATTATTTTATATGAAATGTGGCACACTTTGGCTGAATGCTCATGTTTTAAACTATTTTAGACAATTCCATGCCAAAGCATACCAAGGCATCTTAATTAATGTTAGACATGATAATGATCATGGCCTCTTTAGGACTACATCTCTCTTCGTCCCCTTGATCAGAGGAGCTCCTTCTCACTTGTTGTTATTTTCTTCATCCTACGGACTCCTTAAATAGTTTTTCCTAGACCTCTTAGGAACCCTCTAGATCACCTTACGGGTTTTACCAACTTAGACCTTAGGAAACATTGATTTTCCTTTTTAATTTTCTTTTAGATTTTAAACCCCGTCTTGGGTCCAAAATCCCTTTGATTGGCTTCTATTCCCACAAATCCTTTTGTGACCAAACTCACAGAAATCCATCTCACTAGGCTTGTGGAGTACCTCTGAAACTACATAATTCGACAACATAGTCTAGTTTTAGTAACTATATCTTGGTCAAGCTCTTGTAGTCAATCGAGAGCTTGGTTGGTTTCCCAAGTTGAAAATTAAGTTAGGGTAGTTATGAGGGCATGAAAACTAGGGAGGGTCAAGGCATGCAAAGGAATGAAAAGACATGCTAACACATGTTGGAAAATGTCAATGCATGATGAACTAGAGTTTTAGGGAATGTTGGGGCATATCAAGGGATAACTAGGTCAAAATGCATAGAAAGGAACAAATAAGAGTGTGTGCCAGGGAGCTTTAGCAAATTCAAGTGTGCTAAGGATGAATTTTGTTAGGAGAATTTTAGAATAGGATTTACAAGAGGCAAGCCTACAGTTGATATAAGGGGCTCGATATATCAGTTTTAGACAAAGGGAGATCACTTTGTGCTAGGCACACCATTATTTTTCCTTTAGTTATTTTTTTTATATGAGATGTGGCGCACTTTGGCTACATGCTCATGCTTTAAACTATTCTAGATAATTGCATGTTGTACATTGTTGTGTATAATTTTTGGGGCACTCAGCTCGTGTCAGATTATATCTTGTGTACCTTGTGAATCTTGTGGTTCTTGCAAACTCTTAATTAATGTTCTATTGTTTATATGAATTGAATATACATGTGAAATATTTCCTCTGTAAGCTATGTTGCTTATTTGTTTTATGGCCATGCATAGATCATGTGATCCTTGTCTTGGTAAATAGTTAATTGGGACAAGTTGAGCTTGGACATGAGTGGCATAAGATGAGTTATAGGTAGTTCTTAGGTGAACAAGGAAAAATCTACTTGTAGTAGGTGAAATTGGTCAAGTTTTTTTGGTTGAAGTAGGTCAATGTTTTCACATGAATTGCAGTAGCCAAGGACTTGATTGGGTTCCCAAGTTGTGAAAAATTGTAAAGGCTAGTTGTGAGGACATGAGTGTCAAGCCGTGTTACAAAATTCTAAGATGTGCCAGATAGTGCGAAGGCATGTCAAACATGATAAGGTGTGCCAAGTGATAAGGCATGCTAAGATGTGAAAGGGTGTGTCAATGTGTGCCAAGGACTGTCAAGGCAACAAAAGGGAGAAAAAATTTAAACTACAAGGAAATGAACACATAAGAGGGTTAATAAGTCATCAATTTACCTTTTCTAAGAGGGGCATGCTAGGCACACCAACACTAGGCGCCAATAAGTGCCAAGTGAAAAGTATTAGTGCATTATAAGTGCCAAGTCTTCCTTTGTTGCTTGTCATCTACTTTACAAAAATTGATCTCCAATAAATTTAATATTAAACCATGCTAAATCATACCAAGGCATCTCAACGTGTTCCATACATGCTAATACTTTCCAAGCACCCACACGTGCCAAGTGCCAATATGTGTCAAGGAGTGTTATGCATGCTATGAAGTGGAATGTAATGTTGAAGAGTGCTAAGGTGTGATAAAGAGTGTTAATGCATGTTGAGGAGTGTTAAGGAGTACTAGGAAAAAACATTAAGGGAGCACTAGGTCAAAATTCATGGAAGTTAATGGATATGAGGAACGTGTGCCAGGGACTAGTGTTAATGAGTGCTAGTTGTCATGCCAAGGAGGGGGTGAAAAGGTATGCTAAGCATTGGTAAGGCATGCTAGGAATCAAGGCATGTAAAGAAGTGCAAAAGTGTGCTAGGGAGTTCCAGGGTGTGCTAATTATATGTTCCAAATAGTGCCAAGATATGCCAATACATGCCAGGTGCTAAGGATGTGTAGGGTGCCAGGGTATGTCAATATGTGTCAAGAAGTGTCAAGGAAACAAAAGGAAGAACCGAGCTAAAATGTAAGGAAATGAACACATAAGAGGGTTAATAATTCAAGACTTTATCTTTTTCAAAAGGGGCATGGTAGTCACACTAATAATAGGTCCCAACACATGCCAAGTGGCATTGTGTGCCAAGTGCTAATACATGTCAATGCATTCAACCAAGGTGTTCCAGGGCATGCTAGGGACTACATGCATTCTAATACATGCTAGGAGAGTTCCATGTTGTGCTAGCACATGCCACCATGTGCTTTGGAGTCAATTTCATGACAATATGTTCTAGGTACAATGATGTTCCAAGAGATGTGAGGTGCTAAGAAATGTTAGTGTGTGACAAAGCATTAATTTAAGGTGTGCCCGGATAGTTGAGGAGTGTTAGGTCTTTCTCATTAATAGAATTGTTAGAGCTTGATTATGTATTAAATAATATATTTCCTACACACACTAGTGGAAATTTATCTAAAGGTAATTTGATAGATAATAAACTTAATAGATATGAATCATGTGTTGACTCATAGGAAAAATCTATTCGACTAGTGATTACTTGAGGGAAATGATACAGACTAATTACTTCTTAAAAATTTGACTGATTCTAACCACTATGGCCTTGGAAATATCATAAAAAATACTCCACAATAATGGCCTTAAATCATTATCTTTTGAAAAAAAAAATATTAAAATGCATATAGCATCATCAAAAACACATTGGAATGATCAATGGTGACGAACATTTTTTGACCGTCACCAAAAGTAACAAAAAGAGAATTGGTGAGGGTCATTAAAATTTCGTCACTAGAAGTGTCACCAAAGAGAGAATTAGTGATGGGCCTTTAACAACCCTCACCAAAAGTGTCATTGAAAATGGATTTGGTGACGAACCTTAAAGGACCATCACTATATACACTTACAGTGACACTTTTTTAAGGACCATCACTATATGTGACATTGGTGACGGACCTTAAAGGTCCGTCACAAGCATGACCCTCACCAATGTCCTTTTTTCTTGTAGTGATATTAGTTTTCGGGCCAGAAACATGACTATAAAACATGGGCCTTTGTCTAAACAGCTAATTTTATATCCTCCTACCCAGCATTCCATTGATCATGATATCCCTATATGGTTGGAGGATGAGGAATATGAGTTATATAACACTGCCCCTATGTGTACCATAGATGTTATTCTAAGGGGGGTTCAGCTTGATGAAGATGAACTCGTCGACCATGCCATTCAAAACCATTCCTCCACTAAAATTCCTCTCGACACCTTAGTCAAAGACTATGAAAGCCAACCTTTGGCGGAAGTGAACTCGGTTGATTCAACCTATGAATCCACCAAGGGTACTGATTTTGTCCCATCCAAAACTCTGAAAATCAACCCAAACCTCTTGAATGAAGAAGAGAAGTAGTTGTGCCAGCTTTTGAAATAAAATCTAGATGCATTTTTTTAGGATTACAAATACATGAAAGGGGTGCATCCTTCAGTGTAAAACATCATATTTACATCGAAGAAGGATGCAAGCCCGTGAGACAACCCCAAAGAAGGATGAACCCGGCTCTGAAGGACATAGTCAAAGAAGAGTTGTAGAAACTATTGGATTCAGGGTTCATATATCCTATATACGACAATGAGTGGGTATATCCTCTTGTATTAGTCGCAAAGAAGAATGGGAAGTGGAGAATTTGTGTTGATTATCGATAAATTAATAAAGCCACCAAGAAATGCCATTTCCCTTTTCCCTTTATAGACCAAGTTCTGGATGGACTTGTGGGGAAGAAGTTATTTTCCCTCTTAGATGGGTTTAGTGGGTACAATTAAATTCAAATCATCCCTAAAGACGAAGATAAGACTAATTCCACCTACCCATGGGGTACCTTTGCTTATAGATTCCTATCCTTTGGGATGTGCAATTCCCCAGCTACCTTCCAAAGATTTTTCCTGAGAATATTTTTTGAGTTAGTCCATGACTCTATAACAATCTACATGGATGATTTCAAACCATATGGGGATGAATTCCAGGAAGCTCTCTCCAATTTGGGTAAAGTACTAAGAAGATGCATTGACATGCATCTCTCCTTGAGCCCACAAAAGTGTGAATTACTGAAGAAAGTAGGGGTTGTATTAGGACACTCCATATCCCAAGTAGGAATACATGTAGACCCGAACAAAATCACTATCATCAAAAGGGTACCTGCTCCTCAAAAGAAAAAAGATGTCAGGAGTTTCTTAGGCTTAGCTAGCTACTATAGAAGGTTCATCAAATATTTCAGCAAGATGGTTTCGCCATTATTTGGGTTATTGGCCAAATATTTTGAGTTTATTTGGTATGTTCCTTGTCAAGAGGATTTCGAGCTCATTAAGGAAAATTTGACTACTTCCCCCATCCTTCGAGGTCCAAATTGGACTCTGCCTTTCCACATCCACACTGATGCATCCGAAAAAGTTGTAGGGGTAGCATTAGGATAACTAGAGAAAAAAATCCCTTATGCCATTTATTTTATCAGCAAGAACTTGTCCAAGGCCGAGTTGAATTATATTGTTACTGAGAAGGAGATGTTAGCCATTGTCCATGCCTTGAACAAATACATACATCATGTAACTGGATATCAGACCTTTATTTACATTGACCATGTAGCCATCAAGTATTTAATGAACAAACCATATGTTAATTCTAGGATAATTAGATGGTTGTTACTTTTGCAGCAATTGCATTTTACTATTATTGATAAACCGAGAAAGGAGAATGTTGTTGCATATTTATTGTCCAGGTTAGCTCTCCCTAGAGGTGAAGAAGGAATGGTGGATGACCAGATGCCAGATGAGCATCTCTTTTCTATATCAGCACTCTCATCATGTTTTAATAATATAGCCAAGTACTTGGTTTCTGGGAGCCTTCCTCCTAATATTTCATTTAGTGAGAGGAGAAGAATCATCAGAAAAAGTGCCCATTTCACATGGATTGGGGGAAACCTTTTCAAGCTAGGCCGTGATCAAATCCTAATGAGATGTGTGAGGGAGGAAGAAGTTTTTGATATCTTCTCTGCATGTCATGACAACCCATGTGGAGGCCACTTTTTTGTAAAGAGAACTGCTTACAAAGATTTGCAGGCAGGATACTATTGCCCTACCCTTCACCAAGATTCCATAAGATACACCAGTAGGTGTGACAAGTGCCAAAGGATGGGGAAACCCACACAAAGGTATGAGATTCCTTTTCACCCTCATGTGGCTCTTGAGCCATTTGATAAGTGGGGCATGGACTTTGTTGGAACTATTGATCCACCATTCAGAAAAATGAAGTATGTCATAGTCTGCACTGATTACCTGACAAATTGGGCTGAAACAAAAGCAGTGAAGGTATTAACCAAGGAGAAAGTAGTATAATTTTTTAGGGAGAACGTGTTTTATAAGTTTGGATACCCCAAATAAATAGTCACTAATGAGGGAGCACAGTTCACCTCTCACCTCATTGAGAATCTTTTGAGGAACACAAGATTCAACATAGAACTTCTACTGCTTATCACCCTTAGGTGAATGGCCAAGTGGAAGTGACTAATAGAGCTTTAGAGAGCATCCTCACCAAGGTTGTGAGAAACAACAGAAAATATTGGGCAGACATATTGGTAAAAGCTACTTGGGCCTACAACACTACTTGGAAGACAACATCATGATTCAATCCTTATGAACTAGTCTATGGTAAGAAGGCTCTACTTTCAGTTGAGTTTGAATTCAATACTTTAAGAATGGTATTTGAATTAAATCTAGATCTATCAAATGCCCAAAAATAGAGGTTGATGCAACTAAATGGATTAGATGAGTTCATAATGAAAGCACTTCTTCGCATGGAGGTAGTTCAGCTACAAAGGAAGGTCTGGCATGACAAGAACATCAAAGGAAATACCTTCCAAGAAGGAGATTGGGCGTTGTTTTATGATTCAAGGTTTAAATATTTCAAACGCAAGCTGATGAAAATATGTTTTGGACCTTACAGAGTGGAAAAATGTTTCGATAATGGTGCAATTCAAATCAGAACCATAGATGAGGAAGGAATACCCTTGCTTGTCAATGGTCATAGACTTAAAATTTACAAGAAGCCTTTGTCAAATGAGGAGTTCATAAATTCAATAAGAAGAGAGATGTATGTGATGGGAAACTCCATATTTTCCCACAGTTCATGGAAAAAAAAATAAAAATCCATGGTTGAAAACCTCTCTCAGGCACCCAAGGCAAGCTTCTGGGTTGAAAACCTCGATGGAGGCAGCTCACATGCTCAGAAAAAAAGAGAAAACAGAAAAGAGAATAAATATCCATGGGTTAAAACCTCTCTAAGGCACCCAAGGAAATTCTATGGGTTGAAAACCTCCATGGAGGTAGCCCACTTTCTTTCAAAAAAAAAGCAAACAAAATTAAAAAAATACATTTGCATTTCTGTGTTTTATGTGTTAAATGATTTGCAGGTTATTAATGGTTTATGGAAACACAGGGAACCATTCATCTTCTTTTTCCTTCTTTTGTTTTACCATCCATCCCATCATTCACTTCATTAATTTTCATAACTTCCTCCATCAACTCCATACACCACATTCCTCCATTCCTGAGCACAATGTAGCAAGGGAAGCAAGACACAGACTAAAACAGACATCAGGGAATTCCTACAGTGCAAACATCTATTCTTGAACATCAATAAAAAAAGGGAGGATCTCATGAAGCAGACCCCAAGAAAGACAAGAGTGCCACCCATGGCATCTAGAGCACCCCCCACATAACATCTCCATTAGGAAGAAACAGCAAGGAAAGATCAACAGCTCACTCATAGAGCTACTCATTCAGCAAGCTTCTCACTCAAAGAACATAAAATAGTGAATAACGCAACATATAAGAGACTTGTCTCAAAACTCCAGCTCCTGCAAATGCCTTGACAAAAACTGGTAAGCTCAGGTATAACCCCTCACCCCTCTCGATGCATTCATAATAGCCGAAAGTAATTAAATTTGCAGACTAAGAGTCTAAGAGGTATAAAGATGGCTAGTTAACTTGGCCACCACCATGACGTATGGCTAGAAAAAACTGGAAGTACACGCCACTTGGGCTAGAAAAAATTTTTAATCGGTTGGAGTGGAGGAGAACGAGAGGAGGAGACATGGAATATCAGCCAGTTAACAAGAAGATGGTCTAATTGCCTACAACATAAAATGGAGCTAAGTCATGTTACATAACTGTCTACAACAAAGAATTAGCTACGCTGTCTAATAATACAAGGGCATGTCTCATTCAACCCAGTAAATTGATTTTTTTTTTTTAAGGGAGAGACATGAATGGAAGCCTTCAGCACAACAGCAGTGAGCTTCAGATGCATATTTTGGGACAACATGCAACCGCAGTAGCATTACAACGCCACCCTACCCATGGCCTGGTCCTCTTCCTAAAATATGACCAGGGAAGCTTTTATAGCAACCTAATCAAGGTGGAATTCCACTTCTACCCGTAGAGAAGAAGAAGATGAAGAACCAAAAGAGGAACAAGAAGAACCATAAGAAGGAGAGGAAGAGAAAAAATTCCAAGGAAAAATAGAAGAAATGGAAATAGAAGTCATAGAGGTAGCAGAAAGTGAGCAAGAAGCAGACTCACAGCACAACACCACATCCTCTCAAGGCAAAGAGGTAGTTGCCACCTTCGCTCCTCTGAGTGCACAGAGAAAAAGGTAGACCTTTATGTATTTCAGAGCTAACAAGAACTAGAGGATAAGTCAGAGAGAGCCAGAAACTCCTCCCATGAGCCCAGTTATCATTAAAGAATCACCAAGGGAGGAGGAAAGAATCGAAGGAACAGTTTTGAAGGAGCACCTGCAGAAGGCACAGGCAGAGAATGTAGCACTGAAGGAGAAATTGAATAAAAAAGGGCAACAAGTAGCCACCATGGAAAAATTATTCATAGAAGCCCTTTAGCACAGATTCCCTTCTAAATCATATGTTTTGTACCTCAAGGAGAAATGGCTCCTATTTCAAATCAAAACTCTAGCCTCCCATGGATCACTACCTTTCCAAGATTGTAGGAAATTCATGGAATTATACATGCAATCTAACATGGATGATCAGGCAAAACTCGCAGATTTTTATGTGCATAACCTTGTGCTACCAAACCTAGATACTTGCGACCCCAATCCTACAATGGGGGATATGTAGTTGATGGTTCTAGTATCTTGGATGAGGAATGAGGACACTAGATAAAAACAGATATGGAGGGTCATGGGAAGAAGAAATAGAGAACCCCTATATATCAGACCATAATTGTTTAGCCCCAGGATGATTCATCCTTAACTATCGAGAGATTGAAAGGGACCCTGCACCAATTTAAAACCACCCTCAGACTCAAACCCAAGTGATAGGCCACTTTGATGATGTTTCTAGGAAGATAAGAGATGAGTGCATTATGGCCAGCCAGAGGAGATGGAACAACCTCCTTCACAGCCTCAAGAATAGGGAGGACCATACTCCAGAAATATTGAGGGGTGCATTGGAAAGGTAACCATTATACAAGAGGGCCATGCAGGCCAAAAAGAGCCAATGATTGGGTCTAAATCTCATCCCACCTTTGCTTCTAGGACTGACTGATGAAAAGGACATAGATGCGCAAGATAGAGAATGGGAGAATGCAGAAAAGAATAATGGTTTTTATCCCCTTGGGGAAACTCCCACATTTCTTCCTCAAGAAATCATGGGGGTTTTCAAAGCCTTGAAGTAAATGCAGGAGGAGGATTAGTTGCTCAAAGAATGAGCAACCATTCAGTGGGGGGGCGATGATGAGATCCATCATTAGACATATTTGGAGGGGTTAATGACCACCTTTTTTCCTTCTTAGATCTATTTTTCTTTATTTTTTATTATTATTTGGTTTTATGATGCTAGTATAGGTGGTGATTAAAGCTAACATAATATGAGTGAAAACAAAAAATAGAATAAAGATCCATGGGTGAAAACCTCTCTAAGGCGCCCAAGGAAAACTTGTGGGTTGAAAGCCTCGATGGAGGCAACTCACTTGCTAAAAAAAAAACGAGAAAAAATAAAAGATAATAAAGATGCATGGGTGAAAACCTATCTAAGGTGCCCAATGCAAGTCTGTGGGTTGAAAACCTCCATGGAGGCAGCCCACTTTCTTTCAAAAAAAAAGAAAAAAAAATTACATCTACATTTCTGTGTTTTCTGTGTTAAATGTTTTGCAGGTTATCAATGGTTTCTAGAAACACAAGGAATAATTCACCTTCTTTTTCCTTATTCTCTTTTACCATCCATCCCATCATTAACTCCATTAATTTTCATAACTTCCTCCATCATCTCCATACACCACATTCCTCCATTCTTGAGCACAATGTAGCAAGGGAAGCACGACACAGACTGCTACAGACATCAGGGAATTCCTACAGCGCAGAAATTTGTTCTTGAACAACAATAAAAAAAAAGGATGATATCATGAAGCATAACCCAGAAAATACAAGAGTGCCACCCATGGAATTTGGAGCACCCCCGATGCAACATCTCTAGCAGGAAGAAACAACAAGGAAAGATCAGCAGCTCACTCAGAGAGCTGCTCATTCAACAAGCTGCTCACTCAAAGAACAAGAAATAGTGAAGAATGCTTATATAAGAGGCTTGTATCCAAACTCCAACTCTTTCAACTGCCTTGAAAACAACTGGTAAGCTCAGGTATAGACCCTCACCCCTCACTATGCATTCATAATAGCCGGAAGTAATTAAATTTGCAAACTAAGAGTTTAAGAGGCAGAAAGGTGGCTAATTAACTTGGCCACCACCGTGAGGTATGGCTATGAAAAACTAGAAGTACATGCGACCTGGGCCAATAAAAAATTTTAAACAGTTGGAGTGGAGGAGGATGAGAGGAAGAGACACACAATATCAACCAGTTAACAAGAAGAGGGTCTAATTTTCTGCAACAAAAACTAAAGCTGAGCCATGTTACATAACTGTCTACAACAAAGAATTAGCTGCGCAGTCTAATAATATAGAGGGCATGTCTCATCCAACCTAGTAAATTGAAATTGTTTTAAAAAGGGAGAGAGAGTGACAGAATCTCGCAGCACATCAACAATGAGCTTCAGCTACGTATTTTGGGACACCATGCAACTGCAGTAGCAGTACAGTGTCACTGTACCCATGGCCTGGTCCTCTTCCTTAAATATGACCAGGGAAGCTTTTATAGCAACCCAATCAAGCCAAAATTCCACTTCTAGCCATAGAGAGGAAGAAGAGGAAGAAATAGAAGAAGAACCAGAAGAGGAACAAGAAGAACCATAAGAAGGAGAGGAAGAGACAAAGGGCCAAGAAAAAATGAAAGAAATGGAAATGGAAGTAATAGAGGTATCAGAAAGTGAGAAAGAAGCATACTCACAACACAACACCAAATCCTCTGAAGGCAAAGAGGTAGTTTCCACCTTAGTTCCTTTGAGTGCAAAGAGAAAAAGGCAGACCTCTTTGTATTTCGAATCTGACAAGATTCAGAGGATAAGTCAGAGAGAGTTATAAACTCCTCCCACGAGCCTGATTATCATTGAAGAATCACCAAGGGAGGAGGAAAGAATCGAAGGAACATTTGTGGAGGAGCATCTACAGAAGGCATAAGCATAGAATGTAGCACTAAAGGAGAAATTGAAGCAAAAATGACAACAAGTAGCCACCATGGAAAAATTATGCATAGAAGCCCTTCAGCACATATTCCCTTCTGACTCATATGTTGTGTACCTCAAGGAGAAATGGCTCATATTTCAAATCAAAATTCTAGCCTCCCATGGATCACTACCTTTCCAATATTGTAGGAAATTCATGGATTTATACAAGCAATCTAACATGGTTGATCAAGCAAAAATGGAAGAGTTTTATGTGCATAACCTTGTGCTGCCAAACCTGGATACTTGGGACACCAATCCTACAATGGGGGATATGCAGTTGATGGTTCTAGTATCTTGGATGAGGAATGAAGACATTAGATATAAAGAGATATGAAGGGTCATGGGAAGAAGAAGTAGAGAACCCCTATATATCAGACCAGAATTGTTTAGCCCCAAGAGGATTCATCCTTAACCGTCGAGAGATTGAAAGGGACCTCGCACTATTTTAAAGCTACCCTCAGACTCAAACCCAGGTGATAGGCCACTTGATGATGTTTCTAGGCAGATAGGATATGAGTGCATTATGGCTAGCCAAAGGAGATGGAACAACCTCCCTCACAGCCTCAATAATAGGGAGTACCATACTCAAGAAAGACTGAGGGGTGCATTGGAAAGAGCACAATTATATAGGAGGGCCATGCAGGCAAAAAATATCCAATGGTTGGGTATAAAGCTCAGCCCACCTTTGTTGATGAGTCTGAATGATGAAAATGACACAGATGGAAAAGATAGAGAAGGGGAGAATGCAGAAAATAATAATGGTTTTTACCCCCTTGGGGAAACTCCCACACTTCTTCCTCGGGAAATCATGGGGGTTTTCAAAGCCTTGAAGGAAATGCAGGGGGAGGATTAGTTTCTCGGAGGATGAGTAACCATTTAGTAGGGGGGTGATGATGAGCTCCATCATTAGACATATTTGGAGGGGTTAATGGTCACCTTTTTGCCTTCTTAGATCTCTTTTTCTTGCATTTTTATTATTATTTGGTTTTATGATGCTAGTATAGGTGGTGATTAAATATAACATAATTTAAGTGCCTAATATGAGTTTTAGTGTAGAAAATAATGATTTATTAAGAATTTTTATATGGATTTGATCATAAAGACTTGGAGGAGATAGCAAGGAGAAATTATTGGAGGATTTTCCACCCTCCTTAACTCTCAAAGGTAGCAAAAGGATCCCAAAGATTCTCTCCAGCAATTCGAATTCCAAAGGCAGCCAAAGGATCCCCAAGGATTCTCTCTAGCAATTTGAATTCCAGAAGCAGCCAAGCACTCAATCACCATTTTCTAGGGAGTCGTTGGTAGCTGCCCTATGCAATACATAGAGTAGAGCTAGAGCTAGGAAGATTTAGTCAGTTAGTCGATTCTAGTTGAAACTTTGTTGCAAGCTATTGATATTTTTATTATTTTACTCAGTGATCAAAGTTTCAGATATGTATGAGGTTATTCTTTTATGAAATGAGCAGACTGATTTCATTCGACTTATTTAAGTTTCAGAGAGCTAGGGTAGTGGGCTATGGCCCAATCCATGTGCCTCAACCTATCTGTTGTTCTATCTTTTCCTTTCTGCCATTAAGCTAGTTTTGTTTATGTCATTCAATTAGTTGTGCTTTTAATAGTTTCATTGTTGTTTAGATCTGCTTCTAGTGTGCAGTTGTAGTTCAATTTATTGAAAGTAGTAGAATAGAGGAAAAACTTCAAAAGTTGTGGTCAAGCCTACCCCTCTCATCTCTGTCAATAGAGTTCGAGCAAGGAAGACCTTCCCATAGGCAAAAAAAATATTTCTTTTTTAGTTTAGGGAAGAAATTGCATTACCATGTCCGAGTCTCTCTTTCACTGTTTTTATCACGCATTTTTTTCTTCTTTCCGTGCATGAATCTACAGGTGTGTTACACTTATGAGCACTATTGGTGCACCTCCATTCCCTCCTTTTTTCCACTTCTTTTAACTGTTGCACCCACCTTTTATTCCCCAAAACACTTAAAAAACCCTTCATCTTGCCTCATTCCTTTGTCTTTTATTATTCACGATTCCCTTACCTTCTTAACGCAAAATTCTTGAAAACCATTGAAATTTGACCTTCCACCCTTGCTCCTTGAATTTCCCACTATTGTACTTCGCTCATCATAGATAGCAGTTTTCATTCGGTTTCGTTAACACTTTCTTCTTCCAAACCTTAATCACGAAATATCACAATCGCATTTTTGTACCACACATAAACCATTCAAAAACATCAAAAAATTCGACTTCCACCCTTGCTCCTCGAATCTCCCAGTATCGTACATCACACTTCACAAACTGCAACATTTCCCTGTTTCCTTTAACACTTATCGCTTCTGAACACTGATGAAATATTGCCATTGCATCGCAAGTCGCTCATTGCAACATTTTTGTTTCTTTCTTTAACATCTACCACTCCAAATCTATGATATTGCAATTTTGATATCAGCCCCACCTCCAGGTCAGCACTCAGCATCGCACATTGCGAATCGCGGTTTTTTCTTTTTTTTCTTTAATGCTTACCACTCCAATTTTGTGAAGTTGCGATTACGATATCACATATCGTAAAGTTTTCCTCCATCGCATCTTCGCCATCACACTTCTCAATTCATTCTACTCCAAAGCCATTTCTGCACTATAAGAAAGCTTTTATCAGGTTTAAACCCCCGCTTTCCACTTCTTAGCCTTGTTTCACGTGTTCAGCCCTCCATTAGCCTCTTTAGCCCCTTTTCTCTCCTCCAAACTGCAAACTCAAAACTTTTTCAATTAGGATTAAGTCATGGATAGCTTAGTTTCATGGGTAGAAACATGGTAGATAGACCATAGGATAAATAGAGTGCATTTAGCCAATTGGCCAAGGTAAGTGTGGTTTAAATTAGTTTCCTTTCAGCAACTTAGTTTAGTTTCTTTCCAGTCATTTCCTTTTAACAAATTTATTTATTTTCTTTCCATTTCTTTTCAACAATTTATTTTAGTTTATTTTCAATCATTTCCTTTTATGCAAATTAAATTAGTTTCATTCCTGTCATTTATTTTCAGAAATTTAGTTTGGTTTCATTTCTGTCATTTCCTTCCAGCAATTTACTTTCCTGTCCTTATCACAGTTTAATAAATAGCACTCTATCATAAAGAAGGAGAGGATGAAATGAATAGAATGCATTTTTTGTGTATATAGCACTATCACCTCCAAGTTTGTACGAACCCCAGGTTGATAAATTAAAGTAGGGCAGCCCCTAGGAGTTGTAGCACTCTTGGTGCAATACCAAGGCTCACAAAAAATCACAATAATATAGAAGAAGAACCTAATGAAGCATCATAAGAAGATACATCAAAAATATAAAAGGCTCTAGCCAGGTATGTTCAAAAGAATCATCAAGAATCTCAAATTTTGGGAGAAAATGAATCAGGGGCAGAAACAATAAGAACACTTGTGGGATCTCCTAGTTATCTAGCAGTATTATCCACTATTGAACCACAAAATGTAAATCCATTTAGTAAACATGAATGTTGGATTAAGGCCATGAATGAAGATCTTGATCAAATTGAAAAGAATAATACTTGGGAATTGTTTCCAAAACCTCGTGATAAAAATGTTATTGGAACAAAGTGTATATTAAAAAATAAGTTAAATTAAAATGGAGATGTAATTAGAAACAAAGATAGACTTACTTGTAAAGGGTATGCTCAACAAGAAGGTATAGAATTCGAAGAAACATTTGCACCAGTGGCTAGAATTGAAGCCATAAGAATGATTCTTGAATTTTCAAGTTTTCAACAATTCAAGGTTTATCAAATGGATGTAAAATCATCTTTTCTTAATGGTGATGTGGAAGAAGAAGTTTATATGGAACAACCAGAAGGATTCATTCTAGGAATGATGAAAAACTTGTTTGCAAAATTAAAAAGGCCCTCTATGGTCTAAAATAAGTCCCACATGCATGGTACTATTGTATTGACAAATATCTTAAACAACAAGTTTTCACAAAAGGATCTACAAATAGTAACTTATACACAAAAATTGAGGATGATAAACTATTATTTATTGTTGTTTATGTTGGTGACATAATTTTTTAGAGTAATGAAGAATCCATGATTCATAAATTTTCTTCTATTGTGCAGCAGGAATTTGAAATGTCTTTAATTGGGGAACTAACATATTTTCTTGGCTTACAAGTGCAACAAGCAAAAGATGACATCTTTCTCTCACAAGAAAAATATCTCAAGTAGATTCTGAATAATTATGGGATGGAAGATTGCAAACCTGTGAGAACTCCAATGGTGATTGGATGTAACTTCAGTTCTCATGATGATTCTCCCATGGTGAATCAACCAGAGTATCGATCTATGATTGGAAGTCTTCTTTAACTAACAGTGACTAGACCCAATACCATGCATGAAGTTGGGATTTTGGATGATTCCAAGCCAATCCAAAGGAGTCACATATTCTGGCCATAAAAATAATATTCAAATATCTACAAGGAACTCAATATTTTGGTCTATGGTATCCCAAGAATTTTGACTTACTCTTCATGCTTACACAGATGCGGGCTGTGTTGGAAATATTGATGATTGAAAAAGCACTAGTGGAGGTGAATTTTATATGGGGCCCTAATTAATATCTTGGTTCAGCAAGAAAGAAAGTTCCATTGCCTTATCTACAACAGAAGCATAATATGTGGCTTCTACATCATGTTTCACACAACTTCTTTGGATGATGTAGACATTAAAATATATTCAAATTAAATTTTCTCCTCCCATCTCCATCCTATGTGATAATACAAGTTGTTACACAACATTTTCTCACTGTCCTTGAAATCCCCATCTCACCCATTGGAGGGTAATTTTTGTGATCAATAAGCATTGTCATGCCTTGCAAAGACCATCATTGTATCCCTTTACATGAGAGTAATATTCCTTCCATTGACAATTCCCTGAGCAGAGACTCAAAAAACCTTATTTTTGCCTTGGCACGAGTATTCAGTTATGCCCTCATGCCAAAGAGGAATATTAACATTGGGCCCCACTCCAGCTGGTGATTTGTCTCAGTTTTCCACCTGTGACGAGCTATTTATCGAATGTTTTTTAAAAATATAGGCGGAGATTCCACTCCAACAACTTCGAGGATGAGTCATTGGGAGTGACTAAACTGGATAAACCACAGAATCCCTCCTTTAGTTTGTGGTTTCCACCTCTTATGGGAACTCCCTAAAGGATAGGCCTCCCTCCCACCTTTGTAGGGATCCTAACCTCCTCCTTTTCCTCTATAAGAAGAAGCTATCTCTCTTTGCATAAGCTAGCCGAAATTGGAGAATTGAACATACTATAGCAGAACTACTGAAGAGATAGAATAAGAAGGAATTACGTTGAGAGAGCTTGAGTCCATGCCTTTTGAAAGAGCTTGAGTCCATGCCTTCATCCCGTCTGAAATCCCTGATGAGCATCTGAGACGCACTTCAGCTGAACCTCGCTGGAGGAGACTGCGACGTCAAAGCATTGGTTGTAACTCTTCCTTCTATCAATACATATACGTGACTATTGTTTGGTTCCAATTTTGTATTATGTTAGATGTTTAATGCAATATTCTTAGCCCTATTTGACTAGCTAGTAGTTATGAATGAAATTATGATGTCGTATGTTGTTCTTGTTTTCTATTCTATGTGCAGGTATCTGAGCATGGCTGCGGAAGGATTGTGACTTGCCAAGGCAGGAGCGAGAGGCCACCACTACTACAACAATGACAACAGTGTTGGATTCTAGTTAGGTCGATATACCATGTCCTCTTTTCATTCAGTAATTAGGAATCAACACTCTAGCATGTCTCATTGCTTCTAGACCCACTCTAGGGATAGAGGGATCGTCTATGTTTGCAAAGAGGATTTACCTACTTAACAAATTGGCAACTCCGCTGGGGATAAGCTTGAGTTTTTCGTTTCATCTTGTTGGGTCAGTTTCAATCATCGATTTTCTTATCTATATTTTACTGGTTTTCTTTCTTAGTACATATCCTCTGTTCAGCTCCAGAGTGTCAAGATTGACCTCTGCTCATTGATTTTTGGTTTTTCCTTTTTTCCCATAGTTATCCAGCTTGGCGCATTTTTTGACTGAACAGTTGCGCCAATTGGCGCAGATTTCTTTTGTTGCTATCGCGCCAACCCCTATTTGGCGCATATTATAGGCTTACAATCACGATGACTCCTTTAGGATTTGGTTTGACCTCCTTAATGAGTCTTTTGGTCAATTGTGCTTGCTTCTGGGTTATTTTTTATGTGTAATTATGCCTTTGGGACTTTTTTGACTGCTGTCAACTTGCTTTTCTTAGTCGTTTGTCCATATTATTGTCGGTGTAAATTGAGGCCTTAGGGTTTCTAAGTGTCTTGGTGCACTGAGCCTTCTATTTGCAGATCAAGTCATTTTGATTATTGCGAGTCTCATTCTTGGGTCGATTGCAGTTAGTTTTCTTGATCTTTTTGAGTGATTGCTTTGATTGTAGGATCATTTAATTTCTTGATTGATTCTTCTCCTTATTGCCTCAAGCATAGATTACATTGCTTATTTTGGGTCATTTTGAAAAATTTCTCTTGGTTTGGAAGATTGCAGCATTAGTTTGAGTGCTTTCTTGTGTTTGTTTTGCCGTTCATTGAGTCATTCAATTTCGATTCTTACACAATACTCAAGCTAGTGTTTGTTTTCATTTTTCATGTAATTAGTGCATCATGTACTTCTTTTCATTGAAGAATTAAAAAAAAAAAACATATTTTGCATTCTTTCTTTGCATCAAAAGTGAAATATTCTTTTGCATAATAGCGTCTGATTGTCTAGGAAAGAGTTTAATTTATTTTTTTCTTGTGTTAGATGCATTAGTGGATTTCTTCGCATACTATCATTGTTTGCTTTTGATTGAGAGATCTCTATCCTTCTCGTAACTAGCATTCATTGAATCAGAAATTATGTTCATTTGCATATAGCTTGCATTTAGGAAAATTGAGATCCAAATTCGATAGGGCCTTAAAAATGAAACATAATCCAAGATCAACTTTAAAATTAATTTAATTAACCTAATGAAGCATTGAAACCTAATGAAACATTTTTAGTGGTCTAGGCTAGAGACGTGTTCCGACATCTTAAAACCTAGTAGCTATCGTTCTCCATCTGGCTTTAGACAGCGCTAGTATAGGCTGGTGCTCCCCATACCATCGAGAATATAAAGGGAGACCCCTCTAGGTTGCAATCCTTTTATCCATAGGAATCCAAGTCTGCCACCTTGTAACCACGATACACCGAACACAAAATTCGAGGAGATTACATGCACGTACGTCAAGTCCTTGGTCATTTCTCTTTAATTTTATCACCAAGGCGTATATGGAAGTTCACGGAAACCTAATATACCCTCTTTCTTAGAGTACCAGAGTAGTCATTTTGATCTTTTCATGACTCTTTAAAAAAGAGAAGAGATCATCGAGCACTTGTCCATTCACGCTCGTTTAAAACTGACAGTGAGTAGAGTCATATTTTTCCTGTTTCTTGACTCTTAAAATATGAAACAACGAAATATGGTTTCAGTGTCATAAAATTAATCACCTACAATCACACAACCGTTAAAATTTTTATTACGTGACCTGTTTTTTTTCCTTAGTTTTGATCTTGGAGTCTTCGATTGGTTTTATTTTTCCTTTCTGTTTTGATATACAGACACAGTGGTAGAACCACTAGTTTCATCGTCCTCACTACCTCCTAGTGGTATTTATTTCCTGGACGTTTCTTTTGAAACCCCTTAATCCACTAGGTCTACCGAGTTTTTGAAGCCTATTATCCCATTTGTCCTGCCTCTTGCTACTCGATCTCCTCCTGAAGAACCAGTTGAATTCAATTGGCCTGCTTCTGGTGCTTGGTCTAGTTTTGGGGAAGGAAGAGATTTTCCTCCTCTTATGTCAGGCTCACCATTTTTTGCTATTGTTGTGCCTCCTAGTCCCTGTAGTCTTTTCGAAGATCTTATGACGGTGTTAGACATGGATTCGTCTAGTCCTGTTGCTAGTGAAGGAATGTTTGTTTCTACAGGAGAATATCAGCTTTTTCTGGAAGATGTTCCTCATGTTCCTACTTAGTCTTCTCCATCATCGGTGTCACTTCCACTTGGATATAGGTCCTTAAGTCAAATTATGTCTAGTGTTTCCTCCATAGCGTAATCCAGTACATTAACTCCTCCTCGGAGTTCGGTCCTCCCTTCGTTAGGACTATCACCTTCGACACCTGGTTCGTCGGTTATTGTTACATCTGTTCTAGTCCAACTGACTTTTTATGTGGCTTCATCCACACCCATTGTTACCACTCAGTCATCGGGATCTTTTCACACTCGCAGAAATATTTTTCTCAATCCAACGTGGTCTGTTAATCCCAGTCATAGTAGATCACAATCTATTGCCGCAGAGGCCCCACCTGATTCTAGTACAGTTTCTACTACTCCCGTGATTCCTGGAGGCCTTACTTTTGAAGAGTATCTATTGGTTGTTCAGCAGTAGAGCTCTCAGGGTTCTTAGCCCCTCCAATCTCTTAATAATCCCTGATTCCATCACTATGATGCTGTTGGTAATCTTGTTTATTCATTCCCACATCATTATGATGTGTATGGTAATCTTGTTTATTTTCCTCCTATTGATCCTCATCAGGCTGTTTATGATAATTATCAAACCGTTTCTCATCTTGGACCTACCTTTCTTGTGCAACCCTCTAGCTTGCAAGGACAACCCTCATTGGGACAAGCTTTAGCTCAGCAGGGCAATGCCTCTGGTCCATAGGGAGAACCATACAGTCCACAAGGCCAACCTTCACAAGGTCAACCTTTGGTCCAACATGGCTAAACATACGGTCCATCTGGTCAGCCTCAGAATCAACCAGGACCACCTTATGCTCCTGGGGGGTAAAACTATCCGCTACAGGGACAACCTTTGGCACCAAAATCATCGCCACACATTTTGTATGGCCAGAATTTTGTGCCACAAGGAAAACCCTATGCTCCTACTCCAGGTCAACCTGGTTATCAAGGACAAACTAGTCCATCACAACCATCGGGCCAACCTTTCCCAAAAGGCTAGCCTGGTGGCCCTCAGTACTCGGTTCAACTAGCTCAACAACCGATTCAACTTGCTCCTCAGCCGGTTCCATCGTTTCAGTAGCTAGTTCTACCTGCCTATAGTCAACTAGGTTTACCCACTCATCAACCTGCTCAACCTTCTCAGTCGGGTCCGCATTCTCAACCGCAAGGCGCTTACTACCCTCAAGGTTCATATCAACCGGTATATAGTGCGCCCCAGGTTTCTTACCCTCAAAATCAACCTGTATATCATCAACCGAATTATCCTGCTTCTAACCCCTATGATCCGAATCCTCCAAGACAAAATGTATGGGGATAGAATCCCACTTGGACTAGGTGAAATGTACACATGGGTCCTTATCAAATACCTCAGATGACTTTCCATGCTGAATTACCATTTATTGCTACGTTGGAGTTACCTGATGTGTCAAAGTTAACGAACGATCCCATTCTTCGTAACTCGTATTGGCCTCCAGTTCTGACCAATATTCCTGGTGATTGTCCTAAATTTGAGGGAAAACCTAGCGAAGAACCCCAAGCACATGTTATGACTTACCATTTGTGGTGTTCCTCTAACTCTTGGGTTGACGATTCTATTCGACTCTATCTTTTCTAGCAAACTCTTACTAGTGCCGCTAAAAAGTGGTACATTGAGCTATCTCGTGGCATCTTCCAAGACTTCAATTCATTAGCCATGGCATTCCTTACACATTTTCAGTTACCAGTCCACTATGAGACAGGGACGCACCTCCTCACTTCATTGAAACAGGACCGAGCTACTCATATCTCAAACCATATTCATGAGTGGTGATGTCGTCGTCGCATGATCAAATTTGAAATTCCTGATCAGATTCTGACTCATTGGTTCACCACCTCCTTTTTTAATCAAATTGACAAAGACATAGCTATGGGGGCATGTGTAACCGAGGAACAAGCCATTGCTTACGCCTAGTACCTTGATCTTGTGTACTCTCAGTCGGGTGCATTATATGATATCTTGCCTGATGCTCCTAGACCTGGAACTTATAAACCACCAATGACTCCATCCGTCGATGGTATTATTGGTTTAGTGTCTCAGACTTCTCAGAAGTCTTCTTCTTCAAACTATGGGAAGCAGAAATTTTCTTCTTCCTGTTAGAAAATTATATATTACAGAGCAATGAAACACATAAAATATGCAGAAAACACAAGCACACAAAACACATAAAACCAGAGAGACACAGATATACATGGTTCACCTAGTTTGGGATACATCCACCCCAAACAACCATTCCTTCCTTTCTATTATCCAAAAAAATGAAGAGACACAACCTACAATAGATCCGCTATAATATCCTCTGTTCTCTCTCATATTCTCCTTGTTTTTTTCTCGCTCTGAGAATACACATACAATACACAGCCGCAATACAATACCCTCATACAAGCAAGGGGGTTGCCTTCTAGGGAAAAAAAACCTAAACTAAACATAACTTCTACCGTCAAATCATCTTCTTAATGAACGTCCTAGATTGAATAGAAATTACTATACTTTTACAAGGCAATTTTACATATGTTTTTAGTTTCGCGAGTGCTGCCCCTGAAAGCCCCCGCCAGGAGGGGGCTCCATAAAGTCGCAGCCCCCCCCCCCTAGACCCCCCAAGAAGCATTTAATTATGGGCAGCATTGCCGCCCCATTAAGATATAGGGGTCCAACGTTGCGATACAAAATAAACAAGATAATCAAGCTCCACACCCAACAATCTCCCACTTGGAGACTAATTGTAGCAACTCCACTGCTGCTTCATTTGTTGGAAAATGACTCCTATTTGGACCTGGATATTTCTCATCTTCATCGTCATCCTTGAAGACCTATTGAAACTTAGCATAATCTCAGTTTCTCCATGGTTACAACTCTTGTTAGCATATCTGCAAGATTCTGGCTAGTGTGTATCTTTTCTAGCTTCAACTGTCCATCTTCCAATACTGACCTTATGAAATGGTACTTGAGTTGTATGTGTTTAGACCTAAAATGAAATGCTAAGTTCTTTGCAAGATGAATGGCACTTTAGCTATCACTGTATAACATGCCCATATCATGCTTCTTACCCAATTCATCCATAAACCTTTGTAGCCAAATCATTTCTTTACTAGCCTCTATAGCAGCAACATACTCTGCTTCTGTTGTTGAAAGTGCAACAACACTTAGGATTTTTGAAACCCAGCTGACATTTTTTCCACCTACAGTAAATACATACCCTGTAGTGCTCCTCCTGTTATCTCTGTCACCTACCATATCTGCATCAACATATCCCTGTAGAGAAATGTTTGAACCACCAAAGCATAATGCTTGATTTGTGGTACCTCTCAAATATCAAAGAATCCATTTTACTGCCATCCAATGTTCTTTTCCTGGATTGTTCATGTACCTTCTTACAACTCCCACTGCATGTGAAATATGAGGCCTTGTGTAAAACATTACATACATTAAGCTTCCAACTGCTGATACGTATGGAACTTTAGACATATAGTCCATTTCTTCTTGGGTCTTGGGGCACATATCCTTACTAAGTTTGAAATGGCTAGAAAAAGGTGTACTAACTGGTTTTGCATTCTGCATATTAAATCTTTTCAACACCTTTTGTATGTACTCATTCTGAGACAGTGTTAATTTGGGATTTTTCCTGTCTCTAGTTATTCACATACCAAGGATTTATTTCGTAGCTCCAAAATCCTTCATTGGAAATGAATTTTCCAATTTTATTTTGAGCACATTTATTTCCTGCATGTTATACCCTACAACAAGCATGTCATCTACATACAATAACAATATAATATAGCTGCCATCATTTTTCTTTTTCAGATAAACACAATGAATAGAGTGGCATCTAGTATAGCCTTGTTTAGACATAAACTTGTCAAATTTTAGATACCACTGCCTTGGAGCCTGTTTTAAGCCATACAAGATCTTCTTTAACCTTCACAATAATTTTTCTTTCCCTTTGACCTCATATCCTTCTAGTTGCTGCATATAGATCTCTTCCTCAAAATCTCCATGGAGAAATATTGTCTTTACATCTAACTGTTCAAGATGAAAATATTTCACTACTACAAGACTTAAAATAGTTCTGATTGAAGTCATCTTAACAACAAGAGAAAATATTTCATCAAAATCAATACCTTTCTTCTATGCAAACCCCTTCACCACAAGTCTAGCTTTGTACCTCTGTTTTCCTCCATCTTCTTCCTTCAACCTATAAATCCATTTATTCTACAATGTAGTTTTACCCATAGGCAACCTGACTAAGTCCCAAGTCTGGTTATGTATTAATGATTCCATCTCTTCTTCCATGGCTAGCTCCCACTTCTTCCTCATTTCAACATGAATTTCTTCTTCATAACATTCGGGTTCACCAGATCAGTCAACAATAAATAATATAATGAAGGAGAATATTTTTTAGGGGGTCTACTTATCCTGGTAGATATTCTGACACCACTTTCAGGTGTCTGAGGTGCCTGTTGTTGTTGTGGTGGTTTTTGTTGTTGTGGCTTTTGATTATTATTATTTTCAGGCACCTTTAATTTTTCTATGATCTCATCAAGAACTGTGTATTATTTGTTTTCTTTTTCCTGTTTCTTTTCGTGTAATTGATTCTTATACAAGAGCTCTTCATTGAATATTACATCTTTTCTCCTAATGATTTTGTGATTTTCATAATCATATAAGCAATAACCAAAATCATTAACACCATATCCAATAAAGGTACATTTCTTTGATTTTTCCTCAAGATTTGTTCTATTTTCTTTATTAATATGGACAAAGGCCTCATAGCCAAAAGGCTTTAAAAAAGATTAGTTTACCTTTTTACCTGTCCATGCTTCCTTTGGAATACCACCATCCAAGGAACTTGAAGGCCCTCTGTTTATTAGATAAATAGCAGTATCTATAGCATCTGCCCAAAATTGTAAAGGCAATCCTGCATGCAATCTCATGCACCCTGCACGCTCCATGATTGTTCTGTTCATCCTTTCTGACACACCATTTTCTTCTGGTGTTCTTGGAATTGTCTTCTCTCTGTGAATTCCATGCTCTGAATAGTGCCTATCAAACTCTTTATTGCAATATTCACCTCCATTGTCTGATCTGAGACACTTCAACTTCTTTCATGTCTGAATCTCAACCGAAGCTTTCCGTTTCTTGAAAGTATAAAATACATCATATTTATTCTGAATACAGTAAATCCAAGTTTTTTTAGTTGAATCATCAATAAAAGTAAAATAATAACAAGAGCCACTGAGAGATGATACCTGAGTAAGTCCCCATACATTTGTATGCACAAGCTCTAATTTTTTGCTCTTCTTTTCTTTCCCAACTCTGAGAAATCTGACTATCTTCTGTTTTCCATAAATATAATTCTCACAGAAATCCAAATCAACATTCTTCAAACTCGGCAACAAATTTCTTGAGTGAAGAATCTTCATCCCCTTCTCACTCATGTGCCCAAGATGCCATAATGCTGCATTTTCTCCTTTGGAAGTTAAAGCATTAATAGAGTTAGAAATACCATTGCATAAATACAATGCACCAACCTTTTCTCCTTTTTCTATTACCAGGGCTCCTTTTGTGACCTTCCAAGTTTTATCTGTGAAAGTTGTCACACAACCTTCACCGCCTAACTGCCCTGTTGAAATCAGATTTTTCTTCAGATTTGGAATATGCCTTACCTCCTTTAATGGTCGTTGGTTTCCATTTTTCTATTTTACAAGAACCTTACCCATTCCAACAATTTTATAGGGTTTATCATCACCCAAATGGACTTGTCCAAAATCTCCTTGAACATAGTCACGAAAATGTTTCTTATCATGTGTGGCATGGAATGAGGCCCCTAAATCTACTACCTAGGAATCAGTGACATTTTAAAAACAAAGAATCAAAGCATCTTGTAACACATCACAAGTCGCATTTGCTTCATGATTGTTTTATTTTTGTGCATTTCCTTCTTTTCCCTTCCGAGATCTACAGTCTTTCTTCATATGTCCATTCTTTCTAAATTTTGAGCACACTATCCCCGATCTGGACTTGGATCTGCCTTTCCTTGATTTACTGTGATATCCTGACCTCTTTCCTCTTTCCATTTTTCTTCCCCTACACTCAGCACTCAAAGCATTACCCGATGTCTCGCCAGAGCATTTCCGTAGCATTTCCTCGCTAAGGATAGCACTGAAAACATCATCAAACTTTAAAGTACTAGATCCAGACACAGAGTTACTAATGGCCATAACTAAACCATTCCAGCTTTTTGGCAATGAGCACAGAAATAAAAGAGCCCTAACTTCATCATCAAAGTTTACCCCTACAAAACTTAATTAATTGGTAACTGTATTAAAATAATTTAAATGGTCTACAATAGATCCACCTTCCAACATCTTCATATTAAATAAACGTTTCATAAGAAATACCTTGTTTGAGGCCGAGGGTTTTTCATATAGTTTTTCCAATGCCTTAATCAAACCCTCTGTTTTTGTTTCCTTTGAAATATTGAAGGATACCGATGTCGTGAGGTACAACCGTATTGTTCTGAGTGCCTTTCTATCGATAATCTCCCATTTTGCATCTGTCATAGCTGTCGGCTTCTTTTTTTTTCCGCTCAATGGTAGGTACAGATCTTTCTGATACAGATAATCTTCCATCTGCATCTTCCATAGCAGGAATTTTTTGCAATTAAATTTCTCGACCCTAAACTTACCCTCTTCTGCCATTTCTCCCACTCGAACCAGGAACCCTTCTTTCCTATGAGTTTATCAGCCAAATAGACCTTCAGCTCTGATACCAGTTGTTAGAAAATTATATATTACAGAGAAATGCAAAACATAAAATATGCAGAAAACACAAGCACACAAAACACACAAAACTAGAGAGACACAAATATAGGTGGTTCACCTAGTTTGGGCTACGTCCACCCCGAATAGCCAGTCCTTCCTTTCTATTATCCAGCAAAATGACGAGACACAACCTACAACAAATCTATTATAATATCCTCTATTCTCTCTCACAGTCTCCCTATTTGTTTCTCACTCTGAGAATACACATTCAATACACAACTGTAATACAATACCCTCATACAAGCGAGGGGGTTGCCTTATAGGGCCAAAAACCCTAACTAAACATAACTTCTGTCATCAGATCATCCGCCTAATGAACGGCCCAGATTGACTAGAAATTACTATACTTTTACAAGGAAATTTTGCATCTGTTTTTAGCTTCGAGGGCGCTGCCCCCGAAAGCCCCTGCCAGTATGGGGCTCCATAAAGTCACATTTGCCCCCCCAGACCCCATAGGCAGCGTTTAATTACGGGAAGAATTGTCGCCCCATTAAGATGCAGGGGTCCAATGCTATGATACAAAATAAACAAGATAATCAAGCTCCACACCCAACAATCTCCCACTTGGAGACTGATTGTAGAAACTCCAACACTACTTCATTTGTTGGAAAATGACTGTTCTTTGGACCTATTTGTTTCTCATCTTCGTCATCATCCTTGAAGACCAATTAAAACTAAGCATAATCATAGTTTCTCCCTAGTTACAACTTTTGTTAGCATATATGTAGGATTCTAGCTAGTTTGTATCTTTTCTAGCTTCAACTGTCCATCTTCCAATATTGACCGTATGAAATGGTACTTGAGCTATATGTGTTTAGTTCTGGAATGAAATGTTGAATTATTTGCAAGATGAATGGAACTTTGGCTATCACTGTATAACGTGCCCATATCATGCTTCTTACCCAATTCATCCATAAACCCTTGTAACCAAATCATTTCTTTACTAGCCTCTATAGCAGCATCATGCCCTGCTTCTGTTGTTGAAAGTGGAACAACACTTTGGATTTTTGAAACCCATCTGAAAGTTTTTCCACCTACAGTAAATACATACCCTATAGTGTTCCTCCTGTTATCTCTTTCACCTGCCATATCTGCATCAACATATCCCTACAGAGCAATGCCTAAACCACCAAAGCATAATGCTTTATTTGTGGACCCCCTAGCAGTGTTTAATTATGGGCGGCATTGCCGCCCAATTAAGATACAAGGGTCCAACACTGTCATACAAAATAAACAAGATAATTAGGCTCCACACCCAACACTTCCAATAATGTTTCTTCTCAGTCCACGTCGAATTCTGGTAAAATCGCAGAAGTTAATGTAGTTCAGGCCAATCCTATAGATAATGCTTTTAAAGGTAAAAATAAGGGTAAAGGTAAGGCCAAAGCTGATAACCCGAAAGAGGATTCTCAGAAACCTCGTGTTGGCGATGGTTCTCAATGCAAGCCAAAGTACCCTTGTTTGATTTGTGATAATGAGCACTTCACCAAGGACTATCATAGACAACCTAAAGTGAGTCGCTTGCTCAAAGGCATCCAGGGAATTTTGGCCGTTCTTAAAGAACCTTTTGTATGCTTTAACCCTGAACAAAAATTATCTACACACAAATCTTATAACAGAAAATAAACAATAGCAAGAGCATAAAACATAAAACAGATAAACACAGAGATTTTCCCCTGCATCCCAAATCGGGATGACCAACCTGATATTTCATTATATTCCTTTTAGTGTTACAACACATATATATATACATTCCGAAGCATACATAAACCATAATCCATTAACCCTGGATTAGAACATAACTGTAGTTCCCTTGACTGGATCTACAAAAATACCAGGGGCCGAAAACCATCGTACCCCAAAACCATGTGCAAAAACCATGCACAAAACCATGGTCGCGGACTACCCACCGGAAATTAAGGACCAAAAATTTTCGCCGTGGCACTGCCCTAAACCCTGATAGGGGGGATGCCTCCCCCCCCTGTGACCCCCCCCGTTGCGCCCACCGCAAAGGGGGGGCTATCGCCCCCCCTCTTACCCCCGCGCACATGATTAGTCGTGGAAATAATATAACACATACCCAACATTCTACCACTTTTTTTTTTCTTTCCGAAGGGGACCATCGGAGAGCTTAGTCATTGGCGCAATTCTTCAACACCCATTGTTTCTCTACACCAAGAGAATTTCTGAGTTTTCACAGACTTCTTTAATGCTTCTACAACATTCTTCAAAGTGTCCACCTTTACCAGCAACACCCTTTTAGCCTCAACCATATCTCTAATAAAGTGATATTGAACATCAATGTGCTTTGTCTTTGAATGATAAGCAGGGTTTTCAGCCAAGAAAATTGCACTTTGGCTATCACAGTCTATCCTTATAGCTTGCTGTACCAACCCCATACTTGAACACAATCTCTGCAACCAAACTGCTTCCTTGCTTGCATGAGTGGTTGTCACGTATTCTACCTCTGTAGTTGAAAGAGCCACTAGAGACTGTCTTTTACTCATCCAACTGACTGCGCCTCCAAATAGGCTAAACACATACCCATTTGTAGATCTTCTTTGGTGCAGATCTCTAGCCCAGTCTGCATCAACAAAACCATGAATGTAAAACATTCTTTCCAATCCTGGTCTACCTTGGTAGCATAAGCCATAATCACTAGTGCCACGTAAACATCTGAAAACCTGCTTCACTGCTGTCCAATGCTCCTTCCCTAGGTTTGACATAAACCTGCTCAATACTCCCACTTCATGTGCAATGTCTACTCTAGTACAGACCATTGCATACATTAGGCTACCCACTGCACTTGCATATGGAACACGGGACATATCCTCCTCTTCTTCTTGTGTCTTGGGACACTATTCAGGAGACAACTTTACACCTACAGGAATAGGAATATTCACCGGTTTACTATCCTGCATATTGAACCTCTGCAATATAGTCTCGACATACTTCTTCTGGTTTAACCAGAGCTTCCTCTTTTCCCAATCTCTCTTAATTTCCATGCCAAAAAAATAGTTTGCGGCACCAAGATCCTTCATGTCGAATTTGGAGAATAGTTGGGTCTTCAAATATTGGATAATTTCTTTGTCATTTCCAATCAACAACATATCATCCACATACAAGACCAAATAAAAAACACGGTCACCAACTAATTTAAAATAAACACAGTGATCCTCCTTGCTTTTGGTGAAGCCAAGTCTCCGTATATAGGTATCAAATTTCTGATACCACATCCTTTTTGACTGTTTTAACCCATACAGAGACTTCTTCAACCTGCATACCAGTTCTTTCTTACCCTTCACCATAAAGCCTTCAGGTTGCTTCATGTAGATCTCCTCTTCTAGATCCCCGTGAAGAAATGTTGTCTTCACATCCATCTGTTCTATCTCAAAATCAAATGCAGTAGCATCAGATAAAAGTAATCTAATAGAAGTAACTTTGGCAACAGGAGAAAAAATATCACCAAAATCAATTCCCAGCACCTAGTAATAACCTTTTGCTACCAACCAAGCTTTTTATTTCTCCACCTTGCCTTCTACATTCATCTTCTTCTTAATCACCCATTTTCTCCCGATGGGCTTCCTTCTAGCTCGCAACTCCACTAGATCCCATGCCTCATTTTTGTGCAATGATGCGATTTCATCAACCATGGCCTTCTTCCAAAGTTTTCAATCCTCTGAATCTACTGCTCCCTGACAGTTCTGGGATCATCATCATTTATAGTTAAGCCAAAACCTGAACAGAAAGCAGATGGACTATACCTTTCTAGTTGCCTTCTTTCCTGAACTAATCTTCTCATAGTTGGAGTTTTTGGCTCTTCCTCTTCTGAATCTTCTTCTGCTATAGAGTCTCATTCATACTCCTTTAGCTCAAACTTTATCTTCTTAGGTTCCTTTGGTATTACTTCATTTTTAACAACATCTTTCACCTCTCTAAACACCACATCTCGGTTGTACACAACCTTCCTTGTTTCCAGGTCCAAAGCTTATAACCTTTTAAACCATCCTTATACCCAATAAATATGCACATTTCAGATTTATTATCCAACTTGGTCCTTTTATGCTTTGGAACATGTACATATGCATCACATCCAAATACCCTTAGATGTGAAAGAGAGGGTTTATTACTAGTCCATACCCCATGTGGATTCTTTTCCTCCAAAACTGATGAGGGTGATCTGTTAACCAGATAGCATGCAATCTCCATTGCCTTTGCCCAGAATCCTTGCCCTAACCCGGTACCACTGAGCATGCTTCTTACCTTTTCCATCAGTATTCTATTCATTATTTGTACAAGTCTGTTTTGCTGAGGTGTGTATGGAGTAGTCTTCTGCCGTGCTATAACACACTTCTTACAGAACTCTTCAAATTCCTTCTTCCAGAACTCTCCACCATTATCTGTCCTCAACACCTTTATCTTATTCTCTGTCTGGTTTTCCACCAGAGCCTTAAATTATTTAAATCTATCAAAGACTTCAGATTTCTTCCTCAAGAAATATATCCATGTATTCCTTGAGAATTCATCTATGAATGAAACATAGTACACAGAATTTCCCTGTGATGGAACTGACACAGGTCCAAGCCCATCACTGTGCACAAGTTCTAATATCTTGTTTGCCCTCGTAGCACCAAAAGGAAAACTCACCCAATTATGCTTCCCATATACACAATGTTCACAGAAATTGAAATCTAGAGAGAAATTAGACATACCTTCTACCATACCATTTCTATGCAGTATCTGAAGACCCTTCTCTCCAATATGTCCAAGCCTTTGATGCCATAGCATCGTCTTTTCTCCAGAGACAGCTAGGCTTTCTGCTCCACTTTTAGGAACCATAGAACTGTTACACCCATCAATAAAAATGCTACCTTGTAGCTTTTACAGAGTTCCAGTCCGAACTCCCTGCATTAATACCAGTGCTCCCTGAACCATCTTGCAGGCATCTTTCTCGAACACTGTTTTTACACCTGCATCATCCATCATTGGCCAGAAATCATATTTCTAGCCAATGTAGGAATATGCAGAACACCAAGAAGTGTTCTAATCCTTCCACCTTGCAGCTTCAGCTTGACCTTTCCACGTCCGATGATTCTGGCCTTCCTATCATCCCCTAGGAAGACATCACCACCATCATATTTCTCATACTCGCAACTACTCTTATGCAGAGCGAAGGAAAGATGCACCCGAGTCAATCAACCATGACTCATGATCTACATGTGTATTTGAAGAAGAAGCCAACATACATCCCCACCCTCATCCAGGGTGGTTTTTTCTCTGTATACATCACCGTATCCCTTTCCTTTCTCAGGAGCTTTAGATTTGCACTCCCTTTTGTAGTGCCCTTCCTTTCCGCATTTCCAGCATACCTTTACAAACATTCCAGGAGATTTAGATCTCCCTCTAGATTTGGATCTCCCACTCGAAACCTTATTCTTGTTTATGTTTTGGGACCTTCCTCGTACAGATAAGACATCTCCATTCTGGCCCTCCATATTTCTCCGTCTCATTTCCTACGACAACAAGGTTGAGACAATGTCATAAAAATTCAAGGTAGTTGTATTGCTACCTATTGCAATAACTAGACTGTCCCACGAGTCTAGTAGAGAACACAACAAACTGATGCACTTATCTTCATCTAATATTTTAATATCAACAGCTGATAGCATACTTACCATAGTATTGAAGGTGTTTAGATGCTCTGTCACTGAGTCTCCATCCTTCATCCTCAAGTTATATAACTTTTTCTGTAGAAAAAATTATTCACCAGAGACTTAGATTGGTAGAATGTCCCAATTTTTTCCCACAAATTCTTTGTCGTAGCTTCCCCAGATACATTCAACAATACTGAATCTAAGACACACAACCGTATTGTGCTCTTAGCCTTCTGATCCAGTTTCTTCCAGTCTTCATCTGACATTTCCATTGGTTTAGTACCTGGATCTAACGCAATCCACTAATCTTTATCCACCAGTAGATCCTCCATATTGAGCTTCCACAACTCAAAACTCTGACCATTAAATTTCTCGATCTCTATCTTTCTGCCGCTCGCCATCTTCTTTCACTGCAAGAATCAATCCCGCAGATATCCCACTGAACAGGGTCTTCCTCAGGCCCAAGCAAAAAACCTTCAGCAGCAAAGGCATTCTCTTGAAGCCAAAACAACTCTGATACCAAATGTAGGTTTTAACCCTAAACAAAAATTATCTACACAAAAATCTTATAACAGAAAATAAAAAATAGTGAGAGCATAAAACATAAAACAAATAAACACAGATAATTTCCCCTGGATCCCAAATCGAGATAACCAACTTGATATTTAATTATATTCCTTTTATTGTTACAACACACATATATACATGTCGAAGCATACATAAACCCCAATCCATTAACCTTGGATTATAACATAATTGTAGTTCCCTTGACCAGATCTACAAAATACCAGGGGCCAAAAACCATTGTACCCAAAAACCATGTGCAAACCCATGCACAAAACCATGGGAAATGGAACCATCCACCCAACCATGACCGTGCCTACCCAAGCGCCAAGGCCAGACTGGGGACAGGGGGTCACACCCCGCTTGTGACCCCCCCGTTGCGCCCAACACAAAGGGGGGGCTATTGCCACCCCTCTTACCTCCCCACGCATGATTAATCATGAAAATAATATAACACATACCCAACACCTTTCCCATCTTAGCAGACTCAGATGGTAGAGCAACCTCAGTCCTCTACCCCATTTGGCTCTCAGGTGTTCATGATGAATGGTTTTGCAATCGTTTCTATTGCTACTCAGTCAAATGATTATACTGGATCTCATCAAGCCAGGAGGAAAGGGATCACTGATGGTCCTCCTCCTCTGCCTATTAGTAGCCCTCTTGAAATTGAAAGGCCCAATGCTGAATCCGTTGTGCAACCACCTTCCAAAGGTGTACTCCACAAGTCTTATTATAATCCCAACGCTCGTGCCGCTCACCATTACAATATTTTTGAGGATTTGGCTAAGGCCCCATTTTCAATGTCCACGTTAGAAGTAATTTAGAGTTGTCTGTCTTAGCGAAGAGCTTTTTTATCTTCGATTGGTGAGATTGATCCTGCCGATACTAGCCTTCTTGCTTTCGATTTAGAGAATTTTGTTCCACGACTTCTGCATCAAATTGCGCTCATTATTCAAGTTGTTGTTAATGGTATATGCATCCATCGAGCAGTTGTGGATGAAGGTGCATCAACCTCTGTCATGTCATCTTTGTGTTGGAAAGCTATTGGTTCTCCAACCCTGAATTCATCACCAAATGCCCTTGAAGCTTTGATGGAAGAGAATCAAAACCTTTAGGTGTTCTCGCTAGTTTAACGATTACTCTAAAATGGAAGACAATCAATGTCGAGGTAGAAGTCATTGATGCTAAAATCAATTATAATCTTCTCCTCAGTTGTAGTTGGACTCACGCCATGTTATGTGTTCCGTCCACCCTCTTTCGTGTTCTGAAATTTCCACATGAAGGAAAGATTGTTACTGTTGATCAATTGTCCTTCTTCAACTCTTCTTCCGAGAACAATGTTTTGTATGTGGATCAGATTCCTACTCCCTACGAGAGCGTAGGGCCAGGTCTTTTTAAAGATCCTGCTGTCATGGGTATTTTTCCCCTTCCTCCACTAAACACTGTTCAGATCCATATGATCTCTCGATCTAATGAGCCATGGATTATTTCTTCGCCTGAATAGATCGATTCCTTTGGAGATCCGATGCCTTTGAGTCCAATTGAGATTTATTATTGTGAACTCATCTTGGCTTCGGAAGCTCCATCCTCTAATCGTGCTCCTTTGAGCATGTCTCTTGACATTTATTCTCAATCCCCCTAGCTGGGTAGTTCGGATTCGCCTGATCCTTTGAAAGAATTGTTTCCCTCTGATGAAGCCATCGTGGAAACCATGTCTCTTGAGGATCTTCCATGGGACGATGGTCATCATCATTCCTCGTTCATGCCTCGCCTTAGGGGCATGTCTACTTGTCTCGACCGTTTTTCATCTCAGGCTCCTCCTCCTCTTCTTCAACAACATGTTTTGACGCATGACGTCTTTATGGGAGGTAACTTGAGTAATATTACACAGATGATGCCTATTGACATTTCCGTTAAACCAGTAATCGTCGAGAACATCGATATTAGGGTCATTTGTTCTTCTGATGAAGTACAAGTTTATACTAGCTTTTTTTGCAAATTTTGTGATGTCTTTGCATGGTAATACAAAGAAATGCCCGGCATCGACCCTAGTATAGTGGTGCATGAAATACCTACTTACCCTGGCTCGAAGCCTATTTTCCAGCATCTTCGTCCAGTGCACCCTAGAAAAGTTGTTGCCATTAAAGGTGAAGTTGAAAAACTTATCAGAGCTGGTTTCATTTATCTGATTCCTTTGACAGAGTGGGTCTCTAATATTGTTCCTATAGATAAGAAATAGGGAAATATTCATGTCTGCATTGATTATCGTGATAATAATCGAGCTTGTCCCAAGGATAATTATCCTACTCCCTTTATCGATCAAATCATTGATGACTGTGCCGGGAGTAAGATTTTTTCCCTCATGGACGATTTTTCTGGTTACAATCAGATTAAAATTCTCCTGACTCATCAACAAAAGATTGCCTTTATCTATCCTTGGGGTACTTTCACATATAAGAAGCTCCCTTTTTGTTTAAAGAATGTTGGGGCTACATTTCAGCGAGTGATGTCGTATGCTTTTCACGATATTCATCACATCGTTTAGCCTTATCTAGATAAACTTCCCGCTCATTCAACTAAGCATATGGACCATCCTGGCCATCTTCATCAAATTTTTCTTCATTGTCGACGTTACAATATTCGGCTTAATCCGCACAAGTGCGTCTTCTGCGTTGATTCTGGTAGACTCTTAGGGTTTATCATGTCCAAAGATGGAATTCATCTCGATCCACTTAAGTTTGAGGCTATTATTAATCTCCCCTCTCGCTCCTCATTACATCAATTACAAAGTTTGCAAGGTAAGGATATTTTCTACGTCGTTTTATACCTAACTATGAAGAAGTGGCTAGAGGATACACACGATTATTAAAGCAGGGTGTCCCATTCTGTTGGGATGATATTTCTTAGAAGTATTTTGAGGCCCTGAAGATTTTTCTTGTTAACGGTCCTATTTTGCATGCTCCTAACTATTATCATGATTTTTCCCTTTATTTAGTCTCTTCTTTCAGCACGATTGCCATGGTTCTGGTACAAGAAGATGATGACGGTAATAAGCATGTTATATATTACTTGTCTCATAACATTCTCGATCCTAAGACACATTATGCACATGTCAAGAAGTTAGCCTTAGCTACGATTCAAGAAGTTCAGCATTTTCGTCATTATATTCTTTTGCGTACGGTGGATGTGATTTCTGATTGCAACCCCATGACCTATATATTGTCTCAAAAATTGTTGGGGGGGAAATACTCGAAGTGAATTGTCATCCTCCAAGAGTTCGATTTGGAATTTACTGCTGCGAAGTCAAAGAAATCATTAGTCTTTGCTGATTTGATCTGTTCCATCCCTTCATACTCTCCTCCGTCTCATTCTGAGGAATGCATTCCAGATGATACACTTTTCTTGATAAGCACCCTCGATCCGTGGTATGGTGACATCATCTTTTATCTCCAGACTTCTACTTTTAGATCTGAGTTAATGAAGGATGCCCGCCGACGCATCCATCATCAGTCGCAACCTTATCGTATAGTCGGGGATACACCCTATCGTGTTGGAGTGGATTCCATTCTTCGTCGATGTTTGACTCTTGAGGAAGTTGAGAAAGCCATAAATGATTGTCATAGTGGTTCCTGTGGCGGTCACATTTCTAGTTATGCCACTGCACAAAATATTCTTCGTGCTGGTTATTTCTGGCCTTCTATCTTCGAAGACTGCATTGTCGTAGTTCGTAAATGTCATGATTGCCAGATTTATCAATGCAAGATGTGTGTGCCACCTATACCTATTCATCCTGTCATTACCGTTGATCCATTTGCAAATTGGGGCATCGATTTTATGACATGTAACCCTCACTCGGCCAGGGGGCATGCTTATATTATCGTAGTTGTGGACTACTTCACCAAATGGGCCAAAGCAATGCCTACACTTGCTGCCGATGATAAGATAACTACTCAATTCATATTCAATCACATCATTTCAAGGTTTGGTGTCCCGCAAGCCACCATTACTGATCATGGTTCCCATTTTCGGCATTACATGGTGGCAGAGTTGACTTCTAAGTTGGGTTTGCGTCACGACAGCTCAACGCCATACTATCCTCAGGCCAATGGCTAGGTTGAAGCCGTGAACAAATTTCTTGTTACCATGTTTCAACGTATGATTGGGATCCATAAATCCAATTGGCATCTCATGTTATTTTCATCTCTTTGGGCATAGTGAACCTCAGCTAAGATTGCAATCGGATTCACCCCTTTTTAGTTGGTTTATGGTCTGGAAGCTACTATTCTAATTGAGTTTGAAATACCTTCACTCAAGTTGGTTTTTGAATTACTGACAAACACTTAACCAAAAGAAGAGTGTCTCCTTTATTTAGAAAGGTTGGATGAAACCTACTGCTTTGCTGCTCTGGTTATTGAAGCATTGAAAAATTAGGTCAAAGCTCATTTTGACTAATCAGTTTCCCCTCGTTCTTTCATTGAAGGAGATATCATCCTCCTGTATGACCAAGCTCATGATAAGATGGGGGCAGGTAAATTTCAACCCATGTGGAATGGGCCTTACATTGTTAAACATGTGTTGCAGAATGGGGCCTACGAGCTCATTGATTACAAAGGTCATCCTCTAGAACAACCCAGAAATGGGTTGTATCTCAAAAAATATTATGCATGAGTGATTCATGCATGATTTTTGTACATGTTCTGATTTTGTGTGCTTTGCAAGAATTTTCCTGCTTATTGGGTCTTTATTATTTGTGCATATGTCTATTACCCCTTATGTCAGTTTCACGGATAGTGCTTCCCGCAGTACCAGGAATTTGTCTTCAGCAGCCTGGGTAATCTATGATCCTGCTCGTGAGTTGATATAACTACAAGGTATTTGTCTAGATCAGACTACAGACAATGTCACTAAATATAGTGTTTTCCTTGAACTATTAACCGAGGCAATCAATCTCGTCATACGCGCATTTCTTGTAAATATAGATTCACAACTTGTTGTTCTACAACTCAATGGTCATTCTTCAGTTAGAAACACATAAATTTTGAGATTGTATTTACGTATTCGTTTGTTGGAAAGACATTTCGATTTTATCGCATATCAACATATTCCTAGATGAATGAATGTATTAACTGATCCAGTGGCTAACAGTGTATTAGATAGAAATTTGTGTAATTTGTAAAATCATCATGATATGAAAAAGATCCATGTAGGAAAATATATGTATATATATATATATATATATATATATATATATATATATATATATATATATATATATATATATATATATATATATATATATATATCGTGCGTTTACAACTTTCATTGTTGGTACAGTGCATCATAAATTCAAAAAATATGTGTATTTCTGCTACATCCTGAGACACCTTGTCTCTCAAAATATGCGGATATAAAGCCTACGTGTCTAATCGGCGTGATGCTCATGGTAGCATGTCACTGCCCATATGAGTCACCTCAGTAAGCGGTGAATGCGGCTTGGCACCCATATGGTATGTCTCTAGTAGGCACAAGGAACATCATCAAATTGTGCATAGTCCGAGACTCCACATGTGATCCCCTCTAGGTTGCGCACGATATCCTCCTCCTCCGCTCCCTCACCATGAGGGTTGAAATCGCGAGGGATTCACCTCACTATCGCAGACATGCCCGCGGGTCTCTCTGGGCCAACATCTGCAAATGTATGGATTTAATGTTAGAACATACATAGTTCAAAAAAATCATAACACTCGTGAAAATAAAAAATGAGTCTTACCCAAATCTTCATCCCAATCCTCTCCCTCCGGGAGTGGGAGATCTAGATCACCAATAAAATCTGTACCAGAGTAGGGCCAGTCCTCCACGATGATCAACTGTCGACGGAGCCAATAAAAAAACTCCGATCTCCAGGAAATTTTTTTATCGCCCTGTGCCCTTGGCATCAGAGCTACCCATCGGGCCATCCGTGGTTCTCTCGCTGGTGGTGTTGGGACTATGACCTCCTGGCCCTGAAAAATTGGTAATCATTCTAGGAAGGATGATACCAGGATAGACCCATAACCAAATTGCTTCAATTTGGTATTCTTGCATTTTGTTAGCTGGCGTTTCATGTTTATTTTCATGGCCTCTACCCATTTGTAGATGGTCGGTGTCAAGATATCTACAACAAGAAGCAACTATGTCTTTGTTGCTTCGTGCGGTGCTTGCGATCCTGTAGCTTGTGTGATGGCATGTAGCACTACTTTTAGTGCCAAGTCTGGGATAGTATGGATATCGAATTTCCAACTTCCTGTTCCCTTCCATGCCCCTGGGCATACTGTTTCAATCACCATGGACATGCTTTCCATGCAGGGTTAGGTATAGGTTAGGATTGGTGCTTCTCCCCTTTGTGATAATCCTGTTATAAAGTAGATGTCAAAAACATCAATCTCAATTTCGTGATATCGAAGGATGAACTTTTCTTGGTTCTCATCCCATATGCTGATCAAATACTGTAGCAGCTCTAGTTGAGCTCGGAGACACGGTGTCAAGAAGAACATATTCAGTCCACAGTCTCTGAGAGCTTCCATGCATCTCTCATTTTCCATGCCAAGCTCGTCCTCTTCACTGTGTTCCTGTTCTTTCCATTCGATTACCATTTTGCCAGTTTATACCTGCAAACATATTCATATGAATAGTATTAGCCGTTTTTGAAGCTTGGATTTGTAAAAAATTGGGTATTTTACTTGCATTTTTGCACAATAATGGTCTGCGCGGTTGGCGTGACCATTTCCTAAACAGTCGCACCAATGGGTGTGCCCTAGTTCAAGAAAATGGATGATTAGCGCGAGTCCGTGTCCGAAACCTGCGCCAACCGTCGTGCCCTAATATTTTCATTTCCTTCCCTAGAAATCAAAATTGAAAGTTTCACGTAGTAAAAGATGACTTAAAATGAAGGGAGAGATATCATCTCTTAACTGGAACTGACAGATTTGAGATTGATCAGCTAGATCGTCCGCTATCGTCGCCACAAAATAACACTATAAATGGGTAACTATTGCTTCACAAGAGGTTAAAAGTGAAAAGTAATTATTTTTACCATTTTTGGCATTTTATAACTTTTCACAACCCTAATAAGGTTTTAAAACATTTTTTCGGTTATTTTATTATATTATTTTCGAGAAATGGATTTTACACATGTCTCTTGTGCAGAAATAGGTTTTCAGGCCATAGAGATTAAGTAACGAGCTAAATTTTATACTTTTTCGGACTTGGTAAAAACACGAAAAAGTCATTACTAGAGTCATCTTTCAACTCTTTTCTGACTCTCTAAAATTGAAAATATTGCTGAGACTCTTGTCATTTCAAACTCGTTAAGTTGTTGCGAAGTGATATGTACCTAGTATACGTTTACCCCTTTTTCGGGCTGGGATAGATTATTTATGAAAAAGGAATACCGTAGCCTATCACGACTAAGAGGTTCTTTCAGATATTGTTTCCTACCTTTTCAGATCTGAGGGACTATTCATGAAAAGGGCCATGATGGATTTTTCTTTTTTTCCTTCTTTTCAAACTCTCTAAACATGAAAATATGTCGAGTTCTTCCTTTGTTAGACTTGTTAAAACCTGATGACATCGGACTTCGTCACCATGACATTACTCGAGTTCCTCCTCCTTAGGGCTCATAAAATGTACTAGGTTGGATTTTTCTGAGGGAAAAACTTACAGCACAAGCATATGATATCCCCTTCAAGCTTGTTTTAAAAAATAATTGGGGTACTTGCCAGAAATGGTGGGGGAAAATGGAACCAAGTCTTAGTTATTTTGGCAGTATGTCGCTCTTGAACATGGCACTTGTCTGTGTTCGTGTCAGGTTGGGGATATCTCATTTCGTCACATTTTCCTCCATGGGTTTGGGTAATCTATTTTGACCTCTCATCTGCTCTTTGCCATGTCAACATGACCTTAGATCCTTTGATTTCAAATAATTCCAAATCCAGTGTCGTGTCGTTGATATTTTCAAGAGAATTTTTCCTCTACAGTTGTCGACCTCCCTATGATTCCTTGTTGATCCCGATTCACTATCATCGTGTTCCTTTGTCTCGTATCTATGATGTGGGAAACATTATGGCCCACCTTCGATCAGGTCACTTCCTGTCGACTTCAGCTCATTATCCAAAAATTTGATCTAGAGACTCCCTTCTGGTACCTTGGAGCCGGCATGCCTCAATGGCAGGTTTTTTGCATTCGACGCAAGGTCCACATCATTGGCCTTTGATTGAGTGATTCTACAAATTTTCGATGCTATATCACTGTTCACATTCCGTGGATTGTACCATTTGTACCTTGAGAGCCATTTTTATTATTGGTGGTTTCTATCGTGCCTGTTAACAGCTTTCATCATTGGCTGGTAATCAGGTGGTTTTCTTGCATGTTCAACTTCAGCTCATATATTTGCATGCTTTAATTTGTACTTTTTCGGGTCGAGATGGAGCACAAGACCCTGGGTTTTGTCTGATAAAATCTAGGCTACTGATTTTTGTGGATTATCATGACTTATTGCATGACTCTTTTGATTGGATGGTTGCGATCATATCTGAGTCTATTTGTTGATCCTTACTACTGGATGGCTACGTCCATACCTCGGATCCCAGTTTTTGTACTCTATTATGGATGGTTGCACCCATACCACATGTTCATGTATCAAAGATATCAATTGTATTTGTACTTGCAGGTTTTTCAACAACGGTGTTGGGTTCGAATGCATTCTCGTAAAGCATTTTTCCCCTCCCTCTCCCTCTGACCTCATGCTTTAGGGGGCATCTGTCACACAACATTTTTTCACTATCCCTGCAATCCCCATCTCACCCTTTGGAGGGTCATTTCTGTGATCAATAAGTAGTGTCATGCCTTGAAAAGACCATCATTGTATCCTTTTACATGAGAGTAATATTCCTTCTGTTGACAATTCCCTTAGCAGAGACTCAAAACCTTTGTTTTTTCCTGGGAGCGAGTAGTCAGTTATGCCCTCGCATCGAAGAGGAAGATGAACAATAGGCCTCACACTAGCTGGCACTCTATCTCAGTTTTCCACCTGCACCGAGCTGTTTATGGAATGTTTTTTAAAAATAGAGGCGAATATTCCACTCCAACAACTTCGAGGATGAGTCATTGGGAGTGGTTGAACTGAATAAACCACATAATCCCTCCTTTATTTTATGGTTTCCACCTCTTATGGGAACTCCCTAAAGGATAGGCCTCCCTCCAACCTCTATAGCGATCCTAACCTCCTCCTTTTCCTCTATAAAAAGAAGTTATCTCTCTTTACATAAGCTAGTTGAACTTGGAGAATTGAACATACTATAGCAGAACTACTAAAGAGATAGAATAAGAAAGAATTACGTTGAGAGAGCTTGAGTCCATGCCTTCTGAAAGAGCTTGAGTCTATGCCTTCATCCCGTCCGAATTCCATGGCGAGCATCTGAGATGCGCTTCGGCTAAACCCCACTAGAGGAGATTGCGACATCAAAGCATTGGTTGTAACTCTTCCTTATGTCAATACATATATGTGACTATTGTTTGGTTCCCATTTTTTATTATGTTAGATGTTTAATGTAATATGCTTAGCCCTCTTTTACTGGCTAGTAGTTACGAATTAAATTATTATGTCATATGTTGTTCTTGTTTTCTATTCTATGTGCAGGTATCCTATCATGACTGCGGAAGGATTGTGAATTGCCAAGGCGAGAGCGAGAGGCCACCACCACTGCAGAAACGACGACAGTGTTGGATTATAGGTAGGTCAATCTACCGTGTCCTCTTTTCATTCAGTAATTAGGAATCAACACTCTAGCATGTCTCTTTGTTTCTAGACCCACTCTAGGGCTAGAGGGATCATCTCTGTCCGCAGAGAGGATTTACCTGCTTAACACAAGTGCCACCATTATCTCAAAAAATCTTGTTATGCATTCCAAAACCAAGCACATTCCTATCAAGTATCACTTTTTACAAGAACGAGTGCTTGAGAAAAAGGCTAAATTGGAGTATGTTTCCTCCAAAGAACAAGTTGCTGACATATTTACTAAAACTCTCCCCAGAGAAGCATTTGAATATCTCATACTGAAGTTGGGAGTTTTCACTGCCTCACTTATCTGATTTTTTTATTTCAGAAGATTAAATTCAGTACGCAAGTTTCGTGAAGCATAGTCGCGTATATACATGATTCTCTCTCTATACAGTCAGCCTTCAAGAATAGTCTTTGTCATATTGCTAACTGATATGATTTGGAACTGATGGGTATAGCCGCAGTTATGGTTTTTTGAAGCTACATTTTATTATTTTATATCTACTTGATGAAGATGCTTTGATGAATTGGTTGTTGAAAATGTTCAGGATGCATAAGTTTAGGGGGGTAATTAGTTGGATATTATGCATTGTTGGAATTTTGTTAGTTATTGAAGTGTGTTTGATGATCAATGTCTATTGACGTCCTTTGGTCTTGGTTATAAATTCATATATGTAATTTGATGTAAGGGCCATGTTGAGACCTGTGATGAAAATATTGTCATATTCAGTCATTTAGGGAATTTTTTTTCAAATTTGTAAACCCAATTAGTTAGGTATTTGAGTCATATATGTAACCCCACTTGTTTGGGTAATTAGTGTATGAATGCATCCTTGGTGATAAGAAAAGTTATAGAGTCTTTAAAATATGTTTTGAAGCTTCAACATGTGTTCAAGGGGAGTATGGTCTATAAAGTGCATCACAGATCTCAGCATTCTTTTATCAGTTCACCCTTTTCTCTTGATGTCAAAGGGGGAGAGTAACTTGGTTTTTGAATAATGCTTATGATTGATGTGTCTAATAGGTATCTACAAGTTGTGGTGATCAAACAAAAACATGGTTTCCATCAATTCCAAAGGGGGAGATTGTTCGCATTATGATGTAATATTTTTTCCTTGATGGCAAACTACACGGTGATTTTCCTTTTGATAGAAACCTATTTGTTTCATTTTGATGTATCTATAGGCTAGTGCAGATGTGAGAGAGAAAGGAATAGTAGTCATTGATAGAGGAATGATGAAGGTAAAGTTTCAAGAAATATATGCAAGTTTGATTAAGGGAAGTTGCGTATACTCCCAGGTTCAATGAAGCCAAGTCATGTATATATCCATAATTTGTGTATATGTAGTTTTTGTGAAGAAAAGGTACGTGTACGCATGGGTACAAAGAAGAAAAGTTACATATCAATTGGTGCACTAATTTTAACAATAACAAGGGTATTTACCATGGTATTAGCCCATAATAATGAACACAGTAATGACTATCTGATCCCATCCAAGAATACCATCATCACTTGTGTGATTTTGGCTCATTGCATTCGTTAAGGCTCAAACTATATGAGGAGGAGAAGATTATAATGCGAGGGTGTGCATGTGAATGATAATTGAATGAATACTTCATCCTGAAGTACATTTGCATGGATTGGGCTATATTCAATAGATAGATATGGTATTTTGATGCACTCATGAATACAATAATGGATCGGGATCTATAGACCTAAAATGATGATGTATTTGCATGATCTATTATGAGTTGTTTAGATCTATGGCTTGGCACATAATTTATGAAGTAAATGATATGATCTGAACATGTTTGCTACTTTGCAGTGTTTCACAGTCTTATAATATATATATATATATATATATATATATGTTGTTTTGTCTCAGTGAAAGCACGTATACCCACAGGTTCATTTCAGCAAAAGTGCGTATGGAAGTTACAGTTATTTCTGAAGATTGCTGAAGAAAATGTATGATCATTTATGCTATCTGTCAATGAAGCCTTCATGTAGATCTGGATTGATTGAATATTGTTTATAATGCTAATTTATTATGTATAAAGATGATCGGTGACTGGTTGATTGAGAATGATGGATTTTGTTGATTTAATAAGGGTTCGATAAATCTGAAAAAGTGTGCCTGAATGTTTCTGATCTATTCTGACTCTGGTCAAAACTCTAATTATCAGTATATAAAGATCTATACACGGGTTTCTCTACAGGAAAGCATGTATACATTAAGGTTTCCTTAAGTGAAGTAGCATATACATTTTTTTTTATGAATGATCATGGTTGTAGTTGATTCTGCATGATAATACACAAGTCTGGGTTTAATGATGTGATCTGGTTATAGTGATCTCACCATATTATTTGAAGATTGGTTGAAGGATATTAGTGTTGATCTACAGATTGTGTTTTTTTGAAGCTATTGGATCCATTGTGAGAATTTATTAAACGTGTTCTGCAGTGGTTCTGAGGGTTGAAGCCTTCAGTGTGGAAGTTGAAGCTTCCTACCAGTAGAAGTTGGTGATCAGTTCAGGGGGTGAATCTCCCTTCCAGTAGTGGCTGGTAAAAGAGATTAGGGGGTTGGATCTCCCTTCCAGTAGCATCTAGATAATGGGAGAAGGTTGCAGCCTTTTGTAGGTGGGTGCCTACGTATTGTTATGAGTCTCCACCAATACAACACTATAAGAAGTTTTCTATATAATAAATATTGAATACAGAGATGAAAACAACTGTGGTTTTCTCTCGACTTGGGTTTCCACCTTAAATCTTGGTGTTAATGTGTGATGCCATAGTGTGATGATTTATTCTGTTATTACTGCACATGTTTACTACATAAATGTCTGATGCATAATTGATGAACTGGGCTAAGTAATTTTTTTCAAGTTTTATCTGAAAATTAAGTTATCTTGGTATATGCATGTTTCATTCGAGAAAGTTGTATGCATATGCTAGTTGAATTAATTAGAGTCACGTATATAAATCATTAAAGAAAAGAAAATATTGTGTGTAGTGCTAATACTGATTCACCCCCCCCTCCCCCCCTCTTCTCAGTATTTTTCCCAACAAAGTTGTTGTACTTTGACTGAAGAATTATTGCTATGGTAATTTTATATTCACGCATACATTATATATTTTTTGATACTCTTTATATTTATGCATATATATATATTATGAATGTGTACTACTATTAAATATTTATTGAAGAAACCCTAGCCAACTAGCAACCCTAAGGGGAAAAATTACCCTAGGAGAATAGATAATATTGGATAAGAATTGTTGATAAATATTAAGCCTGATGATGTTAATTGGTTGATTCCTATGTTCTAAAATACAAAATTTTGGGGAATTGGGCATGTGATCTCGCAGGGGAAAATTTGTAGCTATGCCAGTGGACTGCATTCCCCAACTATTTATAGGAATATCACTTAGAGCCTTAGTTGCATAACTTACAGATGGGTTGGATCACTAGCACTTGTGGTGGCCTAATAATGGTTATGGAAGACTATGGAATCAATATTACTTAAAATACATAATTTATGATCATGCTTCCCATGTGACAAGTTTTCATATATCCAATACAGAACTTTATCAACAATCATTTGGACAATATTATGTGCTCTCATGTGACAAAAAAATGGGAATTTCAAGAAAAGGGGGCAGTATGTGGTTTGAAAAAGTTGACAACAATCCTCTTCAAGATGGTTACATGTATCTTATGGAATATCATGTCCACTGTTGCATCAAAATTGATGACATTTTTCATTTGCAAGTACCCAGGTTTTGTTGTAGCCTTGCAATGACAAGATTCCATCCTACAAACATTTTGGTTTTGAGGTTTCTTAGTTTTGCATGATTGTTAAGAAAAAATGAAAGGACCATTGTATCCATGATGTGCTACAGTGGTTGTATTAATTCACTAATTTCAACTGGCATCCTTATTTTGACACATGCTTCAACATGATAGGAAATGAATAAGATCTACTAAGCAGTAGTTTAGAGTTGAATAAGCTCTTTTGAGAAACATTCTTGATTTCTTAGATTCATAGGCTTTAATGTCTTGTGCTTTGCTTTATAAGGGCCAACGTTTGATATAGTGATAAATTATTTTTTTTAATGTGGAGGCTAGTTTCATATGTGCATGAAATGATTCTGAGGTTCTCATGCACTTCCAATAATAACACATCCCCAAGATGGAACCAAGGGTTTTCCACCAATGAAAAGGGACTGCACATGTGATTTTCATCACATTTGAATAGTAGCACGGTGATCCCAACATTCCAAAAGTTGAAAATATGTAAAAATACCTTTTTATCAAGGACAACTACATGTACATGTTTGAAAACATCATAGACTGTAAACCCACGAGAAAGACCATCTGCTACAACACTATTTTTAGGCCACATGTGGCAGATTCGTGATCTCGTCTCTTGGATGACTTGTTGTACTTTATTTACTATTATAACTAGCAAAAAAAAAACAATAAACAAGCACCCGCTCTAAATCGTATGAGGCCAGACTTAAGGGAAAGCCATAGTTTTTCATATGTTTCATGGGCTTGATGAAAACAAGAAAGATAGGCATATTGATGTATAAAAAATGCCTATGAATGGTTTTTTTGACATATATAAAGCTAGAGGCACTAAAGAAGAGGAACACAGAACCCATCAAAAGAAAAAAAAAATTACGTGGCACATGGAAGAGAGAAATTCAACAATGAAAGAAAGTGTCATAAGGGAATTACTCGGGAGAGTGTCCAGCCTAAGGACCATAGCCAAAAGTGTGTAACTCCAAAATTTTTGATAAAAGATCCCAACAATAATCAACCAACTTATAGAAAAAGTTAAATATGGAAGATGCAACTTTGAAAATGGTCTCATATCTCATGTCTGAAAAAAGGTACAGTAAACCAACACTTGCTTTAAATCTTATGAGGCCAAACTCGTGGGAGAATCACATTTTTTCATATATGTTGATGACAAAAGGAAATACAGACATATTGTGTATTACATAATGCCTATGAATGGTTTTTTGGAATATATAAAGGTATATGCATTGAATAAGAGGAATTCCCAACCCATTAAAATAAAAATAATTAGGCTTACACAAGGCATGCAAAAGGAAAATTCAACAAAGAAAGAAAACATCATAAGGGAATTACTGGAGAAAGCATCCAGCTTTAGGAGCATGGCGAAAAGGGTGTTGCTGGATTGATGGGGCCTAGAGCCAGGATCAGATATGGCTACACAAAACATCAAAACCCACTATTACCGGCCCTTTTGGAAATGATCTGCTACGTAGACCCAAGTCTCACTCGAGGAAATATAGGTGGATTCTAGAACTAGGTTTTTTCATCCAAAGGGACAATGGAGTATGGATTTAGGCCTTATATTCCTTTCAATACTTGATAGAGCTTCGTAGAGAAAATATCTTAATTTTACAACCATAATTCAACACTTTTATATAACCAACTTGCAGACAACACGATCTTACTTTAACAAGCATAAATAAACATAAATACGAATTTGCGAAGCAATTATAGATTATAATCCTTACTTAGCACAGATAACATAAAATGAAAGTAAAGCAATCACATAAACCCAAAACATAGATCTATCTTCAAAATTCTTTCATTAATGCTCAGATATTCCCAATACATTCAGTTCCACCCTGTGCACTCAGCTTCAGGGGTCTGTGCACTCAATTATAGAATTCCTATGGTCTCTGCCGACTTAGCTATAGGAGCCTTTTCTCTAACCAAAACCACATAACAGAGGCTCAAAATAACATTACATCCAAGTGAATTCTATTATCTATCCATCAATTATATGCTTAATATTTATCCTAAACTCCTTATATAGTCTTTGCATTTACAATTCCATGGTCTTAAAACCATGGGTGTAGCACAATGTATATAAAATATTCCCATTATTTTACAAAATAAGGGCCTTTGACCCACCTCAAGTCCCCTAAGACTCAACATCGCACCGCGCTGCGTGTTATTCTCCTCAATTTGCAAAGTCTTTCTCAAAATATTCAATTGATGGGTACTCTGTGCAACAGGCCCCTAGCACAAAACTATGACTCATCCCAAATAACTCTATTAGTGCACCCTCAATCTTTGCTTTAATGCCTCTAAAGGCATCCTTCAAAGGTGGAACTAATTCGGCGCATTGCTTTTCAACTTCTCGGACTTTTCTTAGCAACATCTCGATGACTGGTCATGCCATCTTTTGAGCAATTCATGTCTGAGAGTGGCATAGTGATTTCAGCTACTTCTCCATGTTATGTGATAGCAGACTAGCCTCAGCTTCCCACAACTTCGTTTTGGTGGTGATAAGCTGCTCTTTTCTACGCATGTCATCGATATCTTCCTGCCAAAATTTACCCTCTTGGAAACAGGCATGTCGCTATATTGGTTCCAGGGTCCTCGTGGTGAGATTAATGTGGTACATCTATTCTAACATCTCGTGAAATTCCTATTCAATGTTTTGTACTTGAGGGTTCTCTTGTAGTGGGGCCCATACATCCATGACATATTCAAATACTTGCAGTCACTCTCTGATGATGGATTCAATTTCTTCAATGGTAGCCTTGAGCTCTCTTGCACGCCACTCCCAGACCTATGGTGGAGTGGCATGCTACAATCACATCTGCAGCTCGATTATCTTCATTTGAATTTCAAGTCGCACCTTATCGACTTGGGTCTTAGAATGCTTCACTGCCATGGCTCGATTTTCCACTTTTTCCTTTGTGGCAGCTACAACATGAATCTTTAGCTGAGGTAGGTTCTTGCAAGCCTTGGAGATGGCTTCCTCTAACTTCTGTCTATGCGTAGTATCTGCATCGTGCTCCTGTACAAACAGTTTTTTTTCCTCGACCATCCTCTGTCTTTCCTGCTTAACAAGTTGGACAACCAATAAGGCATGCTACGCTCTGATCTGCAATTATTTAGTAACACCCTGGTGGAACTTGTGCAATGTTTTCAAAGGTAGTGCAAAAGGGTTAAGCCTTGTGTTCTATGAATGCACCACGTACTTCATCTACTCTGTAGAATGTTAGGTCCCTATATTACTAGTATAGACCCTTATTATGGTTAGTGTAACCTCCTTACTATTATTTTTTTACCCCTGTAACCCCCATATTGTTATTATTGTGCCCTTACATTATTATTGTTACATCGGCTAGGATCATATTGTGACCCCATGGACTCCTATACATAGTCATTTGTATCATCTAGGAATTGTTCATTTATGTAATGTAAAGGAGGTTTCCCCCTCGAAGTGGCTTATTTATAAGTCATTTATCTCTATTTTCTTCTATTTTTGGAGTTGGTTTCATAGCATTTGGTATCATAGCTTTGGATTCTAGGAGTTCGCCGCTTCAAATAGGTCATCGTGGAATTTTCGCTATCACTTTTTTTCTACTAGGGTTCAAACACTACAACAAAAAATTGATTTCGAAGAAATCCTATGAAAGGTTGTGTAAAAAGTTAGATCTTGGTTCGTAATAGTTTCAAAGATATTATCTGTCGAAGTTAGGGTTTTTGTAGGCTCCTGAATTTCGTCTAAAAGAGGTTACCTTGGGAAAATCATCATAAATCTCACTCTGGGCATCAGATCATAATTCTGTAAAAAGTGGCCGAACGTACATGGACTTTAATTTTCCGTGTATCGATTTCATAACATAAGGGAGAAATAGTGACACGTGGCACGTTTTACAAGTTCGATCTACTGAACTAGTCCATAATTAGGTCATTGTGGCAGATTGGACATAAATTTGCCTTGAAGAATCAAAATCAAGTCATACTTGTGGCATTGGAAATAAGCTTTAGAGGACTACTACAAAACTGAAGATTAAATATCAGGGATTTGAAATTATAGAGATACATCAGTATAAATATCAAGATCCTCAAGATCAAGAAAAATGTGTGTAATCTGTTTTCGAATTGCATAAATCTTGTTTGAAAAATTAGTTTGAAGTGATTAAAAGTGCATATTGAAGAATAGATATCATTATTGGGTTCTAAAATTCCCCCTAAAAATAATTCAACATCCATTAAGCCCTTAGAATTATCTACTATGACTTATGAAGAGGAAGAAGTGCAACATGATATATCAAAATTACAAGAGCAAGTGCACCAAATTTCGCTCTCGCAAAGAGCAACAAAAAATGAAATGAAAATTTTGAAGAAAGGCGTGGAAGCTAAGATGGATGGTTTGAAGAAGGGCTTCGGAGCTAATATGGATGGTTCAAAGAAAGGCATGGAAGCTAAGATGGATGGTTTGAAGAATGGCATGGGAGCTAAGATGGATGGCATGGAAGCTAAGATGGATGACATGGAAGCTAACATGGAAGACATGAAGAATGATTTAAAAGCATACATGGAAGGTTTGAAGCAAGGTTTGACAAAGTTGATACAATAAATGATTCCTAATGGCAAAAAGGTAGTACAAGAAACTCATGATAAGAAAAAAATAAATTTTAATCGTGATTTCATAAAATCTAACATTGTATGGAAGAACCACCATATTCCAAAGATGGATATGAGTAAGTTCGATGGCAAGGATCCCGTAACAAGGATACTACAGATGGAGCAATATTTTGATCTCAATAATGTGCAAAACTAACAAAAGGTACGCATTGCAACTTTACATATAGAACACAATACATTTGTATGGTATCGATGGCTTTGTTCCTATAAAAAAATGTCACTTGGTCAATTTTTACGAAGGAAATGATAGAAAATTATGAGGATACAAACAACAATACCTTCTTTATCCAATTGATAAATCTCAAACAAAATGATTCAGTGGTAGAGCACATTGAGTACTTCCAAAAATTGAATATAAGGTAACTGATATTCCATAGGAACACATGATTGATGTCTTCATAGGGAACTTAAAGGATAACATATAACATAAGGTTCGACTTTGGGAACCTGGTTCATTGGAGAAGGAATTCAGGTTGGCAAGAAAAATTGAATGTAAAATTACGACGACAAGGAAGCCCACCACTCACATCTATAAAGACAGAAGTGTTGTTACTGGTAGACTTCCACAACCTACAACGTTGACACCACAAATATTGGAAGAAAAAATAGTAAAAGGGATTTTCTACAGTTGTGATAGAAAATACACTAAAGGTCATAAGTGTGCCGATAAGAAATTATTTTACATACATTGTGAAGAGGAGGAAGAAAATGAACAAGAAACTTCAAAATAAGAGGATATACACCATGAACCAACCCTATAGAAAGAAGAAATGAGTCTAACCATATTGTGTAATGCATTGGTAGGAATTAACACTCCTCAAACTCTCAAGATAGAAGGAAATTATCAAGAATAAAAAGGTAATAGTGTTGATTGCTTTGGGCAGTATCCATAATTTTATTCATTGTAAGGTAGCCAAGGAATTGAATTGCTTCCTATACCCAGCACCAGAATGTCAAGTGATGGTTGCAAATGGAGGAACTATAAATTTCTTTGGAAAATTCCATAATATCAAGCTAACCATGGGGGAATATGTATTGAACAGTCCAATGCTTTCGATTCCAATGGGAGGTGTTGATGTTGTACTAGGAGTACAATGGTTACAATCTTTGGGGACAGTAGATTTTAATTTTTAAGAAATTTTCTTGAAAATTTTTTTGGAAGGAAAGGAAGTTGAAATACGGGTATCACAGGGAAGCTATGAAAGATAATAAGATCTAATGTCATGAAAAATATTCTGAAGAAAGAACAATGAGATATAATTTCAAAATTACGCTAACTATAAGTTCCAACATCAAAATCATCTATTTCTCCAGATCTCCAAAAAGTCTTGGACAATCATTCCAAGTTGTTTGAAACTCCCAAAGGAATCCCACCTATTCGTGACCATGATCATGCTATTCATTTGATTCCAGGAATTGTTCCTCTAAACATTAGGCCTTACAGATACCCTTATGTCCAAAAGAGAAAAATTGAACGTATGATTGCAGAAATGTTAGAGGCTGGTATAATTAAACGTAGTCAAATTTCTTTCTATGCTCCAGTAGTATTGGTGCATAAGAAGGATGGATCATGGCACATGTTTCTAGATTATAGGGAGCTCAATAAGCTCAATGTTAAAGATAAATTTCCCATTATTGTGATTGATGAATTATTGGATGAATTACATGGTGCGATTTGTTTTACCAAGTTGGATCTTCATTCAGGATATCATCAAATTAGAATGAAGACTAAAGATATTCCGAAAAAAAACATTTTGAACTCATGAGGGTCATTATGAATTTTTGGTCATGCCTTTTGGCATTACCAATGCACCTTCTACATTTCAAGGGTTCATGAATTCCATTTTAAAACCCTTCCTCAGAAAATTTGTGTTAGTATTTTTTTATGGTATACTAATCTACAAGTTCTTGGAAGGATCATGCTGAACATGTTGATAGGGTGCTCAAAGTATTAGAGGAGAAACAATTATATGTAAAAACCTCCAAAATTTTCTTTGGAGTACAAGATGTGGAATATTTGGGTCATATTGTATCTTACAAGGGTGTCAAGGTAGACCCTAAAAAAATTAAAACCATTAAGGAATGGAAAGTCCCCACAATCATAAAGAAGTTGTGAGGATTTCTCAGGTTAACATGGTATTATAGAAAGTTTGTTAAGAATTATGGGAGAATAGCAGCACCTCTATTAAACACACACATGGTGTAGGAGAAAACTAAACACACACATAGAAAGTTAAGCATGAGATGTATATATTATTCACCACATATGTACATTTATAATACAATGGTGTGACTCTTGGATTCATCTTTCAAGGTCACTTGGACTGCTTTTGACTCTTCGCCTTCCACACCTACCCATAGAGGATTAGGTGTTCAACGTTCCTCCCCTTAATTCGAAGGGGTATGTGTGAGTACAAGAAGAGAGTTGTAATACAAATCTGCAAAATATGCATGGAAGCACTTAGGCTGAATTAACTCTCTAAAATGTTGGCATAAAGAGATGGTTTAAGGATGACCACCAACACTAGAATGCAATGCTTATTGCAATTCCCATAACTCTTCCAAAACTGGCAAGAAGCTAAGGGCTTCTGCTAGAGGAAGTGTCCCTCATATTTGAAGAGGGAGACCTTCAACCTAAAATAAGGGAAGTCTACAACCTGTGATGGTTTAAGGATGACCACCAACACTGGAATGCTTGATGCATTTCCTGGAACTCTACCAAGGCCGGCAAGAAGCTGAAGTCTTCTGCTAGACGAAGTGCTCCGAATTCTTTGAAGAGGAAGAATGAACTTCACATGGATGGTTTAAGGTTTTCCATCAACCAAAGGCATGCTCATGGGAATCCATGTCTCTGGCTACAACTCTGAATCTGGAATGACGGGTTGTGGCTCAGGCTCGCTTGAACCGCTGTGTCTCTCGCTACAACTCTGAATCTGGAATGATGAATTGTGGTTCAGGCACTTGAACTGTTGTGTATCTAGCTACAACTATGAATATGGAATGAGAGATTGTGGCTCAAGCTTTCTTGATGTAGCGTCGAAGATTGTAGATGACCACCATTTTCCCCCCTGTCTGGTACAAGGTGAGATGATGGTGAAAACTCAACTGCAAGATTGTTCAATATTCGAGAACAATTTTTGGCATGTGACTTAAACATCTTCTTATCTGTTGATGCCCATTTCCAAGAAGTGATCCATCGAAGATGAATCTTTGTTCTTGAAGGAGGATTGTTTCTGAAGCATCTGTTTGAAGAATGGGTGTGCCGACCACAGTGCTTGCATGTGTGAAGATAGAAACAATGATCTTTCATATGACCAACCTGATCATAGTGTTGTCATTTTTCAATTTTTTGTTGTTGTTGCTGTGGACGAGGAGCATGATCTGGAATAGCTGAATGTGAACTGTCATAAAGGAATCTGGCACTTTAAAATTTTATGGGATTGGTGTAGTCCGGAATATGAAAGGACACATCCTTTTCATATCCAAGACTAGTTCTGTGCTTGTTGTGGACAAGCTCTTCCCAAGGTCTGATGATGGGCTTGGGAAGTGCAAACTGATATGCTGCATCTGCATGTAAATTTTCTCTTATACAAGGAACTGAATTTGAATCGACTAAAAAATTATATTCTTGTTGCTGATGAGAGTCCTTCTCAATTTTCTGAACAGAAACAGGTTTAAAATGATGATTTTTTTGTTGAAGCTGAGACTCCAACTACAAAAACTCAATCTTGTCTTGTGCATCTTGCAAGCAAGTTTGAATATTAAAAATAGAATTCTTGCTCATTTTTACGATATCATGAACAGTGGAATGAATTAGGTTATGAAACAACTCTAATGCATCATTTATTTTAGCCATTTTTCTCAACAACTCAGGCTCAATAAATAAAGGGTGTCAACTTCAACTAATAATGCACCCATTTACAATGTGATTCAACTTACTTTCAAAAAAATACAAATGACTTCAAAGACCCTTTTCTGAACTTCCAATTATGGAATTCCCAAAGAACAAAATTTGCTACTCAAATTATGGAGGACCTCAAGGTATAGACTTGGTTGTCTGGCCAGCAAGAAACAATGACTCACATCATAGAAGTATTCAAAAATTTCTCAACTATATCCTGCCGCGAGAATTTGTGGGAACTCATCAATTTTCCTATTGCACTCACAATAAAGACGAAGGCAAATTCCAAAAACTATGAGTAAGTTTTATGATGCCACCAATTTTCAACATTTGCCTTCACATTGTCCATATCTTTCATAGAGTCACCCTTCTATACATGCCACACATCTTGGTCACATTTTATAATAGAGAAAAAATACAACACAAACTTCACTTTTCACCATATAGAAAATCCATATATCCATTTACTCATATACCATCTCCTCTCTCTCTTCTTCTTCTTCTGTTTTTTTTTTTTTTTTTTAAGGAAAAAAAAATTGGGGAAAAAATAGAGGTATTATCTGGGGGAGGTGATTTCCGGGGGAGGCGACTACTGGGGGAGGCTAAACTGTAAAAAAAATAATATTAAAACTATATTATTTGCAAATTAAAAAAAAAAGGAACACAGAATCTGCATGGGAGGGAGGGACGGAGGGTCAAGCGGCTGAGAGAGGGGAGGGTCATGGGATGGGAGAGGGGGGGGGGGGGAGTGCATGAGGACCGTGAGGGAGTCGCGAGGTGTGGAGGGCAAGTGTGAGGGCCGTGAGGGCCGAGGAGTGCAGGTGAGCCGCGAGCGGAGTGGGGATCGTGAGGTGAGGGGAGTGTGGAGTGAGGAGGGCAAGGGGTGAGCGGGGTGATTGAGCCACGAGGTGAGCAGGTGTTGGGGAAGGGTGGTGAGGGCATGACCATGAGGGGGAGCATGGGGGCCATGAGGGGTTGGGGATAGGGAGTGAGGGCCGAGGGGGAGCGGTGAGTTGTGAGGATGTGAGCGGGTGGGGATAGTGAGAGGGGAGGTCGAGTGGAGAGGGGAGGGGGAGGAGCATGGAGCGTACAGGGGGTGGGGATGGGCAAGGGAGGGCTGAGTGTTTGAGAGTGTGGGTAGGCCAAGTGTTGAGAGGTGGGGCGTGAGGGCCAAGCACTGTGAAGGGATGGATGAGGGCCAAACGCTGTGAGGGGGCCAAGAGAAGGTCGAGGGGAGGGAGGGAGTTGAGGGAATGCTGCAAAAAATTAACTATTTTAAAAAAATTTGTAAACTGTGCTCAAAATTTGAGCAGAAATTGCACACCAGCAGAAATTTCAGGAAAAAATTGTAGAATTTGTAGTAAAAAAAACTCAGAATTTTCCAGAATGCTGAATGGCAAGAGTAGTAAACAAAGTGCCAAGAGCAGTAAAAACTGAATGCAACAAGGAGCAGTGAGAAAACCTGTAGAATTTAAAATGCACAGACTTTCAAATGGCGATACACAACGCTGCTCTTCGCAAAAAAAAATTCTGAACTTAGCAAAATAATGAACCCAACAAAGTAATTATTGAATGGTAAAAAATGATTTTTGAATGCTTCAAAGGATTTTTGAATGCTGCAAAAAATGATTTCTAAATGCTGCAAAATATTTCTGAATGCTGCAAAAAATGATTTCTAAATGTTGCAAAAATGCACAGGATTTTTGTTAGTTTACACAGGCCAAAAAAATAAGTGGCTCACTCAAGATTGAGCTAGTTATGAACGTATAAACTCTGATACCATGTTAAACACACACATGGTGTAGGAGAAAACTAAACACACACATAGAAAGATAAGCATGAGATGTATATATTATTCACCATAGATGTACATTTATAATACAATGATGTGACTCTTGGATTCATCTTCCAAGGTCACTTGGACTCCTTTGTGACTCTTCGCCTTCCACACCTACCCATAGAGGATTAGGTGTTCAACAACCTCTAACAACAATATTGAAGAAAGATGCATTTTCATGGTCCCCTGAAGCAACTAAGGCCTTTGAACATCTTAAAGAGCCAATGTGCTTAGCACCGGTCTTAGCTACGCCAGACTTCACAAAAACATTTATTGTGGAATGTGATGCCTCAAGAAATGGAATTGATGTTGTTTTAATGCAAAAAGAAGACCCGTTCCTTTTTAATTTCCTCCAATCAAAGGAAATTATTTACATAAAGCTATTTATGAGAAGGAAATGTTGGTAATACTAGATGCGCTAAATAAATGATGACATTACCTATTAGGAAGACACTTCAAGGTAAAACCTGATCATGATAGTTTTAAATAATGTTTAATACAAAGACTATCTTCATAAGATAAACAAAAATGGGTCACAAAGATGTTGGTTATGAATTTGAAATCATCTACAAAAAAGGGAAGCTAAATGTTGTTGTAGATGCACCCTCAAGAAAGAATGAAGAGGTGGAAGCATTGCTTTGTGTCATTTATATTATCCAATCAGATTGGAAAACCAAAGCAAGGGATGAATGGAAGAAGGACGAAGAAGTGTGGACACCCATTCAAATTTTTAGCAAGATCCTAGTATATCTAATACATTTAGTTGGAAAAATGATTCCTTAAGGTACAAAGACCGCTTATATCTTTGTAAGCATTCCCAACTAAAACAAAATATTCTTTTTGAATTTCACACTTCTCCCTTAGGATGACACTCATGATTTTTAAAAACTTACCACAGGGTGAAGAAAGATCTTTTTGGGGATGGCCTTAAATCTGATATTCAAAATTTTGTGGCAGAATGTTTGGTTCGCCAACAAAATAAAGTTGAGACAATTAAGACCTCGGGTCTTCTATAAACATGGTTACTGATGAAATAGTAACTCAATTGGTACCTACTTTTTTTAGGTAGCAAAAAAAGCACCTGATTTTGAAAAGTGGTGATGCAGAATCACCCGTTTTTTTTTTGTGCATATTAATATTTTTATTTATGAAGTATGAATATTTGTTTTAAAATGTTAGTGATTTGCATGCTAATTTTAAAATGTATTGATGCAGCATCAACATTTTTTTTTAGAGTGGTGATTTTCATGTGGGTAATAAAACATAAAAATAAAATAAGAAAAACATGACAAACAAAACTCAGATAATATATATATATATATATATATATATATATATATATATATATATATATATATAAACAATAAAAATAACGAATAAAAATGTTAAAATAACCAGAATTAACTTGTAAAAAAAAAATTTTAAAAAAAAACAAAAATATTCGAAAATTATATTAAAAAAGATGAGAAAAAAAAAACACGTAATTTAATGAAAAAAACAAAAATTGAACCAAAAAAATTAAATCAAAAATCAAAAACATTTTTTTCCAAGTTATTAAAAAAAACCATATAATTAAGAAACAAATTAAAATAGAAAATATAAAAATAATTAAAATTAAAATACAAAACTAAAAAATAATTTAAATTAAAAAATAATAATAAGAAGAAGAAAATAAAAATACAAATTTAAAAATTAAAAAAAAAAACACAAATATAAAAAAAATAATAAGAAAATTAAAATTAAAATTTTAAAATTAAAAAATAAAACAATCTTTAAAAAAAAAATAACAAAATAAAAAAACTATGATTAAAAAAAAAAAATGAAAAAAAAAAAAAATTCAAATAATTAAAAAACAAATATATATAAATTTAATGTTTTTATAAATTAAACCATTTCAAAAAATTTAAAATTAAAATAAAATATTAAAAAAAAAAAATTCTTTAAAATTAAAATTAAATAAATTTAAAATTAAAAATTAAAAAAAAAATCTCAAAATATTAAATTTACAAACCGCACAAACACATATATAGAATTAACAAAATAAAAAAATAAAAATTATGAAATTAAAAAAAAAAAAAAAAAAATTAAATTTAATAATAAAAATTTAAATTTAAAATTTAAAATAAAATATTAAATAAAATTTTAAAATTTTAAAATAAAAAAAAATAAAAAATTGTTTTTGCAATGAGAAAGGGTAGCGGCAGAGGTCAGCCGCTTAGCAGGCGATGGGCTGCTTGCCACCCTCCACAGCCACCTCTGTGGCACAACCCATTCTCATTTCAAAATAATTATTTCTTATTTCTTATTTTTTTACATTAAATTTTAATCATTTTTTTGTTTTTAATTTTATTTATTTATTTATTAAATTTTGTATTTTTGTTTTTAATTTAATTGTTTTTTTATTTTTTAATATTTTTTCTTTATTATTAAATTTATATTAAGCTTTTTAATTTAATTTAATAAAATTCAATAAATTTTTATTTTTTATTTTTAATTATTTCAATTTAGTATTTATTTTTTTTGGTTTTTTTTCAATTACATAAAAGTTAATATTTTTTATTTAAATTAAGTTTTTTTTTAATTAATTTTTTTTAAATTAATTTGTTATTCATTTTTTTTTAATTTAATATTTTTAATTTTTAAATTTTTTTTTTTCCATTTTCGATTTTTAATTGCTTTTAAACTTTTTAAAATTTTCATTTTAACAGTGTTTTTTTTGTTTTTGTTTTTTATTTTAAATTTATTATTTTATTTCAAAATTTATTTGTTTATTCATTTATTTACTAAAATTTAATATTTTTGTTTCTAAATTTAATTTGTTATCTTAATTTTTTTTTAAATTTAATAAAATCTAATATATATATATATATATATATATATATATATATATATATATATATATATATATATATATATATATATATATAATTTAAATTTATTTTATTTTTTAAAATTTATTTGTTTTTAAATTTTTTTTTTTAAATTTAATTTTTTTATTGTATTTTATTTTTTCATTTTCATTTTTAATTATTTTTAATTCTAATTTAAATAATGTTTTTTTCCTAAATTTTTTTTTAAAGTTTTGAATTTATTAAAATTTAATATATTTTTTTTTATTTAATTTTTTTTGTTTTTAATATAATAAACATTTTCTTTTTATTTTTTAGATTTAATTTGAATATTTTATTTTTATTTTATTTTTTAAAATTTCCTTTTTAAACTTTTTTTAATTCAATATTTTTATTTTGTTTTTTTTTTAATATATTTTTAAATTTTAATTTTTATAATGTTTTTAATTTTTGTTTTTTTTTTTAATGTTTGAATTTTTTTTTTTAAATTTAAAAAAATATAATGAAGTTTGTTCTTTTTGCAATTAGTTTAAAATGTTTTTTTCAAAAAAAAAATTTAATTTTTAATATAACTTTTTATAATTCTAAATTTTTTGTTTCAACACTTTCGTTTTGAGGGTGGGTTTTGCACAAAAGTTTTGCAAAAAAAAATTGGTTTTTATTTCTATTTTTAAAAATGTCGAAAATTTACTCCGTAAAAAAAACGAGGTTATTCCACAATACAATGTTTCATTTTCAGGGTGTTTTTTACACCCAAAAAAATTCGCTTTTACTTGCATTTTTAAAAAATGTTGAAAAGTTACCCCGAAAAAAAAAAGTTGTTCCAGAATACAACTTTCCATTTTCGAGTTATTTTTTCATGGTTTTTTGATGTTTTTTTTGTTAGAGTTCTCGTTTTGAGGTAATATTTCCCCTTTCATCGGTAATTATGTTTACAACCTTTATCCATTCCAAGTCAACGTTAGGAGGAGATTTCAATGGATTTTATCACAGGTAAGTCTGAAGGAAAGAGTGGCATCATGGTGGTATTTGATAGCCTTACCAAGTATGCACAATTTTTTGCATTATCTCATCCATTTAAAGTAAGTACATTTGTTACTACATTTATGAAAACAATTCAAAAGCTACATGGAAACCAAAAGATTATTGTAAGCGGCAGAGATCCCATTTTTACTGAAATTTTTTAGATAAAATTATTTTCTTGTTTGGGTACTCAAATAGCTCATAACTCATCTTATCATCCTCAATCTAACGGAAAAACTGAGATAGTTAACAAATGTTTGGAAGGATATCTTCGTTGTTTTGTATCTGATAAGAAAACAGAATGGGTCAAGTGCTTACCTCTAGCTAAATGGTGGTATAGCACTTCCTTCCATACTGCAGCAAAAATGACCCAATTTATGGCACTTTATCGATATCATCCACCGTCCATCACATCATCTTTAAGAGAAAAATCTAAGGTTCTGTTGAGGCCTCGGAATTCTGCTGCTAAAACATGGGGGAAAACCACCCGGTCCAGACCTTAAAGAAGCTCCTTTTCCATTTGGTGTAGTGGCTCTGATTGGGGATAATGGGACCAATTTCCCAATAAGGATTATTTTGAGGGTGTTTTGATTATAAAACATGCAAATGGAGAATGATTTTAATCTATCATATGCATTTATCTAAACTATCTATTCTATTATATACCCTCGGTGTTTCTTCCTTTATGCGATATAAAGAGATATCCTTCCACTATTAGTAATGTATATCATTTAACAGTTGAAAGAGATGAAAATTCGGTAAGATGATTCTTCTAATGAAGTAGTTTGACTAGAAGAATTGTGAAAAATATATCACATTCATATGTGTGATTATATATTTGATAAGAAATCACAGACAAATATTAAAATAGAAGTGCATGTAACATTCATCTATAATAACGTTTCAAATATATAATGTAATAAAAAGATGACTGTCAATCTATAAAGAAAGACTTAATACAAGTGAATAGAAATACCATATGTACAAAGTTCTACTCATGTAAACTGACAGTAATTGATCTTCTCCTCTTCAATTGCAAGAAATTTAGAGAGTACAGTAGTGCAACGTCTGCTAAATAGCTTTCATTGTCAAAAGATAACAGATATGTTTCATTAATTCATCAAAGCATTCACAAACTTATAATAGTGCATTCTTTGCAAAATTTTTTGACAAATTTCTATACCCTTCTCTAAATGCATGAGAGGGGTTTAAATATTAAACTAACTATGTTCTAAAATAGATTATTACAAAAATATAGAGGAGGTTTCAAACAAACATCCTTGTAAGACTAACTTAAACCACAATCTTGGAAAATAAAGTAATAATATGATTTATGAATTCCGCCCTTTCTTTTGGATTTGGTCACTGTTGGTGCATATAAATCACTGTTAAATGACTAAACATCACAAATTAATTATCAATCCAGGGACGTTTGTTTATTCCAATGACAGTTGCACTGTTTGTGTCGATACACCAACCACAAGAAATTCCAAAGAAAATAAATCATTGCTGAAGTAAATGCTGGAAGTAAATCACTCATGCAAAAGTAAAAGGATCTACAAGACTAGAATCACACTTCAATTAATTTGTTCTAGCACGCCACACAACAAGTATCCAACTGCTGTCTTTAATATAATATGTGTAACCACATACAAATTATTGAAATTGAAGTGGATATATTCATAGCTAAACAGCAACAACAACACTCTATTGATACATAAGCTGAAATACAAATACATACACACAACTACTGTAATCACTACAATCCCTGCTAAGAAGGAAGGCCCTTCCTCCCTAACAAGGTGCAGGTAGAGAAAGAACTTAACAGAAACTAAATTGAATAACACTTGTAACAACAATAACAGGATAATCTGTATTAATCTGAACACAATTACAAAGCCAAAATGATGTTGTTCTCCGCCAACCTTTCGACCTCTAGGGCTGAGAACTATATATTGGTTACATAAAAAAATCAAGCGATAGATCAGTCATGAGAATCTTATGATTCTCATGCTAATCCGAATAGAACACATATAGTTATAACCACTTCCTAGTAAAGTTCTGACTAGAAAAGTATAGATTGCAATAAAAAACCGCCCTTAGGCTGTTATCCCAAAAATAAAATTCTAAACAACTTCTACAGCTATCGTAATAGAATCAAAGTTGTAGTGTAACAACTAGAGGACAAATCAGCAACACGTGTTGACGAGATCCAGTGAAAGGTACAACTGTATCAGCGGTTCCCTAGTGGGTCTGTAGTAGCAGTTTGTCGGCGGGTCTGTAACAGCAAGGTGTAACAGTATCGTTTTTTTGTAACAACACCCTCTTAACTGCTCTTGTGGAACTCGTACTTGGGATATTTGGTGCTATAAATGACATCTGAAAAGACAACACAATGACCATCGATCTTCTCCAAAAATTCACGGTCAATTAGTCATAAAAAGGCATGGTATATCATAATAATTGGTGAATTGGCAGAGTAATAAAAACAAGGTGAATAGCACAAGTTAAGTTAGAAAGGTAGGAAAAAGAGGAAAACATACTCCCATTGGTTATAGTTACAAGGAAAAATAGGGGAAAAAAAAATGTATGAAAAGTGTACAAAACTAGCACCCAACATCTCCCCCCAAATGAAATACTTTCATGTCCTCATGCAAACTCATCTCTCATGGGAATATCTCTGGTGCAGGTTGATGAGTGGCATAAGTACCAGTTGTATCTTTTTTTGTAGACTTGTCCCCTAATTAGCCATCAAATATCGTACCAGGACTCTGACTCGTACTTACTCAATTCATAATTGATCTGATAATCCTCAATTGGTAGCAAAATCAAAGGAAACTTGAATCTCAATCCTAGCCACAAAGCACCAAGGGATTGTACAATCTATGTATAAGCTGTTACATGTGTAACAACCACCATGAAATTGTAGAATGAGAATGGATCCCCCTTCAATAGCTCAGCACTGCTCGCTTCCGTGTGTTTCAAGCACCCTGTCAAAGCTTGGCTCTTCATCATTGAGAATTGATTGAGGCAGAAGTTCACAATTCTTCTTCTATAAGTGGCAGGTGGTTCTTTAATCCCAGGGGTACTCAGAATTCTCCAGAATTCTTGTCTTAACTCGGCAGCCTGTCCTGGTTCTACCTGAACCCGCAATGCCATCTTCTCCTCATTAGTCTCCATAGATTTGATGGCCAAATTCCATTCAATCTGATTATTCATGAAGGACATAAAATCTCTCAACAAAATATCTCCCATATAGGAGAATACTGTCACAACCATCTATATACTCACATGTTCACAAATAATATAATTGTGTAAGAATAGCTCACACAACAAGCTTTGCTCATCAAAATCGGAGGCACAGAAAACATCTAGAAATGTATGAGTGGAAGAACATAAATAAGGTCTATCCTCCATAACAACTTTCATCTGGAATAGGAAGTAATGTTCCCATTGAAATATAGGATAGTATGATAAGGCTACCTACAACCCAACAAGTTGAGGGTGAGGTCATGAATTTTTTGCTTATCTATGGTGAGGTCCTGAATCTACTGCTGTAACAACAACAATTGTTCTTCCTGTTCCTTCAGAGCTTTCTTCTTCTTGTAATTCTCCCATCCTTTCTTCAAATCTGTTTTCATTCATCTTTCATGTACAGTGTCTATTTCTCTCTAATATTCCTTTAGCGAAATCGTCCCCTCCCGAAGGTAGATTGATTCCTATTTCCACTTTTGTAATTCATAATTAACAAGATTTTATCAGAACTACATCCCGAGATGGGACCCAGCATTCCTATGCATTCAATATCCACATCAATAATGGATTTAGTAGCCTCTGCTACATGGGTTTGTTCCACCTTTCCTCTTGGTTCTTGTGTAACAGTATTTTCCTCGGTGGGTTCTTGTGTGTTAGCCCCTTTGTTTCCAGCTAGAGTAGCCTCTGTGTCCATTGTTGTTTCTTCTACAATAGGAGTTGCCTCCACAAGTTCTTGTGGGTCGTCTTCTAGGTAAATTATTACAGGAGGCTCTTCTTTAACTGTTGGTTCTTGTGTAACAACAATGTCATCATCAGGTTCTTTTGTAACAGCCTCTTACTATTCTGTTTTCATTTCCATTGGGATGTTATTTTATCTACAGACCTTATATCCCGCTGCTGTTAATTATTGAAAACATGTCATGTATACTGACACCGGGATTTCCTTCTCCTCAGATAATTTCTTCTTTAATTATTCATTTTCCATTCTTATATTTTCAAGTTCTAAAAATAGGGCATTTGTTTCATCCTTACCTGATGAGGAGGGTTGCCTTTCTTCTTCTAAAAGTTCTACTTCTATCTTCTTTCTAGTCGTAGGCAAAGGTTCTGCAAGTATGCTGACTTTAACTCTTTGTTTTGGCCTTCTATCCCCAATTGGTTCATCAATAGGCTCTTTCCCAATCCTAACTCCAACATGCCGAGTTTTGGTTTGCACTTCTATCTGACTTCCTCATGAAGTCGTGGTCTGTTTCCCCTAGCTTGCCCTCGGCCTCCTTCGCTTGAATTCTTTCCAATTTTTTCCTTGCTGGACTAGGGCATCCAACACGATTAGCTTGATGAGTCTATGATTATTCACACATGCCTCCGAGTGTGCTGCTATTTTCACTGCTGCCTCCATATGCTTGATGTTCCCTAAAAAATAGAATGGAAGATTAATCCTTTGCTGGTGTCAAAGGTGATTAAGCAGAGGAAATTTATAGTTGAACACTATCTTGGATCTTCCCTCACAAGTGATATATTTAATTAAACACAGTCCAACATATTCCCAATGATGAGGAAGTGAAAACTTGTCAATTCCTCTCACTTTCTTCTCCAATTTTTCTTCCCCTACTAGGAAGTCTTCTTTCAAGGAGGGGTTATTGATTTTTTTTTTAAACCACCTCCACCCCTCTACTGCTAATGAATTTACCTGGGAAATTACCTCTTCAGTCACCTCCACTCACATGCCCCTTATTGAGGTTTGATTATTGTTCAAGTTCAGATAAAATTCAATTTCCACCGCCTCGTCTAAGCCTTCAAGCTTCTGGAAATACTCAATCTATTTGACATCTCCAAATATATGGTAGGCTTCTAGACAATCCTGCAAGGCATCCATAGAATCCGATTCGTGCCTAACTACTGCTCCACCCATATCTGTTGTTTCTTTCTAATTTTTCTTCTTATTTTTTAGCCCCACTTTAATATCACTACGTTTTTGAATTCGCTTCTTTGTTTTTCAACCCCGCTGTAATATCACCATGTTTCTGAATTCACTGCTTCTCAGTGTCTCTTCTTATCCCCAATCGACGAGTTTACAATGAAGATGAAAGGTTTTAGTCGAAGAGGTTGATGGGAGGTGACGAATTTTATGGATTTATAGAATCATACCTCACATTAATATTCATAAATGGCTCATTATGAAAAGTAATGGGATTTAGTACACATGCTCTTTTCCAACCGGATTTGGTCATCATTTTAAATTATGTTATTAATTAGGTGCATGCAGATTTGATAGATGTTTATGGTTATGGCTTTTTACAACGATTTCAAGAAATATCCCCTCCCCCACATTAATGGTGACAATCACCCAGGACCATCACAGGAATATCATTACTTCGTCAATTAATCACTGAATCATAAATGACAACGTTTAAATTTTTAATGACATAACTGAGGTGACATGGAGGAAGATTTCGAATTGGCAGCATCCTGCTTGCAGCGCTCATGTTGTTGCATTTAGACAACATCGTTATTTTTGTTCGTGGAATGACTCATAAGAAACAGTATTGGTGGTTATCAGTTGTTACATGTGTAACAACCAAGACAACCCTTAGATTATTCTTAAGAAAAAAAACATAATAATCAGGAGAAATTGGTATAGAAAAGGAAATTACATGAATACCATCATCCTATAAAATAGATCAGAAAGGGAAGATGATTTTTTAGGAAGAAAAACATGGGTGTAATAGCCACCACAAGAGTGGTTTTCAGTTGTTACTGATTGTCTGACTACGCCTCGGAAAGGGGTATTCACGGTTAGATTTATTTTTGTTTTTCTTTTTATTTTGTTATATATATATATATATTATAACAAGTGTAACAGCTACCACAAAGGTGGTTTTCAACTACTGCACTTAGTATAATTTCAGTTTTTAAGGCTGCACATGAGAATGTTCCCTTGCTATCGTAACATGAAGATCAAAGTCTGCGACAATGTTGACAAATGATTCCTTCAAAGTGGGTTGATGATATAAACTTAGAGAGTGCCCATTAACTAGTAATGGCATCTGAGCACTGTTAATGGTGACCAATTGTACAGTCCCATTGTCAAAGACCGTATCCACTTCGTAAGGACCTAGCCATCTAGTGTAGAGCTTGCCTTTGAAATATTTGAACTTTGAATAATACAAAAGAGCCCAATCTCCTTTCTGAAAATTTTTCTTCTTAATAAACCCATCATGCCATCTAGTTCTTTGCTGATGAATTATATCTGTCTATTGAATTGAAGCCAGTTGTTTATCTTCCAACTCATTGAGTTGGTTCAATCTTTGAGTCTGTGTTGTACTCAAATCCAGATTGACCTGCAATGTTGTTCTTAATGTCTTTGTTACAAACTCTATGGGGAATAAAGGATTATTACCATACACCAATTCATATGGTGAGAAGCATGTAGTATTCCTCCATGTTGTCATATAAGCCATAGTACCTCTGGAAGTTTCTCAACCAATTTTCTTTGGTGGCTGGCTAATGTATTTTTTAATATTCCCTCAATGAATTTATTAGTTCTTTCTACTTGACCATTTGCTTGTGGGTGATATGGTGTAGTTATTATATGATGAATTCCATACTTTTCAGCCAATTTCTTGATCAAATGAGATGTGAAATAAGGTCCCCCATCTATCACTATCTGTTTGGGTATCTCGAAGCGAATAAAATATCTTGAAACAAGAAGTCTAAAATAGCCTGCTCTGTTCCTCTAGTTAGTTCCTTTTCTTCGACCCGTTTTGTGACATAATCAGTGAAGACCAATATGTATGATTTTTATTGTGATGAAGTATTAATTAGCCCCACAAATTCTAGGGCCCATTTCTCAAATGGTTCTATCACTATCTGAGGTTGTAATGACATCTCATCTAATTTCAGAGGTTGGCCCATCCTTTGGCAACTATCACATCCTTTCACAAACTTCTTGGCATCCTAGAATATAGTTGGCCAGTAGTACCCTGTTGAGAGTACATTATGTCATTTCCTCTTGTCAGCGAAGTGTCCCCCACAAGGTTCCTCATGACAAGCCTTCAAAATATCAAATACCTCATCTTCTCTAACACATTTCCTAATCTGAAAATCTGGCTCGGTGTGATAGAGATTGCCTTTTATCCATGAGTAGGTAGCACTCTGTTGTATAATCTTCCTCCTTTTCTTGGAAGAAAATTGGTGTGGGAATTTTCCTGTAGCAAGGTAATTGGTTATATCTACATACCATGGTGAGTGAGTAGACATGGAAAAAATATATTAATCTAGAAAATAATCCTCAGTGGCAGTGCAGTCATCACTTATTGTTAATTTGGAAAGGAAATCAGCAACTACATTATCTTTTTTGAGTTTATCTAAAATAGTAATATCAAATTATTGTAAAAATAATAACCATTGTGTAACTTTATCATTAGTAACAGGCTTGTTCATTAAAAATTGAATTGCAGCATGGTTAGTGTGTACAAAAACTTGGTACCCGGTGATGTAGTGCCAGAATTTGTTGATAGCATGCACTACTGCTAGGAATTCCTTCTCAATAACAGTGTACCTGAATTATGTTGGAGTTAAGTTCTTTTTGATGTAGTAAATGGCATAAGGTTTCTTCTCCTCTAGCTGCCCCAAAACAGCACCCACAACCATGTTAGATGTGTATGTAGAAATATGAAATTTCAATTCCTAGTTTGGTCCTCGTAAAAGAGGTGTTGTTGTTACACATTTTTTCAACTTTAAAAATGCCTCCTCACACTTCCTTGTCCGAACAAATTCCGCATCTTTCATGAGTAATGAAAATAGAGGAGATGAAATATTTGAAAATTTCTCTATAAATCTCCTATAATATCCTGCAGGTCCCAAAAAACTAGGTACCTCTTTCAAAGTCTTAGGGTTCGGGATTTTCGATATTACCTCAATTTTTGTAGTATCTACCTTGATTCCTTCTACTGAAATGAAATTTCCCAACACAATTCCCTTAGTCATCATCATGTGGCATTTTTCCATGCTCAGAGAAACATTAGTTTGTTCATAATGTTCCAACACTTTTTCCAAGTTAGCTAATGTTGTCTCAAAGGAATCTCCGTAAGGTGTAAAATAATCCATAAATATTTCAAGACATTCATTCAAAAGATTAGAAAAAACACCCAATATTTCCCTCTAAAGGTTGATGGTTCATTAAAGAGGCCAAAGGGAAGGACTTTGTACACAAAATTACCCCATGGGCAAGTAAAGTTTGTCTTGTCTTGGTTTTCCGGGGAAATTTGTATTTGATTATAGCCACTAAACCCATCTAGAAATGAAAATATTTTTTTTCCAGAAAGAGTTTCCAAGACCTAATCATTGAATGGTAAAGGATAATGGTCCTGTTGAGTGGTCTTGTTAAGTTCTTTATAGTCAACAGAGTCTCTCCATTTTCCACTCTTCTTCGGATCTATGACAAGAAGAGACACCCACTGACTGTCAGAAATAAGGTAGATGAAATTAGCATTAAGGAGTTTCTACAATTCTTCTTTCACTATATCCTTAAGTGTGAGATTCATTCGGAACTGAGGTTGTCTAACTGGTTTACAGTCCTCTTTAACGTAAATGCGGTGAGTGCATAGGCCATGATCGATTCCTTTCATATCCATATAGTCCCATGTAAATGCCTTTTTGTATTTTTGTAATAGTTGTATCAAAAATATGTTTAGTTCAACAGTCATGTTAGGATTGATGTTTAAACATTTTCCATGTTCGATTTTAGTGGGACTACTGATAGTATGTGGAGTTTTTTTTCAAATGTTCAATAATTGCATCATCTTCCTCATATTCTTCTACCAAATCTCTAATGGAGGCAATAGGGAGTGAATTACTAATAAAACCATTAATGATATCTTCCTCTATTTCATCCCTAAAGTATTGTGCTTTCCCAAGCATGAGAAGAGGTAGGGAAAGATCAGATTCAGGTGAAAATTTGTCCCACCAGGGACTACTCAAATCCATATGAGGTTTTGTTGGGGGATAAAGGTTCAGATTTTGAGTGGCCTGCCCATTTGAGATCACCATAGATATGGACCTACATCCGATATATGCGTCTACAGTGGCTAGCCATGGTCTTCCCAATATTAAAGGATGAACCCCCAGGTTGGATTTGGTTTGTAAAATGAGAAAGCCAACTCGATAGTTCTAGGAAGCCATAGTGATAACCACATCTTGAATCATTCCCTCGGATTTGACACAAGACCTCTCTGCTAATTCAAGCACTGTGGGTGTAGGTCTAAGTCCATGAAGTCCTAGACAGATGAAGAGGCCTTTAGTAATGTCATTGATAGCTTCCCCTAGATCAATCAAAGTATTAATTATGGGATGATTGTCAATATGTAATATTCCCAATTAGTCCTAAGCTAATTGGAATATTCAATTTTGTTTTATTTCCTTTTTTAAAGAATAAAAGTGTAAAGGAGGTCCATAATACTCCTAAATCATGAATAAATCAATGCCAAATGTAAAAGGACTAAATCTTGGCTGCTAAATCAAGCACCCTTAGGTGTGAAAAGGGGTTGGACATTTTGACTGGGTCAACCTTGACAAAATCTACAATGTTGTCTTGGAGGAGTGCCACCAATGATGCATAACGCAATTTTAGATGGAGATGCTTTGTGTGAAAGGATTGATCTCATTGGAAGTGGTTTAGGGTTTGCAAGCTCCTAACTTATAAAAGGAAGAGGATGGCAGCATGAGAAGGTTGTTGATGAGATTATATTTCTGAATATATTTTCTATTTAGACATATATCATTCTCTTTCTGTTTAGCTAAGAATAATGTTGTTTAGCATTGCGTGTTCTTGGTAGGGGATCCCACCTCTTCCCATTGAGTAGGTCTTAGGAGAGTTTGTACGACATTTTCCACTATCTAGCTAAAGGCCAAGCTTCTTCTTTCAACTAAAACACATATATTGTTGAGGGTTTGGCTGTCTTTGTAAGCTACAGCAAGTGGAGGCTAGATCTCTTCAGATCTAGGCCATTTTAGTGCTCCTTTTCAGTGGAGGACGCTTATATTCCATTGGGACGAGAGTATTGGATGATTGGAGCATCATTTTTAGATCTTGGCATGTCACTAACCACATTCTAAACCCAACATCATAGTTTTACTTCCAGATCTGTGTTATTCCTTTAGGTGTTTTTGTTGGGTCTTTTGGCATACCATCTGTAGAGTTGGTTTTCAAGTGTTGGGGATCTTCCCTTCACTTTGGAGATCCATTGGAGGAGATCTATTCCTTGTTCATTTCAGATCAGATCTAAATACTTTTGAAAATATGAATATTTCTGCAAATCTGCAAACTTAGATCTCAAATCTACTTCATATACATAGTGTAATGCTGAAAACCCCAAGTGGATTCTGAAGAAGAGTCAATATAGTGTAAGGATCTATTATAGATCTGACTTTTTATGCACTTATTTTCTCTAGATCTGAAGTGTAATCAACAACTATTACATACTAATAAAATGGCGTTGTCGAGCTCTTTCCAGTCTCAATACATGGTTGCAACACCTCTTTTTGAGGATTTTCTTCTATTGGAGGCTTGTATTTCATGTTATACATCTTATGGGCCATCTTATAAATCTATTTTTCTGTTGTAAATACATTTGAAAGGTCTCCATATTTTCCTCCTTTGTCTTTGATGAACTACGTTATTTTCCCGGATATCTGCATTTTATTGCTGCATTCCCCATTTGGGAATATTACAGTGGTATCAAAGCATCATCTCGGCACAACGTGTGCTTTTTAAGAAGCCAATATGTCTTCTGAAGAAGAGAATCCTCTTACTGAGAGAGAGAAGAGGTATATGAAGAGAAGACAGAATAAATTTGATTATACTAATGACAATGAAGACAAGGGTAAAGCCTCTTTATCTGGAGGTGAAGATGAAGAAAATGATTTTCCTAAGATCTTTCTTAGAGCCATGCAAGATCTTGCTAGATAAATCAAAGAGATGAGAATGGAGAGAATCAAAGAATCCCCTAAAGGATTCCATCTTGGAGAAGGCTCTAGCATATCTCATCATTGGAATGATCAACCAGTGCATTAGCCACAATTTTCCCAATGCTCTACATGCCTACCTTTTTGGCTGTGGGAAATGAAGGGTTTCAAGAGCATGAATCCCTTGAAGACTATTTTGAAGAATATGAGTCCAAAAATTAGAGATTCAAAGAACACTTGAGTTTTCATGAGTTTTGTCACATCAAGGGTACTATAAGACTAAGGCATCATCATAGAGGTGGTGGATTCATTCAGAATCATGATCGACACCACCCTATGGGAAGATTATTTTTACCCAACTTTGATTGGTCATCCAAGTGTTTTGCCAAATCTTGGGTAGAAAAACTTGACATCTACTTTTAGTTCAACAAGTTTCCAGAGATGGAGGCTATCAAGATTGCAACGCTACACCTTGAAGGTGAAGCACATGAATGGTGGGTCCATGTTTTGTCAACATTGGGTCATGCCAATGTGACTGCTTATTTAGAGTTAAATAGAAGGCTGGTGGAAATATTTGATAGAAGAGATCCAGAAGCACCATTCATGAGCCTTGCAAAGTTAAAATAATCAAGTAATACAGAAACTCACATTTCTAAATTTTTAAGATTATTTGTTATGGTTCTTGATTTGTCTGTAGCAAGAAGGGTGTACATGTTAATTGATGGTTTAGATGAACCTCTTCATCGGTTGGTTAAATATACCAAGCCCACTACCCTACATGATGCTATTAAAAGGGCTAGAGACCTTTAATATTCCTTGCCAAAAGCAAAGGCAACTTTTCAGCATAAGCCCTCTTTTCCTTCAAAGGGAAAGGAAGAAAAAACTGCTCCTTCCAAGGAGAGCTCATACAAGAAGCCTCTTGATGATGAAGTCCAGAGAGATCAAAGAAGAAGGAATCTTTGATTCACTTGCCAAGAATCATGGGCACCTGGACATAGATGTGCTGCTGGAAAAGCACATTACATAGAGATCTTCTTAGATGATGAGGAGGAGGAAGAAGATGAACCAAGAAGAGGTCACAACGCTAACACTGCAGGAGGAGAGCCAACACCATCAGGAGATGGGAATGGATAATTTTCTCCTATTAGAGGGGCTCTTACATCTTTGAGAGGAGTACCTAACTACTTGACCTTAAGAGTTCAAGGTTCCATCTTGAATCAGAGGGTTTATGTTTTGATTGATAGTGGGGCTACCCACAATTTCATTGATGCCAAACTAGTGCAAAGGAGGGCAATACCCATTGATGATTTTGAGGGATTATCTGTTTTGGTCACAGGAGATAGAAAAATGAAATTCATGCATTATGTCCCATCACTTTCAGTCACCATGGGGGTTTATACATTGATTGATCACTTCTTTGTGGTTGACATACCTGATTCCAATGTGATTTTGGGTGTTCAATGGTTAATTACATTGGGAAATATCACCACTGATTGGGAGGCTTTGCAAATAGAATGGGTGGAAAAGAAGAGTTGTGAAACTCAAATGATCAAAGGCATGCATACATACCCCTCACATACCACTTCCACATAAAGAACAGAGATGGATTATCGTAGTGGAAGAAAGGACCTTACAGTCCCATCTATCATGATCATGAGATTGCTGCATGGGACACTTTTATCTAGTGGCAAACCACCTCGAAGGCCACTTGATTCAGATTTTGTGGGAGATGTCTCACAATGTTATGCTCCAAACTTAGATCCAGGAGGGATGGGAGCATTTGAATACAATGATACGGCACTGAGAGTCTTGGGTAGGCTCAAGGAGGAGGGATATCTTCTCCCAACATCATCCCTACCTACTCTCATTTCCGATTCTGCGCTGTGGGAGGAGAAGAATGGAAGGAATGGCCTTCCAACATATACCTTTGGCATGGGAGATGTCAAGGAGGATAGAAGCCACATTATAGACATTTCAGTTGATACATCATCAGCGCTGTCATTGTTGAGGAGTTTAGATCCATATTGGAAATCCCAACTGTTGGTGGATTATTCCAAGGATCTTCACACTTGCATGATACTTGATGATGAGCTTCATGAAGGGAGATATTTAGTCCAATAAGGATTCATCTATCATCATGGTAGGATATTCTTGTCTAGAGCCTCAAAGCTCAAGGAGAATTTTCTACAAAGAGCCTATGAAGAGTTCTGTTTTAGCCACATATATTCCATGAAGATCTACAACATCATCATGAGGAGCTTTGATTAGGAAGGCTTTCAAGGAGAAATACATGAAAATTTTCAAGAATGCATGAACCATGTGGAGTTGGGACAACAACATGACTCTATGTGAGAGTTATTTCAGCCATCCCTTCCTTAGTTTGAGAGAGGAGAAAGATTTATGCACCACTCCATTTGTACAAGGAGGATTGTTGGTGAAGGACATACTCATGTAAATCATGTCTTATTTTCTGATTGTATGTATTATTTTACCATGTATATGTAGGCCATGACTCCAAGGAGAATTATTTTACCTTATAAAATTCATGGAAAAATTTGGGCCACAAAATTTTCTGAATATGGCCACTCCCTTGGAGGACAAAGGGAGATTTTGTTTCATGATGGGTGCATTCCTAAGGCACCAAATATATCTCACACTTTCAACCATGGTGAGATGACTTGGACAGAAAGTAAGTGGTGGGGAAACCACTTACCACATCTTTATTTGATGCGGGTAGGAGATGCACTCTGTTGGTTCCACATGTGGGACTATGACGCACCTCCATATGCATAAATTTTTGTTTGTATATATTTGATTTTGATCCCATACATTGATAATGTACTTTTACTTTTTATGGGAATGTATGGAGGGAGGATAGGAGGTATGTATGTTCCCTATGGGATGGAGATTATCAATGTATCTTATGCTACATGTTTTAGGTAGAACATTGAGCAAACCATGTTTTTTTTCATTTGAGCTATTGTCTCCTCATGGGATGGAATATTTACATCTCATGAAAACTTTGGAGGAACAATTCATGGAGGGCTGGATTGGTGAAAACTTAGCTTATGGAGGAAGCTTATCACATGACGGTGTCACCTATGGAGGAGGAGAAGAGTTGCAACACTCACCTTATCAGTTGCTTGAGGACAAGCAACATTTGGGAGGGTAGGACTGTAATATTCCCAATTAGTCCTAAGCTAATTGGAATATTAAATTTTGTTTTATTTCCTCATTTCAAGAATAAAAGTGTAAAGGAGGTCCATAATACTCCTAAGTCATGAATAAATCAATTCCAAATCTAAAAAGGCTAAATATTGGCTACTAAATCAAGCACCCTTAGGTGTGAAAAGGGGTTGGACAATTTGACTGGGTCAACCTTGATCAAAACTACATCGTTGTCTTGGAGGAGTGGCCACTAATGAGGCACAACACAGTTTTAGATGGGGATGCTTTGTGTGAAAGGAGTGATCTCATTGGAAGTGGTTTAGGGTTTGCAAGCTCTTAACTTATAAAAGGAAGAGGATGGCAGCATGAGAAGGTTGTAGATGAGATTATATTTCTGAATATATTGTCTATTTATACATATATCATTCTCTTGTTTTTTAGCTAAGATTAATGTTGTTTAGCATTGGGTGTTCTTGGATAGGGATCCCACCTCTTCCCATCGAGTAGCTCTTGGGAGAGTTTGTACTACATTGTCTACTATCTGGCTAAAGGACAAGATTCTTCTTTCAACTACAATGCAGATGCTGTTGAGGGTTTGGTTGTCTTTGTAAGTTGCAGCAAGTGGAGGCTAGATCTCTTTAGATCTAGGCCATTTCAGTGCTCCTTTTCAATGGAGGAGGCTTCTATTCCATTTGGAAGAGAGTATTGGATGATTGGAGCATCATTTTCAAATCTTGGCATGTGGCTAACCACATTCTAAACCCTACAACGCAGTTTTACTTCCATATTTGCATTATTCTTGTAGGTGTTGTTGCCGGGTCTTTTGGCATACCATTTGTAGAGTTGGTTTTCAAGTGTTGGGGATCTACCCTTCACTTCGTAGATCCATTGGAGGAGATATAATCCTTATTAATTTCATATCAGATTTGAATACTTCTGAAAATCTGAATATTTTTACAAATCTACAAACTTAGATCTTAGATCTACTTGATATACATGGTGTAATGCTGAAAACCCCAAGGGGATTCTGAAAAATAGTCAATATAGTGTATGGATCTGTTATAGATCTGAATTTTCATGCACTTATTTTCTCTAGATCTGAAGTGTAATCAACATTTGTTGCATCCTAATAAAATAATGTTGTCAAGCTCTTTCCAGTCTTAATACATGGTTGCAGCACCTCTTTTTGAGGATTTCCTTCTATTGGAGACTTGTATTTCATGTTATGCATATTATGGGCCATCTTGTACGTCTATTTTGCTACTGTAAATAAATTTGAAAGGTATCCATGTTGGCCTCCTGCTTTGTCTTTGATGAACTACGTTATTTTCTTGCATATCTGCATTGTATTGCTACATTCCCCATTTGGGAATATTACACAATATGGACAATCATTGTAGGGTTCGTTGGGTCATTATATTTAGTCAACAAAGGTTGATCAATCATAATATCAGACAATTTCCCCATGACATGGATAGTAGTAGGGTCTTTAGGTTTCCTTCCAGGTCTTTTGACTCATAGATCCCTCACTATTTTAGCATAGATATGAACTTCTTTAAGAGCTTGTAACAGTGGAATCCACACATTCAAATTTTGCAGCTCCTTAAGGAATATTTCAGATTCAGGTTGTGATACTAGCCCTATTTCAGTTAATTGTTGAGAGTATGGGGGGTTCTGAATGCTAATATTTGAGTCAACTATCACAGATGTACCAACCTTACTCGGATTGGATGCTACATATGTAACAAAAAGTGTTGTACCAGCTATTACATGCATAAAAGATGCCTTAGAATCATCCATATCCTTCCTGGGTGATTCACATTCTTCGATAATAATGGGGGTATTTCTAGATCTGATTACTTTCCCTGATCGAAGCCAAAGCTCGTTAAGTCTAATAGGAGTAATAAGATTAGTCTGGAGGGTAACCAGAGCATCCATGCTCTGGGATGCCTTGTTATTTGGATTGGGGTTAGGTTGCACAGGTAATTGGGGTCAGACAGAAGGTGTAGGATTTTGAATATAAGGAAATTGTAACTGCTATTGTTGCATTGGTATTAGAGGGGGTACTGGACCTTGGCCATTTCCTCTTTAGTTCTGACCCCAAGGATTGGTTGTGATGGAGGATATTGCACTGGTGGAGGAGATGGCCAATGGTTCCATGGTGAAAGAAATTATGTTGAGGAAGGAGTAGGATACCGCCATGGGTATTGCTGGCTATTATAAAAATTATTCCAAGGATAAAAAGAGGAAAATATGAAGGAATACTTGTTGGTCATGGAGGCCATGGTCTCTTTGATCCGATGAAATAAGAAGATCTAACATCCTCGCTTGATTCTTGAAGTACCACCTCCAGTCTGGGAAACTCAAGAAACTGATTCATAAAGTGCGCCAACTCACAGATGTTGCACAGGTTGACACTATTCAATCCACATTCTCTTTCCAAATGTTTCTTTTTGCATCGAGGACAAAATATCACTAAGGCTGCTTCAGCTTCTGCTTATGCTTTCTTGACTTGTACTATAGTAATCTGGGCAGAGAGAGTGCTAAGGAGGTCGGTTTTAAAATCCTCAAATAGGTTTATGATCTCTGCTCTGGTTACTCCTCCACTTGAGGACTTCTGCATCCAGAGTGAAGGGTCCCAAACTGAAACTATCCACTTGACCGATCTTCTTGAGCTATGCAGGCAAAGCTTCATTATCTCATCAAAAATTCTTGCGATATGTCTCCTTTTCCCAATAGGTTTAGATGCTCCAGAAAATCATCTTTTATACCTCTTTAAAATGTTGGATTTAGAATTTCTGGATCAAATTTACTGAACTTAGAACTTTATTATTTGTATTGAAATTGCTCCAAATAGTATTCTAGGCTTTCCTCCTCCTTCGGTGCAGTTCTAAAAATATCGTCCTTCAAATCCCTAGTTCGACAGTAATCCTGATACTTAAAGACAAAGGCCTCTCTCATGTCATTCCAGGTTTGAATCTTGCCAACACCCAGTCTCATGAACCATCTTAATGTTGTTCCCTTCAGAGTAGCAGGGAATAATTTCAGTTTCTGGGCATCTGAAGTGTAGTCATAACCTCTACACAACACATTAAATTTGAAAAAAAAGGTATCAGGGTCTTTAACAGTGATCCCTTGAAAGGATGGTAGGGATGATAAAGGAATATTCATCATAGGAGCCTCATCCCGTGTTACTACTATTGGAAATTCAAAAGTAACAGAGCTATCTATCTTGACATTCTCGTCCCCCATGGTTGATTCTTCCTGATGGGATGAAATAACCTCGGAGTGTATTGGAGATTGACAAATAAAAGGATCAGGCTGCTCCAGGACCAACCATTTAACAACACTACCAGCATCCAGTTGATGATTAATTGAAAGTTGTTCCTTAGGTCCCTGATGATCCCAACTGGTCTCTTCATGTCCTTCAATTCTCAGATCCTAATCAATGATTTTCCACTTTTTTTTTGAATCTGCAGTTTTCATATTGGGAGTGGATATGATGTTCAAAGAATGGTGAGGTCCAGACACAGAACACACCGATGGTCCAGGCCTTGAAATGGTAACTTCTTTCTGTGGTCCTGTCTTCCTATTATCGCTGTATGACGTGGACTGTTCATTTTCTGCCCTTGAAATCAAATCTCCAAAGAATGTCTTTCTTCCCAAATCTCCACTCTTCTTTTCCTTCTTACGACCTATCTTTCCTGTAGTCAGTAGAGTGGGGGTTTTTTTAGATGTTGATGTTGTCCTACCAGCACACATGTGCCCTATGTGAATCAATTCATCCTATAAGTGCTTCAGTTTCTAAAGTAGTGAGCCTGCCCATGTTTGTTAGAGCGATGTGCATATTCTTACCTCTTGTCTTACTGCCCAATGACTGTATAGTTGAAGGAAACGTAAAAAAAAAACCCAAAATTCAACTCCTAAGTGTCCTAGCAAGAGATTAGTGAGCCCGCTCAAGTTTGTTAGAGTGATGTACGGGTTCTTGCCTCTCATCTTACCGCTCGACAATTGTGTCACTGAAGACACTCTATGAAAAAACAAAATGCTCAGAAATTCAATCTCCTAAGTGTCCCAGCAAGACATTGGTGAGCCTTCCCAAGCTTGTTAGAGCACTGCGCAGGTTCTTACCTCTCATCTTCCTGCTTAGAAAATATGTCGTTGGAGACACTCTATGAAAAAACACGGAAATTGCACTTCTAAGAAACAACTCTAATTGATTGGATTGTCACTGCCATCCCCGACAACGGTGCCAAAATTTTGGTTCATATAAATCACTGTTAAATGACTAGACAACACACATTAATTATTGATCCAGGGACATCTGTTTATTCCAATGATAGTTGCACTATTTGTGCCGATACACCAACCAGAAGAAATTCCAAAGAAAATAAATCATTGCTGAAGTAAATGGTAGAAGTAAATCACTCATGCAGAAGTAAAAGGATCTACAAGACTGGAATCACACTTCAATTAATTTTTTCTAACACACCACATAACAAGTATCCATATGGTATCTCTATTATCATATGTGTACCAGCATACAAAGTATTCAAATTGAAGCAGATATATTCACAAATGAACAACAACAACATCACTCTATTGATACATAAACTGAAATACAAATACATACACACAACTAATTTAATCACTACAATCCCCGCTAAGAAGGAGGGCCCTTCCTGCCTAGCAGGGCGCAGAAAGAGAAAGAACTTAACGGAAACTAAATTGAAAAATGCATGTAACAACAATAACAGGATAATCTGTATTAATCTGAACACAATTATAGAGCCAAAATAATTTTGTTCTCCACTAACCTTTCGACCTCTAGGGCCGAGAACTATATAGTGGTTACATCAAAAAATCAAGGGATAGGTCAGTCACGAGAATCTTATGATTCTCATGCTGATCGAAATAGAACACATATATTTATAAACACTTCCTAATAAAGTTATGACTAGAAAATTATAGATTACAATAAAAAACCGCCCTTAGGCTGTTATCCAAAAAATACAATTCTAAACAACTTCTAAAACTATCGTAATAGAATCACGGCTGTAGTGTAATAGCTAGAGGACAGATCAACAACAAGTGTTGATGAGATCCACTCAACGGTACAACTGTATCAACGGTTCACCAGTGGGTCTGTAACAGGAATGTGTAACAACATCGCTTTGCTGTAACAACACACTCTTAACTGCTCCTGTGGACATCATGCTCAGGATATTTGGTGCTATAAATGACATCTGAAAATACAACACAAATACTATTGATCTTCTCCAAACCTTCACCATGGATTAGTCATAAAAAGGCACGATATATCATAATAATTGGTGAATTGGAAAAGTAATAAAAACAAGGTGAAATAGCACAAGTTAGGGTAGAAAGATAGGAAAAAGAGGAAAATATACTCCCATTGGTTATAGTTATGAGGAAAAATAGGGAAAACAAATGTATGAAAAGTGTACAAAAATGACACCCCACAGTCACAAAGTTGACAAATATCTAGCATGGGCTTGAGCTGAGCTGGTTGCGAAATCCTCGATCTGACCTATCCCTTGAATATTACGTTTGAGAGTAGTAGTTGTGATATTCTTGTTGAATCCATTAAAGAATGAAGGAACTTGTATTGATGATATGGTTTGATCAGAAATTTCCATTAATTTTCTTAATAAAACTTATTTTCCTTTTAAATTGTTTCATCATGTGTTTCTGCCTTTTTCTTCCACTGTGTTTCTAGTTGTTTGACTTCTGAGAACACTTCAGATGTGTACTCTTTGATAATTTCTTCTTTCACCAGCTGTTCACATACATATTCAGTAATTTCCTTTGATAATATTGATGTTTTCGTTGCTGCTTTCTCTGACTAGTTTATTTGTGCTTCCCAATATTTGAAAAAGATCTCCTTGTGGAACTTATCTACTTGGGGTAGATTAGCTTCCTTGCTTGAGTCTGATGCTTTCCATTGAATGTGTTTGTTAATTTTCTTCTCGAGCTTCTCACATTCAAGTTTCTAGATAGCTACTCGTTGGATCAATATTTCATTTGAGTCACAATAAGAGTCAATAATAGAAGCTTGTTGGAAAATTACTTCTTGTTGTTACTTTAACTTAGCATTTACTTCCAATGCTTCTTTTATGAATTGCTCTAATTTTGGTTGGCTTTGTAACATGGTCATTGCTTCTTCTAGTTGTGCTTTCTTCTCAGTGATTTGTACTTGATGCTGTAAATTAATATTTTCAAAATCCTTTTCAAACTAGGCCATCTTTGATTTCATTTGCTCGTTGAAGTTAGATTTTTCTTCATCTAACAGTTTCTCTAGTTCTTGTATTCTGTCTTCCTTCTGCTTTAGCAATATTTTAACCTTAGTAGCTTTATCAACAATGGAAGTAGCATATTCCCCTGCAAACTGTGATAATTTAGTTAAATTTTCAGTAGGATCAGCTAAGGTATGCTTTCATAAAACATCAATAGATTCATTTGTAAGATATGAGACTGTTTCATCAATTATTCTCCTTTTATTTCATCAATTTTGGGAGACCTTAACTAAAAACATGCTTGAAGAAGAGGTAAATCACTCAAATTTGTATTCAATTTCCTCTTCAGATAGATGTGTAGGTTCATTTGAAAAACACACTAGAGGTATAGGGTCCAAATTGATGTTAAAAATGGGCTATGAAGGCACATGTCTATGAAAACATGCACAAGGCATGGTTGAGCCTATTATGGTTGAGGAAAGGCCTAATAAGTTTGGTATAGGCTATGTTCAATCTTATGGTGAAAAATCTACAGCCATGAACGCACTTGAGACAGTTCCAAGAAGAACTTTTGTTGCTGGTTCAAACCCACAAACATTTTAAGTTTGTATTCAAGATGAATGCCATTTTTTGAAGCCTATGTTGCCGCAAGATGTTTGTATACATGCATCTTATGGTGAGCAAGAGAGTTCTAACAGCTATCAAGACATGAACACTAATGTTGGTCTTAAAAAGAGAGCTGGAACCTCTTCAAGTTCATCTCCTCAACAAGGTAAAAAAAATGGACATGCAAAGCAACATTCGAGGTATAACTCTTCCCATAGTCAAGTTGATTATGTTTATGTTAAGCATGAAAAATATGCATGCATGAATGGAAGAAAGATTTTTTGTTCCTATTTTGGTTTGTGTAACCATGAAGTTTCAAGAAGCTGGAAGAGAATGAAGGCATACAAGAAACAAACACATTGCCAGAAGAAGGGACATATTATTGCCCAATGTTGGACACTGCATCCAACCAATCATCCCAAACATTTGAAGCAAGAGGATAAAAATACTGGCGAAAATGGAACCAAATATTCCATCATCAATGTGAGTCCAGATGATTCACTAGAAGAAGATTCTTAGCAAGAAAAATCACCATGGAAGTGGCTTGGTAAGAAGTGGTTTGAAAACTTATTCAATTGTTTATGTTGAAAAATTACGTTTGTATGAGACACCTTTGATTGATGATCAAGGAAGTGATGTTTGAATACCTTCTATTGAACATTTCTCGACAGAATTTCTAGATGAGCTGAAAGAAGATACAATTCTTGACAGGAGGACATGAGTATCAAGGAGGGGAAGTGTTGACTACCTTTGGGCTCAAAGGCACTAAGCCAAGAAAGGGAAAGTGGATAGAGGCTGGAAAGGTGAGGGAGATGTACTCTCATCTATTGAAAAGGTAATCAAGTCTTTTGGGGTCCAAAAGATTCCTAATGGGGAGGAGTGATCAGATTTTGGATCAGGACCTAAGTGATGGCTCAAATTTTAAAGTGTTCAAAAGAGTACCAAACCTTAGCGACCGGATAGATCTCATCTTCCTGATTCGGGTATCATGAATGATTCCAAAAACTGACACCATATGAAGAAGTTATCGTGATTTGAAAAGTCCAGTAACCTACAAAATTTGACATTTGACCAGGGTTGACTGGGAAATTGTATAGTCAGCAAAAAGGAATATTATAGGGAATATTCTTAGAATATTCCTCTAAATATTCCTTGGAATATTCCTTCCAAGATAATTACTATTTGACAGTTGTCGAAGTTTTATTTTCTAAAATTGTTGTACATTATTGGAGAACCAATGAGAAGGCAACACATGGCCAACCCTGAGGTCACCACGTGTCCCTGAAGTAGAGTGGTAAAATTTTGGAAGGGCGCAAGAATTGATCATGGTACCTTTGGAAGGACATGCCCATCTTAATCACCCATACTACATTTTTACTTAACCATATTGGTGGTCGAGTTATATTTAAGGTTGAATGAAAATCACAATGGGGGTTGGGGACCTCCGGTGGTCCCAACCCGCCAACGGTCCCCGCAGGTGGTCATATGTTATAGCATAAAACTGTAACCATAAACTTTAAACCTCCAACCACGAAACTCGATGGTTCATCTACTAGTGTTCACATTGTAACGTTTCAACATTAAGTCTCTGCATGGTTAATGAAACCCACAACTCCACCATGGTAACAAATCTTTCAACCCTAGTTCATCTGGAGTTCCCGCTGATGGTTACAGTTAATACCGCGGGGTTTGGGGTTGGCATGTGGCCATCCCAACCACCAATATTAATTTCCACAATTATCTAGGTGGAATATTTGGAAACAAGCCTAATTTTAGGTAGAAGTGCTATTTTTTACTCCAGTTAAGTGGAGTCGTCCGCAATTAGTGGCATTTTTCTATATGTTATTGGGAAAATGAGTTGGGGACTCAATTTTTGACCATTATGAGAGAAAAGAGAGTCATTCTTAGCTAATTCACGCATGCCAGAGCCATTGGTGAGGGTTTCCATGCCATCAAAGAACTTCTGAGTGTGATTTTTCTTCAGAGAGGTTCCAAGGGCCACTAGGAGCTAGCAACAGAATGAGGCCTAGCCATGGCAACTAGAGGCCATTCTCAGGAAACCAATAGTCATTTTTGGATGATTAAGACATTATAGATCCATTGGTGAGGTTTGAAGAGCTATTTGAAGACTTCAAAGTGTAATTTTTCTTCATATAAGTCCCAAGTTCCATTAGGGCACCGGGAGCCAGCAAGAGAATGAGGCCTAGCCAGGGCAGCCAAAGACCATTCTCAACAAACCTATTATCTATTCTAAATATCTTGAACCTTAAGAATCTAATGGAATGATTTTAAAAATATTTTTGAGACTTTTGAAGGCTAGGATGCTACAGATAAGTTTTTAGTGAGCTTAGATCCATAGGGTGCCACCATGGGTTAGAGGCGTAACTAGAGCAGCGAGAGGCCAATTTCAAATCACTTGAATACAACCTTATGACTAGGACTATAGAAGATATCCAGCGATGAAATTTACTCAACTTGTAAATTATATGTTCTATATGGTAGGCATCTATGATCTCTCGATCATGAGTTTCTGGAACTTGTTGTAGTGGAGAAATGGTTTCCACTAACTTCTGGGAATGTTCAGGTGTCTGAAAACTAGTAGCTTGATCAAAATTGGGATTGGTTTTAGGGATTTTTATTTCTTCACAAAAATCATCCCATTCACTACTCAAATCTTTGTTTTGGAATTTTATGACTGATCAAGTGTATCATGGCTGTGCTAAACTTCTTGAGAAGTTGACTCTGTTCCATTAATTTCTTTTTTCTCCTGCATCTCTATCTCTTGGATTACTTGATCAATATATTTTCTGGGCTATCCTTTCTGGATTCAAATTCATTTTTAGAATGATCTGAATTGTGAGATTGACGCTTTGATTTCTCCGACTCATCCTCAAACATGTCGTTTGCTTCATTATCCAAGATAATACTTGGAGTAGCTCTTTTGACATCTTAAATAGTTAACATGTCAAGAAGAATTCTCTCCAGTCTCTTATTTATGTATGTTTGGAAGGCTTCCAAATAATCTTGGTTGAGTTGACTAGATGCAAACTTAAGTATATCTAGAAACTTTTCCATGCCTTGAAAGAGGTCATCAAATCTGTCTATTTCCTTCACAAAAGGGTTCATCTTGAGCTCTGTGATGTAGTTTTTAATTACATCAATTGGATCATACTGGCTCTTTGTAATTACTTCCAAATTCAATAGATTAATCATTGAAACTTCCTTGTAGGCATGGCCAATATAAAAAAGTGCAAAAGTACCACATTGTAAAGGAAATTTAGGCCAAACAACCTTCTTAGCATCTTTTAGCTATTTACAAATACCATTAAGAGGCTAGTAGGCTATCTCTCTTGCAAGTAACTTATCAGAAACATAATATGGTAGGACGTGGGAAGAAGCAGAACTCCCAAATACTCTAACATATGTAAAAATCTCCTCTGCAAACCATATAGCCAAAGAAAGAATATATGTACTAGCTTCTTTGGAAACCCTAGGAGATTTCTCATTAATTATCATCTGGTGCATACGCAACATCACTCCATGGAAAATTTTATAAAAATGCAGATGGAATTCTAAATCCTAAGGGCTTTGTGGTAAATGTGGATTGGGGTAGGGTCTTGGGTAGTCTATTTCCATCCCATGGTAGGAAAATTAGAAGAAAATCATATTGCGTCCATGACATAGGAAATCATATAAAAGAGAGGTATTTCTCTAGATGAAACACTCATTTTATCCCTATACTCCATTATGTGTTTGGCTAAATTATCAGATAGGATATTTTCCCAATTCAGAATTAAATAATTGACGATTGCGTCAATTAATGGGACCCAATATAATGAAAACCTAGTGGTATCAGGTTTTTCATATAATCTACACAGCATACCGATAGCATAACAATACAAGGAAGGAATTTAGGCAATTGGGTATGTACCAAGTTTATCTCGCTTAAGTTTGCTTAGTCTTCTTTCCATTCCTTTATGACTTTCATCAAGTCTGGATTTTTTGTTCTAAAGCTTTGAAGAAAAGCTTTGTCATATTCTATTGTGGAGAGGGTAGATGGTACATTGCTTGTAAGTATTCTGCCCTGAATGACCCAATATTCTCACCTTTTGAATCTTTGAATGTTCTATATTCTATGTTTAAGTGGTCAATTACCCACTTAACCATGTCTGTATAAGGGATAATTTTTGGCCTTGCAGCTACCTTGTGGACGAATGAACATGCAACATCGAAGTAAGTCGCATCTGAAGTAACTGACATGCCTGTTATAGTGACTTTGATTACTAACCTTAGATTTTCATCCTCGAAAAGCTTATACATTGCCTCCCATTATGAGCTATCACATTCCTTGTTGCAGGTGGTGTTTGAAAATAGCGGAGACATGTTTAAGTATTTCGTAGACAGCGTTTGAGGAATCTCTTTTCCTTTCTTGTTCATTTCAATCTTCCTCACTCTGTTAAGTGGTTTCCTGATTTCAATTAAATAGAGCGAAAATTAAAAGTATATAGAACATAGAGACAAATCCGTCATTTATATCAAACATGCACAAATAGATATGAATTTATTAAAACCTTTATTTCTATTAAATACTATTAATAACCAATAATATTTATAAATCAAAGCTTTTACACCTTTACACGAAATAGCTATCAATCAATTTAAGACATTGGATCTTGGATTTCAGTTTGATATGACATAAGTCATTTCGCATGCTTGATTAATTAAATTCCATTCATTTCCATATCGCAAATTATAACTTTTACCATTTACGATGTTACTCATAAATTTTACAAAATGCGATCTGTGCAAATTGCACATCACAACTTTTATGTGGTAAAATAATTTTATTTTGGTTAAGTCCTGTGAAATGTGAACTACGCATTCAAGGAGTTATGTGGATGCGCTTTATGGGAGTTTATATCTTTATGTTTATTTATTTTTTGGCTCGTTGGGTCAGCATAATCGCAACTTATACAAAATTACTTTATAATTTTGATCTTTTAAAGGAGGTGCAATGTGATAAACAAATTATAATGGTGATTGAATCATTTGCAATTTTTTAATATAACTTCAGAAAAGATAGTGTATTTCGTAGCCCACATGAATTAGTAGGTTTCAAATATTTTGGGTTATAAGTTATGCGATTTTTCAATCCACATTAAGGAATAAAGTGGAAAAGCTCAAAGAAAACTTTATTTCCTAAAGTTTTTTGTTTTTTAAAAATAAAAATAAAAATTCCTATTTATTTCTATAGGGTCACCATTTATTAAAATAAATGGGGGGTGTTGTATAGCACAACAATTGGCGATTCACTTGGGAGAACCAACTAACTTTGACTAACTTTTATTAAATTTATAAAACTTTTTTGAAATAAAAATAGTTGCAGGAATGAATTTCAAACAAATAATATCTTACTAAGCAATGAAATCTCTCTTGATTACAATTCATAAGAATCCCTCTTTTAAAGATATAAGTATGAGAATATATATAAGTCTTTACTCAGTTCAAAAATATAAAGCATATGGCTCTTACATATCAGATTTATAAATATTTAATCTTTTATCACAGTTAGAGCCTCTGTTCTAATAAGAAATTTAAGCTCTTGGAAGGGTTACCTTTTACCCAGCAATGATTCATTCTCCCATCTAGTTTTTCTTACAATTTCCAAAAATAAATTCTAACTTTATACAATTGATATTTTTTGAAACTTCTCTTTTTGTATTATATTTTTATTTACTTAAGAGACATTGCCTTGGCTTGGTAACCAAATAATGACAATGCCATTCACTAGTTGTAATTAAACTGATCAAGTTGGATCTTGATAAGACCCCTTGTCCTCTTGATATAATCTCAAGTCATTACCCTGTTTTGGTAGGTAGTATTGGTAATGTTAGTTCAAATATTTCCTTATGAACATGGTAAAAAAGCTCGTTATGAGACTTATTATCTTTTAAGCTTTTTCTAGTTATAATATTTTTTGAATTTCTTTCAAAAATTAATAAGTTTTACTGGATGGGGTGTATCATTGGTCCTTTTGAGGATTTTGGATGATAATGTTGATTTTTAGATTGCTTTTCTATAAAAGAGTCTTTACTATGTTAAGTATTATTTTCTTGACTGATAACAAAATAATCATGCTATATAAAGATGAGAGTTCATCACAGAATAAATAACTTCAGTGAAATTGCATCTTTCTGTGAAAAAAAAAATCTATTTGGTTTTCAAATATTTCGATTGTTTCCTTAGCACTTCTTATTTATATAAGCAATAAATAAAAAAGGATCATATAAGATATTTATTTGAAAAGCCAAAAATTTAAACTAAGCAAATTTTATTTTTCCAAGGAAAGGGAAAAGACACTAGTATACAGGGAATAGAAGGGGTTACCTCGTATGAAAAGCATTTTTCAAAATCTGCCCATTACTAGGAAAGGAATCTCTTTTTCTTGATAGATCTTGTAATAAGAATGTCGATGGGCATATTCCTTCAATTATTTGAAATGGACCTAGCCATAGTTTTTGAAACTTCGTGTGTTTACCTTTTTCCTCACGCGCTTTGTCCCTTTTCAATACCAGATCACGAATTTGATTTTTTTGGGAGTAAAAAAAGTTGAATCAAATGAGGCTTTGACTATCTGTTGATGACGTGCATGAGTATGTTTAGCTTTTTCTCTTTATTATTCTAACTTAAGAATTTTACATTGTCTAAGTTGTAAAGAAGAAGAAGGAGATTTATCAATAAATTGTACTAAGGAAAGAGAGGAAATAACTACATTGGTAGGAAGTACAACTTCTTTTCCATACACAAGATTGATTGGAGAAGTGCCAATAGAAGCTTTCTGAGTTATTCAGTCAACCCAATGAGCAAATATTAATGACTTATGCCAATTTTGTTGGTTTTCATCAACAATTATTTTGATTAATCTAATCAAGTTATTTTTCGTGGATTATGCTAAACAATTTCATTGCAGGTAATAATTTGCAGAATACTTACGTTTAAAACCTATTTTGATTGCAAATTCCATCATAGCAGTTCCTGAGAAGTAAGATGTGTTATCAAACATTAAAGTAGTAGGTAAGCCAAACCTAGTTATGATATATTGGTCGATGAAATCAATGATATTCTCAGAGTTGGATAATTTTAATGGAATTGCTTCCACCCATTTAGTAAAGTAATATGTAGTTGTGAGAATATATCTATGTTGTTTGGAAGAATTAGGAACAATCTCACCGATTATATTTAATCCCCATTGTTCAAATATTTTTTCGATATTGACTGGCTGTAATGGGAAGGTTGGATTCATTTGCCTTCCAGATGCACTTTTACACACCTTTCATTTTCTTGCATATTCATGAGAATCTTTGAAAAGTGTAGGCCAATAGTAACCTACATGCAGGATTTTGTGTGATGTCATATTTCCTCCAAAATTTCCTCCAGCTGGTCCATCATGGAGTTCCTGCAAGACTTCTCTACTTCAGATTTTTCTAAGATTCTTAGTAGTACATAATCAAAATTTCTCCTAAACAATACATCATTGATTAATTCATATTGCTTGGCATTTAATCTTGAATCCCATTTCATTTTGTAACTGAGTTGGTTCGAAACATACCATTCTTCAAATAAAATATGAGATCACCATATTGAGATTGTGCATCGTTGAGGCTTACCTCTAATATTTTCACATTGTTACCTGAATCTTCTTCTGATGATATATGGGATGGTCCTGTAAGCATTATGCAAAAATGTTGACCTTTAACAATTTTAGAGGGTCTAATTTCTACATCATATTCTTATAAAGGGGTAACCTAGTTAACCCTTTTATCTCCTAATTCTCTTTGGATTAATAGTTGTCTCATTGAAAAGAATGAGACTATGATTTTGGTGTGAGTTTTTAGGAGAAATGGCATGAAATGCTTTATAGCCTTAAATACAACAAATTCTTGTTTTTCGACAGATGAATAATTTAGTTTTGCACCTTGCAAATTGGAACTGAAAAATGATATTGGTGCTTAAAATTGTTGGTCCTTAAGTTGTGTTAAAACAACAACGTATGATGTATCTGATGAAAAAGTATATAAAGTAGAATGATTAAGAAAATTGGGGGTAGTCAGGAATGGAGCATTGAAAATGGATTGTTTGGTCAATTCAAATGATTCTCTTTCAATATATCCCCATTTAAAGACTGATTTTTTCTTAATCATGTTTTGTAATGGTAAAAATATTTGTGAAAAGTCAAGGACAAACCTTTTAAAAAAATTAATTTTCCCAAGAAACGACTGCATAGCTTTATTTTTATGAGGGAAAGGAATTCATTTAATCTCATCAATTCATTCAGGATCAATATAGATGCCTCTTTTTGACACAATGAATCATAAAAAATTTCCTTCATCTAATGCAAAAATGATTTCTTTGGGTTTAATGAGATGCCATAACTTTTACAGCGCTAAAAAACTTGCTTTAGGTCCTTCACATGATTTGTTACTTTTTTAGAAAAGACTGTAATGTCATCTAAATAAATAACCACTGATTTATTTATGATCCCCCTAAAATTTATGTCCATATCTCTCTGAAAAGTTGCACCTACATTAATTAATCCAAATGGCATCTTTCGATAGGCGTAAGTTACCCACTTAGTCTTGAATGTAGTCTTCAGTCTATCATATAAATGTACGAGAATTTGGTTATATCCTGCAAATCCATTTAGAAAGGACATAAGTTCAGAACCAGCTATTGTCTACAGTACTTGTTCCATGGTTGGTAATGGAAAGTTTTCCTTTTGACATGCTTTGTTTAAATTCCTAAAATCAATACAAATTCTAATATCAACATTCTTCTTCCTGGCAGGTACCAAATTTGATACCCATTTAGAATTCCTAACTGGAAAGATGATTTTTTCCTTGAGTATTTTATTCAATTATATTTTGATTTGATTTTCCATATTTGGATGAATCTTCCTCAATTTCTGCTTTATAGGTTTTTCTTCTGAGATCATAGGAATTGTATGTTGAATCACAGAAGTGTCATATGTTTTAAGATTAGTATAATCCCAATAAAAGACACTTTTGTACATTCTAAATAATCTGATAAATGATAATCTTTCTTCGGAATATAGACCAAGACCTAGATTGACATTTTGAGGTTTTTCGTCAGTTCCTAGATTTACTAACTCAAATCTTAAGGTAAATCTTTGTGTTTTTGAGTTAGTAACTCTTTTAAACCTATCTTTCAGATGATATAGGTATTATAGCTTGACAACAGATTTAGGAATAGGATTTTCATCTCGTTCTTTATTAATCTAAACGTCATGTTCATTTTCATCCAAAATTTGACTATCATAAGATCCTTTAGATGTTAATAAATCTATGATATATGAATCATCATTGAATACTCTCCAATCGGTAATATTATCGAGAAAATATGTTATAAAAATTAATTCAATGGAAAATATATCGGGACTAAACTCTTGAGATGGAATTAACTTTGATGCTACATTAGCCAGTAGATCTGCACTAGCATTCTTCATTCTAGGTATAGAAGAAATGTTAAAGGCTAAGAAATGAATGGTTAATCCTTAGACTAATGATTGATAATTCTTTAAATGTCCAGAATTACAATGAATGGTATCTCTTACCTGTCTAGCAATGATTTTTGAATCTCCTAGGACTTTCATATATTTGATATTAATATCAATGGATTTGTACAAACCTTGGACTTATGCTTCGTACTCAGCTATAGTGTTTGTACAATTGAATTTTAGTTTGCAGGATAACATGGTTTTTTCTCCTTCTAGGTTTATTAATATACAGCGAGTGCATCCATCATCTTTAGATTTAGAACCGTAAAAATAAAGAGTCCAAAATAAAGAATTATCTATTGTTTTATCTACAAAATTTATACATTTGGAACTATATGTCTGGGAAAATTTCTCAATCTGAGAAACAACTGCATTATAAAAGAAAGGTGATTATTGAGCATTGAAATTTCCCAAAAATTATTCTACTGAGTAGTTTCCAATAACGTTATTATTTAATGATACTAGCTCATTTACTCCTTCAAGATCAGTGACTATATGCTTCATGAACTTTTCACGGTCTACCAAAATTTGATTTGGCTTTCCATTATATGGTAGCCACATATGAAACCACTCTATTGAAAAATATCCATGAAGTTTTTCGAACCAGTCTCGGCTTCAAACTAAGCCGTAAAACTTAGGAGTATTAGCCACCAGTATATCAATTATTTGAGTAACCTTAGTATTTGATGAAAATATGATGGAAATAGAATTTATTTCTCCTACCATCTCTACTCTAGTTCTATCAATTTGTACTATATGAATAGGGGAACTTTGAGGAGTTATGTTCAACTTATCACAGACTTATTTTTCATTATATTAGAGGAAGCCCCTAAGTCTATTAAACAATTATGAACATTTTTATTATAGTTCTCATAGGTTAAGAGAAATGGAGGATTATGAGAGATGGAGAGATCACCTATCATAATCAAGTATGTAGCATCTATTTTAGTTGAAGGGGAAGATGGCTTACCCATTTCATTAGCAGCTTGTACTATTACTGGAGTAGGTAAGGTTGAAGGAGGAACCACATTTAAGTCTCTAAGTAATATTTTATGCTGCTACTTTAATTTAGTAAGCTCGTGAATTGAAATTTTGGCCCTGGTTTTCTTCATATATTCAACTACATTATACTCCATGGTGTCTGAGACTACCATTATATTAGATGTAGGTGGAGTATCTGAAGTAACGAGACTTATTTGTGTAGCCTTTGAAATAGAATTTTTTCTTACTAATTTATCGTTAGCAGGAGTTGAAATATTTTGCTACTGATTTGGTTGCATTTCTTCAGTAGTATTTTTTCTCCTTGTACACACAGGTAAAGCTTCATGTTGTTCTTCATTTGGTATGGTGAAATCCCACATTCCATTTAGTTCAACTTCTTATTCTTCATCATATTCTTCCTCCTCTGTTTGCTCTTCCTCTGTATCTTGATCAGATTCATCATTAGATATGATATTTGGAGGTTGGGTATTAGAGGACTGACCTTTTTTGAAGTTTCTGAAAGTATTTTTAGAGTTAGAATTTTCAGCGACTTGTTTCTTGATATCTGCCATCTTGTTTGTCATAGTCTTCAAAAAATTTTGAAGACTTTTTACATAAAAAGGGTCTTTTGGTAGTTTCTTTTTAGAATCATATTTAAAAGATACCTTATTTGATTTTCGATCTTCTTGAGAATTATTTTTCTCAAGATTTGTTATGTGTTTCTCTACAAATAGAGATTCTTTCATGTTTTCTGCAAGTGTCGGCGGTTTTTCTCTATCAACAAAAATAGCTATATTAGATGGAAGAGATGAAATATACCACTCAATTTTAATTTTTTCACTAGGAACAGATGTAGCAGGAATTTTATTGAGTAATTTATTAAATCTTGAATTGAAATCTTTTATCTTCTCACCTGTTTTAGCTTTTAGATTTGAAAAATCATTGATGAGCGTAGCAGTGGTCCTGTCATCCCCAAACTTAGCTAGAAATTATTCTTCGAACATATTCCAGCTAATTATAGAGAGGGCAGGCAGTGAAAAATACCAAGATCCTTCAAATCCTATTAGAGTATACAAAAATAATATTACAACACAATCCTCTTCAACTACTTCCTTTAAATTGATGGCTAACAAAAAATTATGAATGTGTTCTTCTATCAGAAGACCATCATTAGGATTAAAATTAGTTAACCACCTTTCAGGGTATTTTGGAAGATCATGAAGAGGAGCATGCATATTTACAACCCCTGGATTGTTCCATGGACGTACATTTGGTGGAGGTACTTAGCCTACCATTGGATTTTGGGTGGATGTGATGGATGGAGTTTGAGTTGAAGAAGAGGTAGGCTGAGTGTTAGGACTAGTTGAAGGGATAGTAGTTTGACTATTGGAACTAGTCAAAGTAACACTAATTGTTGGAATGGAAGTTGTGGAAGTGAGTGGTGATGATGAATGGGATAAGATCTCACTAGCGATTGACTCTGATTGAGTCCTCTTTAGTCTCTTTTGAGCACTATTGATGGGAAATTTGAAATGAATAATTCCTTTCTTTTGAATTTTTTATTTATTAAATATTCTTCGAGGTTGTAAAGAAGACGAAATACCGATATCCGATATTTGAGAAGATTCAGGCTTTTTAGCAGAAATAGATACTCTCTCTAAATTTTCTATCAAAGAATAAACTTCTGGGGAAGATTGATGAGAATCCAAAGATAGTATGGGTTGAGTATCACTAGGAGACTTAAGAGTAAGATGATCAACTTCAAATTTTAAAGATGAGGATCTAGATAATTTTCTGGAAGTTGATGGGGATCTAAAGCAAGAGAGACTCTTAGATTGACCTCTCGATTGATTAGATATTTTTTCCATTCACAAGGCCCTCTTCTAGCGCCAGAATGTTGAGGCCTTAGAATTCTACTGCCAAAACATGGGGGAAAACCATCCGGTCTGGACCTTAAAGCATCTCCTTTTTCGTTTGGTGTAGTGGCTCTGACTGGGGATAATGGGACCATTTTCCCAATAAGGATGATTTTGAGGGTTTTTTTATTATACAGCATGAAAATGGAGAATGATTTTAATCTATCATATTCATTTATCTAAACTATCTATTCTATTATATACCCATGGTGTTTCTTCCTTTATGCGATCTAAAGAGATGTCCTTCAAATAGTAATGTAGATCATTTAACAGTTGAAAGAGATGAAAATTGTGTAAGATGATTCTTCTAACAATGTAGTTTGACTAGAAGAATTGTGAAAAATATGCCACATTCATATGTTTGATTATATATTTAATAATAAATCACAGAGAAATATTAGAACAGAAGTGCATGTAACATTCATCTATAATAATGTTTCAAATATATAATGCAATAAAAGATGATTGTCAATCTATAAAGCAAGAATTAATATAAGTGAATAGAAGTACCATATGTATGAAGTGCTAATGATGTAAACTAACATTAATTGATCTGCTCCTCTTAACTTTCAAGCAATTTAAAGAGTACATTAGTGCAACATCAGTTAAACAACTTTAACTGTCAAAAGATAACAGATGTGTTCCATTAATTCATCAAAGCATTCATAAACATACAATAGTGCATTCTTTGCAAATGTTTTTGACAAATTTTTGGACCCTTCTCTAAATGCGTGAGAGGGGTTTAAATACTAAACTAACTATGTTCTAAAATAGATTATTACAAAAATATAGATCAGGTTTCAAACAACCATCCACGTAAGACTAACTTAAACTACAATCTAGGAAAATAAAGTAACAACATGATTTATGAATTATGCCCTTTATTTTAGATTTGGTCACGAAGTTGACAAATATCTAGCATGGGCTTGAGCTAAGCTAGCTATGAAATCCTCGATCTAATTTGTCCCTCGAATACTGTGCTTGAGTGTAATAGCTATGATCTTCTTGTTGAATTTTTTAAAGAATGCAGGATCTAGTATTGATGATAAGGTTTGATCAGAGAATTCCAATAATTTTCTTGATCAAAATTATTTACCTTTTTAATTGTTTCATCCTGTGCTTCTGCATTTTTCTTCCATCGTGTTTCTAGTTGTTTGACTTCTGAGAACACTTCAAACGTGTACTCTTTGATACTTTCTGTTTTCATCGGCTGTTCACATACAAATTCAGTAACTTCCTTTGATAATCTTGATGTTTTCGTTGTTGCTTTCTCTGCCTGCTTTATTTGTGCCTCCCAATCTTTGAATAAGATCTCCTTGTGGAAATTATCTACCTGGGGTATATTAGCTTCCTTGTCTGTGTCTGATTCTTTCCATTGAATGTGTTCGTTGATTTTATTCTTGAGCTTCTCACATTCAAGTTTTTGGATAGCTACTTGTTTGATCAATATTTCATTTGAGTCAAAATAAGAGTCAATAATATAAGTTTGTTGTAAAAATACTTCCTGTTGTTGCTTTAACTCAGCATTTACATCTAATGCTTCTTTTATGAATTGCTCTAATTTTGGCTGGTGTTGAGGAGGTAAATCCCCTCTGCGGACAGAGGCAATCCCTACTAGCCCAGATCGGGTCTAGCAACAATCAAACACACTACAGTGCAGGTTCCTAATTGCAAATAAACTGAATTGCGAGGAAGGCTTACCTGGAATCCAACGCTGTCGTTTGTAGAAGAGGTGGTGCTCCCATTCCTTTGCCCTGGCAGATCACAATCCTCACGATCTCCGTGATCGGACACCTGCACATGCAAGAAACAACACAAACGCAAGCATAAAATCTAGTACATACAACTATATGTCAGTCGAAGAGGACATAACTCATGAACATGATTAAGAACAAGAGTGGAACCATAACCGATAGTCACTTATCATTAAAGAGTCAAAAGAAGAATACAACCATAGCTTCGACGCAGCACTCTCCTTTAGCGGGTCATCAGCACAACATGTCTCGATAAAGCCTGTCAAGGATGGGACAAGCCTCTCTCTCCGGATACTTGGCAATAGTCTCCTTGCTTGGATTTGGCCTTAATGGAATCAAGAAGGCTCTTGCAGCATAAGGATGTGAAAGCTCTTGGGAACTTGGAGATTAGCTTGCCATGGAGATGAGAAAGATTTTATAGAAGGAGGAAGGGGAGTTGGGATCCCTATAATTATGGGATTTTCCCTATCATCAAGGAAGCTTCCATGAGAGGTGGCAAACCACTTCCTCTCCATGGAAATCCGTAGCCAAACCTCCCAACTCAAGATAGAAATCAGTCCAAGAATTTGTTAGGATGAAACTTTCGCCTTTTATTTTTAAAAAACACCTCTTAATATGGTTGGCGCGGGTGTGGCTCTATGACAGAGCACCAATTGGTGCGCCCTCTTTGGAGGATTTTCCCCCTTGGCGCAAGGACTGAACTATGGAACCGCGCCAATGGAAAAAGAGCTATTTTTAGGGCTTTTTGCAGGGAGATGCCTTCAGGGAAATTAAAGCTCATCTTCAGAGGGATGCAATGAAATTATTTTCAAGTCTTGTTTCTGCTCACAGGTCATAGAATGAGCCCTCCAATGTGCGGGATGGGGATTGTAGGGACAGTGAAAAATTGCTGTGTAATAGATGCCCCCTAAAGCATGAGGCCCGAGAGAGAGAGAGAGGGGTGAAATGCTTTACGAGAACATGCCGACTGAAAACACTGCCATCGGAAAACCTGCGGAGTGAAGTACAACTGATGTCTTAGATACATGATATATATGCGTGGTATGGGCGCAGCCATCCATAACAGAGTATACAATAATTTAAATCCAAGGCATGGACGCAGCCATCCAGTAAGGATCGATAAATAGACTCAGGTATGGTCGTAGCCATCCAATTAGTGAGTCATGTAAATAACAATAATAATCCACAAAATCGCAGCTTGGATTACAACAGACACAATCCAGGGTCTTGCACTCCATCTCAACTCGAAAAAAGTACAAGTTCAATCATGCGAATGTGTGAGCCAAAGTCGAACATGCAAGAACATCGTCTGATTACCAGCCAATGATGAAAGCTGTTAACAGATGCGAGAGGAACCACCAATAATGACAATGGCCCTCAAGGTACTATAGGTACAATCTACGACATGTGAATCAATGAGTTGGTGTCGAACACCCGTAGAATCACCCGATCGGAGGCCAATGATGAAAACCTCATGTCGAATGCGACGAACCTACCATTGAGGCATGCAGGCTCCAAGGTACCATAAGGGAGTCTCTAGATCAACTTCCTGGATAATGAGCTGAAGTCGACAGGAAGTGACCTTGATCGAAGGTGGGCCATAATGTTTCCCACATCATCGACATGAGACAGAGGAACATGATGTTTTTGTGAATCAGGATCATATGAGAATCAGAGGAAGGTTGATACTTTGCAGAGGTCAACTTCTCTTGAACATATAACGGCACAATAGTGGATTTGGCAGTATTTGACATCAACGGATCAGAGGTCATGGTGACGAGGCAACGAGCAGATGAGAGGTAAAAAGGGATTACCAAAACCGATGGAGGCAAGCGAAAAACGAGATGAGATGTCCCCAACCCGACACAAATGCAGACAAGTTCCATGTTCAAGAGTGAAATACTGCCGACACGACAACGATACTGGTTCCATTTTCCCCCACCATTTCTGGCGAGTACCCCAATTATTTTTTATAACAAGCTTGAAGGGGATAGCATATGCTTGTAATATAAGTCTGCCCTTCGCACGAATCCATCCTAGTACATTTAACGAGCCCTAGGAAGGAGCGACTCGAATAACGTCATTTCGACTGAATCCAATGTCATCAGGGTTTAACGAGTCTGACAAAGGGTGAACTCGGTGTCTTTTCATATTTAGAGAGTTTGAAAAGACAGGAGAAAAGTAAACTCCAGCGGTCCCTTTTCGTAGATAGTTCCTCGAACCCGAAAAGGTAGAAAACAATATCCGAGAAAACCTCCTAGTCGCGATAGGCTAGGGTATTCATTTTTCGTAAATAATCCATCCCAGCACAAAAAAGGGGTAAACGTATACTGGGTAGATGTCGATTCGTGTCCACTTTAACGAGATTGAAACGACAAGGGTGTTGGAAATCTTTTCATGTTTAGAGAGTCAAAAAAGAGCTGAAAGATGACTCCAAAGTGACTTTTTCGTGTATTTACCGAGTCCGAAAAAGTATAAAATACAACTCATTTCACCGTTTAAGTCGCATAAAAGACCTGTTGCTGCACAAAAAGGAAAGTGTAAAACCCATTTTCGACAAAATATATTAAAATATTCAGAAAAATAACTTTCAAAACCTATTTTGAGTTCAAAAAGTTATAAATAAGTCAAATGGTAAAAATAAAATTACTATTTACTATTTACCTCACCAAAGAGCAGCAGTGGTCCATTTTGTGTGCGAACTTCTGACAGCGATTGCGACCAATCCGGGCCACCATTCAGATTCCCGTCAGTTCCAGGTAAGAGGCGCTTCTTTGTACTCCATTTCAATCTGTTTTTCATAGATTTTTATGGTAGATTAGACTTCTTATAAGGAATTTTTGAATTTTTAGGGCTCCGCCCATTGGCACGGGTATCTGGCACGAACCCGCGCCAATGGAGTTTTATTTCCAAAGGGCCCGCGCCAACTGGCACGACTGTTAGGAAAATAGTCGCGCCAGCGGCGAAATCTAATTTTCTGCTTGAAATTTCCACATAATGAATGAATTGAATGAATTTTCAAGGATAGCAGAGGTCTAATTGAATTTTTTTGACCATGTGGACGTAGGAAACCGATCAAAAATGGTCATTGAGTGGAAAGAGAGGGAGCACGATGAAGAGGATGAACAAGCCATGGAGAATGAAACTTGCATGAATGCCCTCAAGAACTGTGGGCTAAAAAATTTCTTCCTAACGTCTTGTTTACGAGCTCAGCCATAACTTCTACAGTACTTGATCAATATGTGGGACGCAGATGAACAAGTATTCAAGTTGCGGGATCAAGTGTTAGAACTGGAGGTTGCTGACGTGTACTTCATAACTGGACTATCATGCAGAGGTCCGGTGCCCATATTGATAGGGAGCAGACCGTCTGGTGAGAAGATGGAGCAAGTGATGGAACGAGTGTGCCGAGGGGCACAACTGGGATCCGGAAGTGGGAAAGTAGACATTCACACCATTCCTAATTTGGCACTGAGAGTGGTGCTGCATACCATCACGCGGGCTGCGGGGTCGCAGGCACCACATGAGGCAACAAAGGCCTAAATTTTGCTAGCCTCAGAGTGTATGACTCCCCTATTGTTTCACTGGGCCACTGCAGTGATGATAAACATGAAAAGACGGCTCACGAAATGCAAGCAAGCCAAACTGAAACAGTTTGGTTACGGTTCCATCCTAGTATCGTTCATCCTGGAACGATTACCAATCTTACAGGGCCAAAGGGCCATAGTAGCTGAGCCAATTCCACGAGAGCCAAGAATGGCTCGTTGGGCGGCATTGATGCCCAAAGCTGGAGGAGGCCAACAGATGTCCTGGAGGCCGGAGTTTTTTGGGTGGTTGCGGCGTCAGTTGATTGTAGTAGAAGACTGGCCCTATGCAGGAACCGATTTCACTGGTGATCCAGATATCCCGCTGCCGGAGGGAGATGATTGGGACGAGGAGTTGGGTATGACCTCTTCTCTTTTTGATTTTTATGTTTTATGATTTTTTTGTGATACATGTTCTTCCTGACACATTTTATATGTATGCAGACGTGGGTCCAGAGAGACCAGCCAGTATGTCTCCTATCGCACGGAGGACTCTTCCCGCACCTGATCCTCAGGAAGAGGGTGCAGAAGGGGGGGAGTTAATCCAGAATCTTGAGGGCATTGCCTGAGGCATCCCAGACTACGCTCGGCTGGCGGATGTACCGATGGCGTACCAGAGACACACGGTGGGAGTGCCCAGTCGCCTCCACCAAATTCTGAGATGCTTAGTGCGTGCAGTCACTTGTTATCATGAGCACCATGTGGATTAGACTCCTAGGACTTTTATCATGCATATTTTTTGAGAGACATGTCGTCTCCGGATGTATTAATATGAACATGTATATTTTTGATTTAACGTGATGCACACTATGCAAAAATTTGATGTCTATATATATACATATCTATTCCTGGATGGATTTTCCTTTTACATGTGATGGTGATTTACAAATTGCGCAAATGTCTATCTAGTACCAAATTAGCTACTGCATCTGTTAATGTATTCATATGTCTGGGTATATGTTGATATGTAATATAGTCAAAATTTCTTTCCAGTAAACGAATACGCAGATACAAATGTAAAATGGATGGGTTTCTGACGGAATAATGACCATTAAGCTGTAATACTACAAGTTGTGAGTCTAGATACACAAGCAATTCATGGATACCAAGGTTTATAGCCTCAGTTAATAATTCTAATACAGCACTATATTCCGCGATGTTATTTGTAGTACGTCCTAGACACACACCTTGCAGGTTGACCAACTCACCACTAGGATCGTAGATTACCCAGGCTGCCAAAGACAGATTCCTGGTACTGCGGGAGGCACCATCCGCGAAACCAACAAACGGATGAATGGACATCTGCACAATCAGGAAGACCCGATCAGTAGAAAGACGTTTACATCGCACACCACACCACACATGCACACAAATGAAACACACACCTATGTACACACACCACACCAAAAATGACTTTAAGTGTATTATTTTTTCAGGTACAGCCCATTCCTGGGCTGTGCCAGCGGAACTCCTTCATAATCTATAAGCTCATAAGCCCCATTCTTCAAAAAGCGTTTTACTATATAGGGCCCATGCCACATAGGTTGGAACTTACCAGCCCCAAGCTTTTCATGTGCTTGATCATACAGGAGGACGAGGTCTCCTTCGATAAAGGAATGCTGAGAAACTGATTGATCAAAGTGAGCTTTGACCCGCTTCTTTTGTGCTTCAATGACTAAAGCAGCTAAGCGGCGGGTTTCATGTAACCGTTCCAGATACAAAAGATGCTCTTCCTCAGTAGAAGTATCGGGTAGAAGTTCCACAGCTAATTTCAAAGAAGGAATCTCGCATTCAACTGGAAGAGTTGCTTCCAAACCATACACCAATTGGAATGGTGTGAATCCAGTTGCACTCTTTGCAGACATCCGGTATTCCCATAGAGCTGAGAACAGTTGGAGGTGCCAATTGGATTTGTGGATACCAATTGTTCGTTGAAGCATAGTGACCAGAACCTTGTTCACTGCTTCAACCTGGCCGTTCGCTTGAGGGTAATACGACGTTGAGCTATCGTGACGTAAGCCCAAATTTCAAGTCAGCTCGACCATCATATAATCTCGGAAATGAGTACCGTGGTCAGTAATGATGGCTTGCGGGACCCTGAAACATGCAATGATATGGTTGAATATGAATTGGGCAGCTGTCTTACCGTCGGCAGCTAGTGTAGGCATCGCCTCGGCCCACTTGGTGAAGTAGTCGACAGCAAAAATTATATACGCATGCCCCCCGGCCGAGTGAGGGTTACACGTCATAAAATCCACGCCCCATTTCGCAAAAGGGCCAACAGTAATAACAGGATGAAAAGGGAGAGGCGGCGCGTGCATCTTGTCCTGAAACACCTGGCACGCGTGACATTTACGGACTGCAACGATACAGTCTTTGAATATGGACGGCTAGAAGTAACCTGCTCGCAGAATTTTCTGGGCAGTAGCATATCCGGACATATGTCCACCACAGGCGCCACTGTGGTAGTCATTTAGGACCCTTTCAGCCTCTTCCAAGGTTAGACACCGACGGAGCACCGAATCTACTCCAACACGATATAAGGTATCTCCTACGATGTGGTAGGGTTGAGACTGATGCCGAATTCGACATCGGGCATCTTTAGTCAACTCAGACCCAAATGTGGAGGCCTAAAGATACACGATTATTTCGCCGTACCAAGGGTCGCGAGTACTGATGAGGAAAAGAGTTTCGTTTGGGATATGATCCTCGAAAAGTGAAGGAGTGGACTCTGTCGGGAGCGAGCATATAAGATCCGCGAAAACAAGTGATTTCGTTGACTTAGCGGTAGTGAACTCTAAGTCAAACTCCTGCAGGATAACGATCCATTTGGAGTATTTTCCCCCCAACAATTGTCTAGAGAGAATATATGTCATGGGGTTGCAATCTGAAACCACTGTTATTGTACGCAACAGGATCTAGTGGCGAAAACGCTGCACAGCGTGTACTGTGGCTAACGCCAACTTCTCGACATGAGCATAACCCGGTTCTGTATCGAGAAGGTTTCGCGATAGATAATAAACAACATGTTCATTACCATCATCATCATCCTACACCAGAACCATAGCTATGGTGCTAAATGCGGCGGCGAGATACAAAGTGAAATCACGACAATAGTCTGGAGGACGAAGAAAAGGAGCATTAACGAGTAACGTCTTCAGCTTCTCAAAGGATTGTTGAGAAATTTCATCCCAATGGAAGGGAAAATTATGCTTTAATAGGCGCGTGAATCCTTTGGCCACCTAGGTGTAGTTCGGGATAAAGCGTCGAAGGAAGTTCTCTTTCTCTTGCAGACTCTGCAACTGATATAATGAGGAGGGTGATGGGAGGTTGATGATAGCCTCGACCTTTAAAGGGTCAAGGCGAATTCCATCTTTGGAGACTATGAATCCCAAAAGACGGCCATAATCCACGCAGAAGACGCATTTATGAGGATTAAGCCTAATATTGTAGCGCCTACAGCGAAGGAAAATCTGGCGGAGGTGTTCAGGGTGATCCTCTCGCCTAGCTGAGTGAGCTGGCAAGTTGTCCAGATAAGGCTGAACGATGTGGCGAATGTCATGGAAAGTGTAAGACATCGCACGCTGAAATGTGGCTCCAGCGTTCTTCAAGTCGAACGGGAGCTTTTTATACGCGAAAGTACCCCACGGACAGATGAATGTAGTCTTGTGTTGATCCTCAGGTGCAATATTGATCTGATTATACCCTGAGAGACCGTCCATCAAGGAATAAATCTCACTTCTGGCACATTCATCAATGATCTGGTCTATGAACGGAGTGGGATAGTTATCTTTTGGACAGGCACGATTGATGTTGTGGTAATCAACACAGACCCTAATAGTACCTTGCTTTTTATCGACAGGGACAATGTTGGAAACCCATTCTGTGAGGGGGATGGGATAAATAAAGACCACGTTCAGAATTTTTTCAACTTCTGCTTTGATTGTAGCGGCTTTCCGAGGATGCATGGGGCATAAGCGTTGGCACACGGGCTTCGCACCAGGATAGGTTGGAATCTCATGCACTACGATACTGGGATCAATCCCCGACATTTCCTCGTAGGACCAGGCGAACACATCTTTGAATTCTTTAAAAATATCAGTATAGACTTGAATCTCATCAGGAGAACAAGTCACTCCCACGTGTATATTCTCAACGATCCCTGGTTTAACGGAGATGTTGATCGGGATGGTTTGAGTGATATTACTCAGGTTTCCCTCTGAAAAAACCTCGTGCGTCAAGATGGGCGTTTGGAGAGGAGGAGTAGGAACCTGAGATGCATAACGCTCTAGACAATCCGACATTGCCCCCAAGCTAGGCATAAAAGAGGAGCGATGATGTCCATCGCCCCAAGGCAGCTCCTCGAGAGACATAGTTTCAATGATGGCTTCATCGGAAGGAAAAGTCTCTTTGAGAGGATCAGGTGAATCGGCCTGACCAAGCCAGGGGGATTGAGAGTAGACGTCTAGAGCCATGCTCAAAGGAGCATGCTGAGGAGGTGGAGGATCAGATGCAACAACAATTTCACAGTAGCTAATCTCTACTGGAGTCAAGGGCATTGATTCTCCAAACTCAAACACCTGCTCAGGTGTAGGAATAAGCTAGGGGTCATCAGACCTGGAAATCATGTTAACTTGAGCGGTGTGCGGTGGTGGTGCGGGAAAGATACCCATGAGGACGGGGTCTTTGAAGAGACTGGGTCCTACACTATCAGGGGGATTTGGGATTTGATCCACGTATGGTATGTTGTTTCTCGGAGGTGGAGGTGAAGAAGGACAACTGATCCACCGTGACGATTTTTCCCTCGTGAGGGAACTTAAGAAGTCGAAAGACGGTGGCCAGCACGCATAGCATGGCATGAGTCCAGCTGCGGTCGAGAAGTATATTGTATTTGAGCCTGGCGTCAACTAATTCTACTTCTACATTGACAGTATTCCCCTGTAAAGTGATCGCTAAACTCTCGAGAACACCCAGGGGTTTGGATTCCCGACCATCAAATGCCTCGAGGGCATTGGGAGAGGACGAAAGGGCTAGAGAGCTAATGGCCTCCCAGCAAGTGGATGACATGACGCAGGTAGAAGCACCTTCATCCACAACGGCCCTATGGATGTTCAGACCGTTGATCCCGACTTGAATAACAAGAGCGATCTGATGTGGAAGTCGGGGGTGAAATTCTCTAAATCAAAGGTGAGAAGGCTCGAATCGGCGGGATCAATGCCACCGATTGCAGACAATAAAGCCTTCCGTTGCGAAGGACAACTTTGAAGAACTTCTAGTGCAGACATAGTAGAAGGCGCCTATGCCAAATCCTCAACAATACTGTAGTGTTGAGTGACACGAGCATTCGGATTATAAGAAGATCTTCGAAGAACACCTTTAGAAGGTGGCTTCACAATAGGTTCAGGAGTAGGCTTCTCGATTTCCAACGACCCGGAGACAGGTGGGGGAGGTGGTCCATCTGCAACTACCTTCCCGGGTGCCTGCCGCGATTCATTGTAATCCTTCGAGCGTGTAGCGACAGAGATAGGTGCAACACCATTCATCATAAAAACTTGGGACCCAAATGGTGTAGATGGTGACGGCTGTTCAACCATCTGGGTCTGCTGAGATGGGAATGGCTCTTTTAAAACTTCCGGAGTCCCTTTGGAGCCTTTGAGAAGTTGACTAACTTCAAATCATCATGGACAATCCTTAGTATAATGGTCTCCTTCACAAATGAGGCAGGGGTACTTCGGTTTACGTTGAGAACCATCCTCAGTATGAGATTTGGATTCTGGCTTTGGGGCATCAGATTTAGATTTACCTTTGCCCTTATTTTTCCCTTTGGAGGTTTTCTCCATAGGATTGGCCTGAATGGCGTTCACCTCCGCGGTTTTTCCAGAATCGGACGGGGTGGGATTAGCAGGAGGATTGTTGGAAGAATTAGACTTCTGCTTCCCATTCGAATATTTCTTCGAATTTTGAGACACGGAACCAATGACACCATCTACTGTAGGGGTAGGTGGGGCCTCAGAGGTTCCAGACCATGGAGCATCAGGCAAGATATCATAAAGTGTTCCGGACAGAGAATATACAAGATCCAGATATTGGGCACGCGCAATGGCTTGTTCCTCTGTCACACATGCTCCCATCGCAATATCTTGGGCGATTTTATTCACGAAGGAGGTGGTGAACTAGTGAGTTAGTATCTGATCAGGTATATGAAACTTGATCAGCCTACGACGACACCGCCACTCATGAATGTGATCAAAAATGTGAGTAGCTTTATCCTGCTTCAGAGAATTCAGGAGGTGCGTCCCGGCTTCATAACGAACCGGTAACTGAAAGTGCGTCAAAAAATCCATGGCTAAGGAATTGAAATCTTGGAAGATGCCACGAGATAACTCGATGTACCACTTAGCAGCAGCTCCAGTCAAAGTGCACTGGAAGAGGCGCAGACAAATTGAATCATCGACCCAAGAGTTAGACGAACACCAAAGATGATACGTCATCACATGCGCTTGGGGGTCCTCTCCAGCTTTTCCCTCAAACTTGGGGCAATCACCTGGTATCTTGGTAGGAACCGGAGGCCAATACGGATTATGAAAAATTGGATCATTGGTCAGTTTTGAAACATCCGGCAACTCCAAGGTAGCCAGGAACGGCAATGGCGGATTGACCGGCATTCCAGGCCTGGGATGAGGACCGGTACCCGTACTCCACAATGGTTGTGAATATCCTTGCCCCCATGGGTTCTGTCCCGTAGGATTCTGACAGTAGGGGGTGTAGGTCGTATAACCAGGCTGCTGGTAACCAGTGTGCAAGGCTTGATAACCAGAGTACGGACCCTGATTATGTGTCGGCCCAGTGTAAGCAGCATTTGGATTTGGCTGCTAAGTATAGGTAGAACCAGGTGGAGGAGGATAATACTGAGAGCCTCGAGGCTGGTTACAATTCAGTTGAGATTGACCATGAGGATAATAACTGCCCTGAGGATGAGTCGGCTGCTGATAGGTGGAACCCTGTGGCGCCTGATAACTAGGGCGCAGCTGTTGATTTGGCTGCGGCATCGAATGAATCGGTTGCTGGGCAGGGTTAATGGAATGAGCGGGCTGCCCTGAGTGAACAGGTTGACCGGTATAGACAGGCTGCGCCGGTTGAGCAGGTTGACCTAGCTGTAAAGGAGCCCTAGGTTGTACCGGATGGGCCGGTTGGCCTGGAGGCAGAACACCAGGTTGTACCGGATGGGCCGGTTGGCCTGGTGGAGGAATAGGGCCAGGTGGTTGCTGGTAACCGGTTTGACCTGCAGCAGAACCATAGGGTGGTCCTGGCTGATATGCAACGTTAGAAACAACAGGATACTGCAGTTGCATAGGTTGAGAAGGCTGGATTTTCCCCCTAGGACCATAGACCGGTCCCGATTGGTACCCCGGCTGAGGCTGAACAGGTTGACTGGAAGGGATGTAATACTGTCCTTGCAGACCGTACGATGTTCCTTGCTGGCCTGCAGGATAGCCTTGCATGGGCTGCCCCTGTGGGTCATAAGGATAGCCAGGTTGGCTCGAAGGTTGGCCTTGGAAAGGTTGCCCTTGCGGGTTATAAGCCTGGTTATAAGGTAAACCCTGAGCATGGAGGTGAGCCTCAGGAGCGGGTAGACATAAAATGTCCCCGTGCTCATCGTACTGATCTAGAAAAGCATACATGGGTGTACCATCTTGTGCATAGTGCGAAAAATAAGAGCGGTTGGAATCTTGGGAGGATGGTCCAACCTCGGGGTTTGGCTATTGTAGGGACAACCGATACTCCTCCGCAGAGATGTTCTCCGGTATAGAAGTTGCTAAATAAACGTCTTTACGAGGTGTCACAGCCCTCCCGGAGGGTGCCGTGACAGCGGGTGCAGAGGCGGCCACCCAGACAGTGGGCCGAGAGGGTACAAAGGTGACAGGTGTCCGAGGAGACACCCCCAATGAAGGAGAAACCGGCCTCGTAGAAGGAGCTGACACTCCCATAGAGGCTACGGTGGAAATGATCTTACCCAAGGATCTATACCCTGCGGGCAATGAGAGACCGGATGATGATGTAATAGCAGGTTCAGAGTCGTCTCCTGGAAATAATCTCCAAGGAAATAACTGGTAATATTCACCGTACGTCGAGTCTTCCTCACTGGAATCACTCATGTTTGAGCCTGCCGATAGATCTCTTAATAGACGGCGAGGACTGGGAGGAAAAACAACAGCTATAAAAGGCGAACTTGATGTAAGAGAAAGGAAATCAGCTCCTAATCTCAATTCAGACACAGGGTCAGAAAAGGGCCAATTGAACTCAACTGGTCCCCCAAAGGGTTGCTCAGAAACAATGGGCTGTTGTGGTTCAGTAGAGGATTGGGGAACCTCTGATGAAACGTCTGTATAAGGACTACCCGTAGATGGAACCGAGGGTTCCGCCACTATGGTAGCAATGACAAGAGAAAAATATCAAACGCACACATGGGCTGAAAAAGATTCAAGGCACACAATCAAACGATCAACAAGCAGAATCTAACAAGGCATGTGATCGTGGGTGATTAATTTTTTACCACATTGAAAAATAAGAAACTTCACTGTTTCATGTTTTAAGAGTCAAGAAATGGTCTAAAAGGTGACTCTATCTCTTTTAGATTTGACACAAGCGTGAAAGGACAAGCGCTTGGTGATCCTTTCAAATTTAGGGAGTCAGATAGGATAAAAATGACTGCTCAGGAATACTAGGTAGAAGGGTGTACCAAATAACCATGAACTGCAATATACACCTTGGTTTCAATAATGAAAGAGAAATCAACCAAGGACTTTCCGTACGTGCAGGCAATCTCCCCGAATGCTGTGTTCGGTGTATCACGAGTATAGGGCAGCAGACTCGACTTCCTATGGATAAAGGATTGAAACCTAATGGGGTCTCCCTTTATATACGCGACGGTATGGGGAGCACAAGTCCGTACTAGCGCTGTCTACAGCCAAGAGGCGAACGACAACTACTAGGTTTTAAGACGCCGGAACACATCTCTAGCCTAGACCTCTAAATGTGTTTCGTTAGATTTCAATGCTGCCTTAGTGTAAATTGAGTATATTTTAAAGTTTATCTTCAATTACGTTTCAGTTTTCAGGCCCTAACGAATGTGATGTCTCAAAAATCTCTTAAATGAAAAACTACATGCCACAGTATGTCATTTCGTTCGATGAAAGCTAGTTACAGAAGAGTTAAGAGCTTTTTGCGCAAACAAAATGATCAGAAGACAACCAGTGATATCTCTAATGCAACTAATGAAATCAAAAACTTTTCTTTCAAAGTCACTAATTACTAGATAACACTGAAAATATTTCAATTTGCATCAATCAATCAAAAGCAAAAGAGATTTTTTTTATTTTTATTTTCAATGTTTGATAGCTAGATGCACTAAACAAACCGAAAACAAATGAGAGGCAATTCAAGAAATAATATTAAGAGAGAAAAAACAAGCAGATTTCACTCAATGGCACAAACAATCAGATCTCAAATCGACCAAAAGTCTCTCAAAACCAAGAAAATTCCCAAAGACACTAATGAGCCGTGTAATCTAGGCCCAAAATGAAGCAAAGTGAAATTCGAATGAAAACGAAATCAGTCACTCAAAAAGTGCAACAATATGATAGACAATTGTCAAACGAATGCAAGGAATCAATCCCAAAGTCGACTGAACGAACGAAAACCAAAAACTCCAAAGGGAGGCTCGACTCACAAAAGCACCTAGATGCCCTAGGGCTTAAATGAAAAATCGAAAGAAATAGGCAAACAACCAAAGGATGGAGGTTACAATCAGTCAAATTTAGCTCCAGTGCACTCAAACAGCCGGAAAAACAAGATCAAAACCACAAATCAGTCTCAGAAAGCATCAAACACAGCAAACCCTAATAGATCATAGGATTGGCACGACTGTGAGCTTGAAATTAGCGCCAGAAAGGCAATGGCGCAGGTGATACGCATGCAACCTGCGCCAATGGGCGCGACTGTCACGATTAAAAACGCACCAGCCGAGTTTACTATGGGAAAATGAAAAACAAGCAATCTCAGACACAGACAAGTGATGACAAGGCTAAAACAAAGCCAAACAAACAGGAAAAACCAGTCCAAAGAGCTGACCAAGCAAGCAAGGCCAAGAAATTGACCGAAAAGAGAAGACAACACTCCAAGTTGTTCAGTCCATAAACTAAACCGGAGATTGACTGAAGCAGCGTTGATCTACTCCACTAATGCAGAGCAAAAGCATTTCGAAGGCTATCTGGCTGCACTTCAGGCTCCGTCTATAGCTTACAAATCAAACAACAAGCTGAGTCCCCAATGGAGTCGCCAAATTGTTGAAAAGGTTAATCCCCTCTGCGGACAGAGGCGATCCCTACTAGCCCAGATCGGGTCTAGCAACAATCAAACACGCTACAGTGCAGGTTCCTAATTGCAAATAAACCGACTTGCGATGAAGGCTTACCTGGAATCCAACGTTGTCGTTTGTAGAAGAGGTGGTGCTCCTGTTCCTTTGCCCTGGCAGATCACAATCCTCACGATCTCCGTGATCGGACACCTGCACATGCAAGAAACAACACAAACGCAAGCATAAAATCCAGTACATACAACTATATGTCAGTCGAAGAGGACATAACTCATGAACATGATTAAGAACAAGAGTGGAACCATAACCAATAGTCGCTTATCATTAAAGAGTCAAAAGAAGAATACAACCATAGCTTCGACGCAGCACTCTCCTTTGGCGGGTCGTCAGCAAAACATGTCTCGATAAAGCTTGTCAAGGATGGGACAAGCCTCTCTCTCCGGATACTTGGCAATAGTCTCCTTGCTTGGATTTGGCCTTAAGGGAATCAAGAAGGCTCTTGCAGCATAAGGATGTGAAAGCTCTTGGGAACTTGGAGATTAGCTTGCCATGGAGAAGAGCAAGCTTTTATAGAAGGAGGAAGGGGAGTTGGGATGCCTATAATTATGGGATTGGCCCTATAATCAAGGAAGCTTCCATGAGAGGTGGCAAACCACTTCCTCTCCATGGAAATCCGTAGCCAAACCTCCCAACTCAAGATAGAAATCAGTCCAGGAATTTGTTAGGATGAAACTTTCGCCTTTTATTTTTAAAAAACACCTTTTAATATGGTTGGCGCGGGTGCGGCTCTATGACAGAGAGCAAATTGGTGCACCCTCTTTGGAGGATTTGTCCCCTTGGCGCGAGGGCTAAAATATGGAACCGCGCCAATGGAAAAAGAGCTATTTTTAGGGTTTTTTTCAGTGAGATGCCTTCAGGGCAATTAAAGCTCATATTCAGAGGGATGCAATGAAAGTATTTTCAAGTCTTTTTTCTTCTCACAGGTCACAGAATGAGCCCTCCAATGTGCGGGATGGGGATTGTAGGGACGGTGACAAATTGCTGTGTAACAGCTGGCTTTGTAACCTGGTCATTGCTGCTTCCGGTTGTGCTTGCTTATCAGTGATTTGTACTTGATGATCTAAATTATGTTTTTCAAAATCCTTTTGAAATGGGGCCATCTTTGATTTCATTCAGTCGCTAGAGTTATATTTTTCATCATCTAACAGTCTCTCTATTTCTTGTATTCTGTCTTCCTTCTGCTTCAGCAACATTTTAACCTGAGTAGCCTTATCAACAATGGGAGTAGCATATGCCCTTGCAAACTGTGATAATTTAGTTAAATTTTCAGTAGGATCAGCTAAGGGATCCTTCCATAAAACATCAACAGATTCATTTATAAGATCTAAGATTGTTTCATCAATTCTTCTCCTTTTATTTCTCTTGACTACACCCTTATGACTAGGACCATAGAAGATATCTAGCAACGGAATTTCCTCAACTTGTAAAATTATTTGTTCTATAGGGAATTCCAGTATGATCTCTCGATCATGAGTTTCTAGAACTTATTGTAGTGGAATAACAATTTCCACTAACTTCTAGGAATTTTTAGGTGTCTGAAAACTAGTAGCTTGATCAGAATTTGGATTGATTTTAGGAGTTTTTATTGGCTTAGAAAACTCATCCCGTTCACTACTCAAATTATTTGTTTGGGACTTTTCTAACTGATCAAGTGTATCATGACTATGCTAAACTTCTTGAGAAGTTGACTCTATTCCATTACTTTTTCTTTTCTCCTACATCTCTATCTCTTGAATTACTTCATAAATTACCTTTTCTGGGCTATCCTTTCTGGATTCAGATTCATTTTCAGAATCATACAAATTGTGAGATTGATGCTCTAATTTCTCCAACTCATCCTTAGACATGTCTTTTTCTTCATTATCCAAGCTAATACTTGGAGTAGGTCTGTTGACATCTTCAATAATTAACAAGTCAAGAGAAATTCTCTCCAGTCTCTTATTTCTTTATGTTTGGAAGGCTTCCAAATCATCTTGGTTAAGTTGACTGAATGCAAACTTAATTATATATGAAAACTTTTCCATGCCTTGAAAGAGATCATCAAATCAATCTATTTCCGTTACAAAAGGATTCATTTTGAGCTATGTGATGTAGTTTTAATTACATCATTTGGATCATACAACCTCTTTGGCATTACGTCCAAATTCAATAGATTAATCTTTGAAATTTCCTTGTAGGCATGGCCAATATCAAAAAGTGAAAAAGTACCACATTGTAAAGGAAAATTAGGCCAAATGGCCTTCTTAGCATCTTTCAGTTGTTTAGAAATAACATTAACAAGCTGGTACGCTATCTCTCTAGCAAGTAACTTATCAGGAACATAACTCCCAAATACTCTGAAATATGTAAAAAATTCCTCTACAAACCATCTATCCACAGAAAGAATATTGTATTAGCTTCTTTGGAAACCATAGGGGCTTTCTCATTGATTATCATCTGGTGCATAGGCAACATGAATCCATGGAAAATTTTATAAAAATACAGATGGAATTTTCAATCCTAAAGGGCTCTGTGGTAAATGTGGATGGGGTAGGGTCTTGGGTAGTGCATTTCCATCCCATGGTAGGAAAATTAGAATAAAATAAGATTGCGTCTATGACATAGGCACTCATATAAAAGGGAGGTATTTCTCTAGATGAAACACTCCTTTTATTCATATGCTCCATGATGTGTTTCGCTAAATTATTTGATAGGATATTTGCCCAATTCAGAATTAAAGAATTGACGATTGCGTTAATTAATGGGACCCAAACTAATGAAAACCTAGTGGTATTAGGTTTTGCATATAATATACACAACATACTGGCATCATAACATTACAGGGAAGGAATTTGGAAAATTGGGTATTTATCAAGTTTATCTTGCTTAAGTTTGCCTTGGTCTTCTTTCCATTCCTTTATGACTTTTATTAGATCTGGATTTTTTGTTCTAAAGATTTGAAGAAAAGATTTGCCATATTTTTGCTATAGAGAGGGTAGATGGTACATTGCAAGTATTCTACCTTGAGTGACCCAATATTCTCACCTTTTGAATCTTTGAATGTTCTATCTTCTATGTTTAAGTGGTTAATTACCCACTTAACCATGTCAATATAAGGGAGAATTTTTGGACTTGCAGTTACCTCGTGGACGAATGAACAGGCAATGTCGAAGTAAGTCGCATCTGAGGTAACTGACGTGCCTGTTGTAGCGACTTTGGTTATTACCCTTGGATTTTCGTCCTCAAAAATATTATACATTGCCTCCCAAGATGAACTGATGCATTCCTTGTCGCAGGTGGTGTCTGAAAATAGGGCAGACATGTATGAGTTTTCGGTAGACGATCTTTGAGCAATCTCTTTTCCTTTCTTGTTCATTTCAATCTTCCTCACTCCGTTAAGTGGCTTCATGATTTCAAGTAAACGTAGCGAACATTAAAAGTATAGAGAACAAAGAGACAAATCAGCTGTTTATATCAAACATGCACGAATAGATACAAATCTATTAAAACCTGTATTTCTATTAAATGCTATTAATCACCAATCATCTTTATAAATCAAAGCTTTTACACCTTTACATGAATTAAACATAGCTATCGATCAAATGGAAACTATTACCTCAAAACGAGAACTCTAACCCAAAAAAACTAAAAAAGAATGAAAAAACAACCCAAAAACAAAAAGTACGTCTTCTAGAACGCACTGTAGGGTCAAATTTCAACATCTTTTTAAATTATGCTAAAAACCAACTTTTTTCTTGAAAAAAGGATTGAAAAAACACCCTCGAAACAAAATGTGTTGATGGTGGCATAACATCGTCAAATTTTTGTGTGCAAAAATCAAACTGAAAATGAAAAGTGTTGATATTGGAATAACATCATCAATATTTTGTGTGAAAAAAACACCTTTAAAATGAAAAATGTTAATGTTGGAATCACGTATTTTTACTTTTGTGCATAAAAACGCCAGATTTTGTTGAAACAAAAATTTTAAAATAATAAAAATTTATATTAAATTTTTTTTAAAAATCTAAAAAAGCATTATAAAATAATTTTAAAAAAAACAAAATTCAAGTAAAAAAAAATTTAAATATATATATATATATATATATATATATATATATATATAAGAAAAAAAATTAAAAAAAAAATAAATTTTAAAAGATGAAGTAAATTTAAAATATACAAATTAGATTTAAAAAATAAAAAAAATTATTGAATTAAAAAATAAAAATTAAATTTTAAAATAAAAAATTAAATTATATATATATATATATATATATATATATATATATATATATATATATATATATATATATTAAAATTTTGAAAATTAAAAAAATTAAAAAAATTAAAATTAAAACTATGTTAAAAAAAACAAAAACAAAAACATGATCTAAATAAAATTTTAAAATAAGAAAAAATAAAAAATAAAATGGAAAATAAAATAAAATAAAAATATTAAATTAAAAAAATATATATTAAATTTTGTTAAATTTAAAAAAAAAATAAAAAAATATTAAGATAAAATATTGAAATTAAAAAAATATATTAAATTTTAATAAATAAATAAAAACATTTTAAAATAAAAAATAAATTGAAAAAATAATAAAAATTAAAAACACTTTAAAATTAAAATTTAAACAAAATTAAAAATTAGTTAAAATTTTAAAACGGAAAAAAATAAATAAATTAAAAATATTAAATTAAAAACCAAATAAAAGAAAAGAAAACAAATTAATTTAAACAAAAAAGAGTTTTAATTTAAAATATAAAAAATGAATTTAAATGAAATATTTAAAATTTAAAATTTAAAATATTAAATTTTATTTAATAAAAAAATATACACATTTAAACCCAAAAAAAACAAAATTAAACGTAGAAAACCAAATAAAAAATATATATATGGCATTTCTATAAATTAAAAAAAACGAATTTAAAACTATTAAAAAAATTAATTGAATTTAAAAAAAATGAAAAAAAAATGAAAATTTAATTTAATTTTTAAAAAAATTGAATTTTTCCTTTGCCACCCTGCCCGCCTAGCGGCCAGCCTTTACCACCACCTAGGTGGGAGGTCAATTCTGAGATTTAAAAAAAATGTAAAAAATACGATAATTTAATTTAATTTTTTATAAATATTGAATTTTGCCTCTGCCGCCCTACCCGCCTAGCGGCCTGCCTCTGCCACCACCTAGGTGGGAGGTCAATTCCAAGAATCGCCTCTCGCCTAGGTGGCGGCGAAGGCCGACCGCTGGGCAAGCGGGGGGCTGAATGCAGCCTCCCTGCCCACCCAGCGGTGGGCCTCCGCTGCCACCTGGGTGGGTGAGGAGGCTGCATGCAGCCCCCCATCCCCCCAGTGGTCGGCCGCCACCTGAGCAGGCAGGGAAGCCGCACACAACCCCCCACCCACCTAGCGGCCAGTCTTCGCCAGCACCTGGGCGAGCGAGGAGGCTACATAGCCCCCCAACAGCCTAGATCCCGACCCCGCCGCAACCTAGGCGGAGGCCAAATTCAATTTTTTTTTAAATAAAATTGTTTTTTTTAATTTATTAAATTTTAATAGAAAACAATTTAATTTAATATTTCATTTTCATTTTTAATTTTAAACTTTTTAATTTTCGTTTTTTTTATTTATTTTTTAATTTTATTTTTTTTAAATTTTGTTTTATTTTATTTATTAAATTTGATACTTGTTTTTCTTAATTTATTTATTCATTTTTTTCATTTAATAAATTTTTAAAAGAAATTTTTATTTAATTTTTATTTAATTTTTAATATTTTTCTTTTTTTCTTTTAATTTAATAATTTTAGGTTATTTATTTTTTATAATTTATAATTTATAACTTTTTTTTTAAATTTTAATTTTAAAAATGTTTTTTTTTTTTTTTTTTTTTAACTTTTACTTTTAAATATATATATTTTTTTAAATATAATCTTCATTTTCTTTTTAATTTTTTTTTTTTTAATTTAAAAGTTTCAATTTCAATTATTTTTTATTTTTGTATTTTAGTTTTAATCTTTTAATTTTAATTATTTTTAAATATTCTATTTTAATCTTTTTTAATCATTTTTTCTCTAATTATGTGGTTTTTTTAATAATTATAAAAAATTGATTTTCATGTTCTTTTAGTTTTTAGGTTCAATTTTTAATTTTTTTGTCAAATTTTTAATTTTCTTTCTTTAAATTATGTGTTTTTTTCAAATTTCCACGCATTTTTTATTTTATTTTAGAATTTTTTTTGTTTTTTTTATTTTTACAAGTTAATTTTGTTTTTATTTTTACATTTTTATTGGTTTTTTTATTATTTTTATATATTTGATTTTTTTGTCATGTTTTTTATTTTTTATTTTTTTTTATTACCGATATGAAAATCACCACTCTAAAAAAAAATGGTTGATGTTGCATCAACACTTTTCAAAATTAGCATGAAACTCACCACTCTAAAAATTATTTTTTGATGTTGCATTAACACTTTTTAAAATTTGCATGAAAATCACTATCATTTTAAAACAAATGTTCATACTTCATTATAAAAAAAAGGGTGATTCTGCATCACCACTTTTCAAAATCAGGTGTTTTTTTTGCTACCTAAAAAAAGTAGGTACCAGTTCAGTTACGTATTTCATCGATAACTATGTTAATAGCTATCAATCAATTTAAGACATTGGGTCTTGGATTTCGGTTTGATATGACATAATTCATTTAGCATGCTTGAGTAATTAAATTTCATTCATTCGCATATTGCAACTTATAACTTTTACCATTTACGATGTTACTCATAACTTCTGCGAAATGTGATCTGTGCAAATCGCACATCACAACTTTTATGTGGTAAATGAATTTGCTTTTGGTTAAGTCCTGCGAAATGTGAAGTGCACATTCAAGGAGTTAAGCGGCTGCGCTTTATGGGACTTTAAAACATTATGTTTATTGCTTTGTTGGCTCATCAGGTCTGCGTAATCGCAACTTATATCAAATTACTTTATAAGTTTGATTGTTTAAATGAGGTGCGATGTGATAAACAAATTATAACAGTGATTGAAGCGTTTGCAAGTTTTTAATATAACTTCAGAAAAAACTTAGTGTATTTCATAGCCCGCATGACTTAGTAGGTTTGAAGTCTTTTGGGTTATAAGTTATGCAGTTTTGCGATGCACACTAATGAATAAAGCAGAAAATCTCAAAAAAACTTTATTTCCTAATTTTTTTGTTTTTAAAAGTAAAAATAAATTTCCTATTTATTTCTAAAGGGTCCCCATTTATTAAAATAAATGGGGGGTGTTGTATAGCACAACAGGTTCAAGTAGTGGATGATCACATCGAGCATCAACGATAATTTCTCCAACTCTTAAACGATAACCTAAATTTGGCACAAAATTGAATGAAATAACAATCAGATCAACATCGCAGTAAGAGAAGTTTTGATGTAGGAGACTAGGTATTTTTACAGCTACAACCATACAAACAAATGTCTCTCAAGCAAGCTAAGAAGGATAATAAATTATCGCCAATGTACTATGGTCCTTACAAGGTGTTGCAAAATATTGGTATTATGGCATACAAATTGGAGCTTCCAGCTTCTTCTCAAGTGCATCCAGTTTTCCATGTTTCATGCTTAAAGACGGTTATAGGTGAAAAGTTCTAGTTCAAACAATATTCCCAGAACCAGATGAGGAAGGAAAAATCATATTGGAACCTGAAGTAGTCATGGAAACAAGAACTCGACAGCTACGAAATCTATCAATTTCAGAGTATCTCATAAAGTGGAAGAACTCACCCAGTGAGGATTCTACATGGGAGGATGAGAATTTTATACAAAAGCATCCAGAACTACTGAAGCATTCAGGAAAACACTTTTTTGAAGGAGAGGGGCATGTTACGTCCCTATATTACTAGTGTAGTCCCTTATTGTGGTTAGTGTAGCCCCCTTATTGTTATTGTTGTACCCCTATAACCCCCATATTATTATTATTGTTCCCTTACATTATTATTGTTAGGTCGAATAGGATTATATTGTACCCCATGGACTCCTATATATAGAATGGAGGTTTTTTAATTTGTATCAGCCAAGAATTGTTCATTTATGTAATGTAAAGGAGGTTTCCCCCTCGAAGTGGCTTATTTATAAGGCGTTGATCTCTCTTTTCTTCCATTTTTGGAGCTGGTTTCATAAAAAATAATCAAAACATAATGTGCCTCCAAGGATCATCATCGCATATGTATCTATTGTAATGAACATTTTGTTCTATGTCGTTCTTGCACCTGTCTGTGCCTCTCTTGTTTGAGCTGCACTTGCTTGAAGCTCGCTTGCTTGACTCACGCTCACTTGTACCTCGCTCATCTAAACCTTCAAATCCTTGAGGCCCTGATGGACCTTTGCCATTACCTTCTTGTATTACCCATAGATGCAAGGTGACATGCCAAATATTGTCTCCTATCTCATCGAGGTCCCCCTAAGTGAGGACCAATGCTTCTGGGCCAATGAACATACTAGACTTCATTTAATTTCTTCCACATGTTGTTGCTCTGTCGTAGTCGTCTTTTAGTAATAAAAGGGGAAGGGGGGGTTTTCAGATCCATAAATGTATCATCGTCGTGATCATCGCCCCCTCTTGCTTCTAGAACCTCCGTCTCTATTTCAACCCCTTCTTTCATCTTTGTATCGGTCACGAATGTGAATTTTTTTGGTAGCTTCCTGGTGTTCTTCTTTCCTATCTATGTAGTGGACTTCATGTGACTCGTCCCTGCCTGATCCGTCTCCATGCCTTCAATGGGCAGAGTTATCATTTTACCATTCACTGACTACGGTTGCAATATCTTCATATGTCACTAGGTACTGTAGATCACACCAAACCCCAAAAAGGTCCTTCTTCACCTAGACATGTAAATGGTGGAAATCTTCTTTGAAGTCCACAACTTGCTGATATTCTTCCAAAATACGTGGTGATAGTTGGTGCTTTTGACTGATAACCGTGCGCAGCCACATCTCGAACCCTACCCAAAATATTTTTCTCGCCATTACCCAGACGACCCTTTTAAATGCCACAATGAGGCATACCATGTAGCCTCACAAATATCTCATTCTGCAGAGTAGAACTACGACTCATCGGTCTCCTTCCAGGAAATCAACATTATTAAGAGCAAGAGCCACGTTTAGTGGAGCCACTTGCCCTCCTCTTGAGCCATGCAGAATTTAGCTAAGAATTCATTGCATAGGTATCCCACCCAATTATATATGATGACCTTGCTGCACTCCACATCCAAAGACACCACTGACGCAAAAACCTCCTTTGTGTGGCACGTCTGCGTGACTTTTCCTACCAAAATATGTGCGGTAAAGAACACTGACCAGTCACCGATGGAGTTAATCGCGTAACCCTTGCATCCCTTTTTCATACTATAATATTGCTTCATATGGTCTTCCAGCTTCTTTTCCTGATCCTTTCCCACAAATGCTACTATGTGGTCTAAGCCAAGACAAGGAAGTGGCATGATCTTCCTCATCAAAATAGTGTCAATAGGGATCCTCCTCCCCAACCATAAGCAATCATCGTGCATGAGGGCCAGTAGTTGGTGAACAAAATTTTTATTTATGATGCTTCACCTAAAGTGTGGAACATATAAATTTTTTTGGCTTGATGGAGCCTAGACCTAGGTTTAGATATGGCTGCCAAAACTAACAAATACCATTATTACTGACCCTTTTCGCAATGATCTACTGCATAGACCGAAGTCTCACCCAAGGCAATATAGTGGAATGTTAGAACTAGGTTTCTACATCCAGAGAGACAATGGAGTGTGGTTTTAGGGCTTATATTCCTTTCAATAATTGACATAGATTTGCAGAGCAGGTAGCTTAATTGTACAACAACAGTTCAACACTTCTATTGAACCAAATTGCAGACTGTGCGATCTTACTTTGACAAGCATAAAACAACATAAATAACCATAAACATAACTTTGGAAAGAAATTATAGATTAGAAACCTTAATTAGCATAGATAACATAACATGCAAATAAATCAAACACATAAACCCAAAACATACATCTATCTTCAAAAGTATTTAAGTAATGCTCAAATCTTCCCAATATAATTAGTTCCACCATGCGCACTCAACTGTAGGTGTCTGTGCACTCAGCTACAAACCTCCTAACGTATCCATGCACTCAGCTAAATGAGCCTTTTCTCTAACCCAAACCATAGAACATAGACTCAAAATAGCATTACATCCAAGTGCATTATATTATTTATTCAAGTATATCCTTAAGATCTATCCTAGACTCCTTATATAGTCTTTACATTTGCAATACCATGGTATGAAAACCGTGGGAAAAGCTCAATGTATAAAAAATATTCCCATTATTTTACAAAATAAGGGGCTTTGACCCACCCCAAAGCCCCTAATACTCTAACATCGCTCCGCTCCATGCTCCGCGCTTTGGTCCTCAATCTACAAAGTCTTTTTTTAAATCTTTAATCGAGGGGTACACTATACAATAGGTGTAACTCATGCATTTCTAATAGAAGATCTAAACAGTAATCAATAAACTTATAAATAAAGTCCACTATGGAAGATGCCTCTTTGAAAATGCTCTCAAATCTCATGTTTGAACAATTGTGAAGTAGTAATATGTAGTGTAGACTTATTCCTGAATATAAGGCCTCCAAATCTGCATGTTTAGTCCCATTCTAGTGTTGTTTGAGTAAGAGGTTTTCAAATTCAGGAAATTGGATAGGCCTATCAGAATCAAAACTTGGATCACCTGAGCACTTTTCTCACTTTTGTCATAAAAATTCAAATGCACTAAATATGTACAAAAACCTCTTTGTAATTAAAAACATTGAAGCCAAAAATATACCTAATTTAGGAAAAAACCATGGAAGATCAAGCCTCCTAGAGAAAATGTCTATAACTGCATAGCTCGTAACCCTGTCATGTTAGACTACAAGGGTTACTGCCAAAAGAGCCTCACCTATTAATGCTCCATCATGCTTCCCGAAGATAGTGGAGCTAATAATATATCTCTAAATGTCTGCGAGGGCTAACTCTCATCAAAGAACAGTTTGGTATCAGTATTTTCTGAAAGGTTATCTATTCTAAAATGCTTCAAGACAAAATTGTTTGAAAAGTGCTTGAAATTTGAAAAAGTTCCCATAAAATTGTTTGAGAAGGCTCTCAAATTTGAAAAGTACACCATCGTTGTGGGAAAATGACTCTCTAAATAATTAATAATGATTATATAATATTAATATAACCTGCTAATTATGTTTTATTGATTTAATAATTAATAATTATTTAATTTAGTGTGTTAATTAATATTTATTGATTCAATATTGGTGAAAAAAAACATTACAAGGATATAAATGTTGTTGGAGAAGGAAAAGTAGTTTTCTACTAACCCACTGAGCATGGTGGTGTAAAACTTTGCATTAAGGAATGGATTACAATGTGGTTGGAAAAGATGAGAGCTCAAAGAACCAAAAGACCATGGAGGACACAAAACCGAAAGAGCATGTTGAACAAGCTTTCATGAAGTAGATATAACTAACCAATGGTGGTTGAACTAGATGTGAGTAGATGAAGAAGGCAATGAGGAGTTACAAAAGGATATTAGCGAGGAAGGGAGTAGTGAAGTGAGGATGAGAGAGTTTGAGAATTTGAATGGGAAAGGTGAGTTGGCCAGATAATGGCTGTGAAACAAATGGTCGATGATAAAATATAGCTCAATAAGGATAGTAGTCAATCCACCTCAATGAGGTATAATGAGCACACTAGAGTGAGTTTACAAGAGATCTGTGATTACGAAGTGACACATTGGATGAAATGTAGAATGAGATTTTGGATGAGAAAGAATGAAATGAACTAATGGGAAACCATATCCTAACTATTAAGGGAGGATGAGAGCCTAGTAGTGGGCATGGAACATGACAATATCAAAGTTAGCATTGTAGCAACCCCACCCGTTATGCTTCTTAAATACAATTAGGTAACACTACACTAGCTTGTTAATAATGGTTCAATCCTACTTAGTAGTTAGCTTACTTTGGAGGAACAATAATAATTAGAGGAGGTAGTCTTAAAAATAATGAAAGTTTGAATATTAAGATTAGAACAATTTGGAATTTTAGTTATTTAGAGAAAAAAAAAATCATGACTTTTAGTACCTATGATGCTTTGAATTATAACCTAGGACCATGTAAGAGAAATAATATTAGATTGATGTACTATTTAAAAAATTTATTCATATGTAAATTCTTTGGAAAAAAACATAATGATCCTCATACCTTGATATAAAACAAACCCTAAAAATATCATTCTTAAAATTTATTGTGTACATACATGATGCTATTCTAGTAGAATATCACAATTACTTATTTCAGTAATCGTGCAATCATATTTTACGTTCTCTTAAAGGAACACTCCCTAGACATGCACCCCATCAAGCATAAATCATCCAAAAATATACCTTTGAAGTAAAATAAATCATCCTATGATTATACTCAAAATAATTATCACCCATAGCCTTGGTGATGGTGTAAGGATCGTATCAAAGTGGCATGAGATTCTTATGGGAGTTTGTCAATTTATCTTTATGCAAGTCCAACAATAACTTGTCACCAACCTGAGACTTATGGGGAACCTAATTTATTGTGTATATACTTATACTTGGAGTTGGTAACTTTCTACAAAATATCATTAACTCAGTGTTGAATTTTTTGGATATGTTCCTCAAAATTGGTTTCTTTTCTTACATCATTCAAAGTATGGGAGGTATCTTCATGAGTTATTCCAAGAATATAGCTACATAAATTTGTGTCAATGTTTGGGACCCCGAGCACACCTGAAATGGCTTGTGGCTAATAGAAATATGAATATCTATGTTAAATTTTTGTTGAAAATATGGAAGGATTTCAACACGTGTATGTGGATTCTCATAATTGTATACTCTAAGGACACAATAATCCTATTGACTACATTTTATTGATCAATCTAGGTATGGAAGGAAGTGGATTTGGTCAAGCTGTATGTCCATCGTGGACCAAATGATAAACCATAAAATATTGAGGAACCTACTATCCCTATCAGTAAATATGGTCTTTGGAGACCCAAAATGAGCCAAAATATGCTTGAAGAAGAGATTATGAGTCAGTTTTGTTGCGACAATCGTCTTAAAAGGTGCAAAAATTCCCATCCTAAGGAAGCGATCAACAAAAACAACAAAAAAAATTGTTGCCATGCTTGGTTGAGGGAAAACATGACATAAAATCCATGGGCACTAACTCTCTAGGATTATCTAGAGTAGGAAAAGGACTACAATTTATGTGGATGGCCATTTTCTTTTGCAAAATACAAGGATTCCACTGCTTACAACCATTCGATAATATAATGCAGCTTGTTTTCATAGGTTGGGTATCTATGAAACCCATCATAGAGTGTTTGGATATGATATACCATCAAATGTTCATGTCGTGTGTGAACTACATCGACGACATGAACAATTGGATCATATGGTCCCTTTTGTGTATTCATTCATTAACGAATGTCACTTCCACAATGGGATAGAAGTGAAAAATAATAGTTGTAAAGGTGGGAATAATGGCATCGGAGATAATATTGTTTCCATAAATAAGATAACAAAAAATAGGCTCATGAACACCATCAATATCTACTAGAGATGCTATGATAAAAGAAATAATGAATACAAAAGTTTTGGTCAATAGGATAGGGATCGTAAAGATGTTGAACTGTCCAATGGAAAGATGTTTTTCAGTGCTAGTGATCTAAGCACATAAAATACTCCATAAATTTGTGCTTTGGGATACCCCCAAGATTCAATAAGTAATACAAAGTGAGAGGATTCATTGCTAAGTCTGATAGTGGCAATAAACCTGAGTTGACCCAAAGCGACACCTTGTAAGCCTTGCACAACTGGGGTGACATTTTGACTATCATCAAGAAGCACAATTGCACAAGTGGAAACATTTCACATTTAGGGCACTTGGCCGCAAATCTTTATGCATGTTTTTCCATTGAGGGTACCTTTCACATTTCCGAAGGAAAAAATCATATAATTGGAGGAATTTTGGATAACTTGTCACATTCCACTAGCTTCATGCATGAAGAGGAGTTTCCATCCTTCAATATTATTTTGGAGGATTGCATGGTATGGTCAAGGGTCACATGTATGAAATAATAACACCATATTCAATAATATAAAAAATTTTATTTGTATCATGTGGTGTAAAGGAGAAGGACATTGGTGAATATTACTCCATTTAGAAACATATAAAGGCTTTTTTATGTCCTCTTTACAAAGAAGAGAAGATATCTTGTGAAAAAATGCCAAATTTCCAACAGAAAAAAGACTAGGGTAAGGGTTTAATTTTTCTTCCACATGTTGAGAGGAATTCATGTATTTAAGGTGTGCTTTGTTGTTGATTTCACATATTTGGAAGCACAATTTCACAAGTGGGAACATCTCACATTTTGGGCAGCTACAATGTTTTATGCATGTTTTCTATTGAGGGTATCTTTCATATTCCCTGAGGCATAAATCAAATATTTGGAGGTATCTTGGATGACTTGTCACATTTCACTATCTTAACGCATGACTAAGATCTCCCATCATTTAAGAATGTTTTGGAGGGATTTCATGACATAGTCAAGGGTCACATTTACAAAATAATAATTCCCAAATCAAGAATATGACAATTGGAATTCACATCACATGTGGCATAAAGGAAAGAAACATAGGTGAAGAGTGCACGATTTTGAAATATCTAGAACATATTGTTTATGTCCTCTTTCCAAAGAAGAGAATATATAGATTCAAAGTTCCCAAATTTTTGACAAAAGAGGACCATTTATTGGATTATATGGACTTTGGTTTCTCCTTATTAGTTGAACGATTATATGACCCATATAGTTACTTATTAGGTGGACACTATCATACAAGGTTATTTTTTGGAGTTTTTTGTAAAACACTGGAAATCCTTTTCCAAGGAAGAAACAAAGTTCAAGAAGGTACCTTGTGCTAAATTAGTATGAAAACCCCATCCTCAAATCAAAATGTTATTGGTAGAAGGGATAGTTCTATTTATCCTTGTTGAGATGGTCACATATGCCCACTATGATAGGGTTGGCTAGCTAGAATAATAATGGTGAGTTTTGTTGGTTAAAATCTCTATGGTAATGGAAGCCTTAGAGAACATGGTAGGGAATGAGTGATTTTGAGAAAGGAATCCATTGAAAATTTATGTTGTTTGAAATATATAAACACTATAAGGAAGAGGAAATTTTTTTTACAAAAGGATATTGATGATGGAAGGAAATATTGAAGAAATAATAACAGATTTAGAAAATATTAAGAGATAGGGAGACTTTGGAAACTCATGGTTAAAGGAAATATATTGTTGTGGAAGGTAGCACAATAAGATGGAATAGTGAGAAAGGATTTTCATAAGATTCAGAGGGATTTATTTCCCACCAATAGTTTTAAGAGTTTTCTACCATTTTTTTAGCATCATTTTGTTTAAATTGAGAATAGAACTCATTCCTATTCAATGAATTTTTGTTTGAAGATGTGTTGTAGTCTCTTTTAGATAGATGAAGTAATCTTGAAATCAATAATAAAGTCAAGATTAAAACTAAATGGAATTCAAAGAGGTATACTTATATTTTATAACCATGAATTATTTGAAGTTAATTTTTGTGATTTTAGATGAATTTGTTGAAATATTGACATTTTTAGAAACAAATTTCATCGGTCCAAAATGATTTAATGTATCATGCATATGCAACAAAGGAAAATGTCATTACAATAGTCTTGGGGTCTGAGAGGAGGGGTAGTGTATGTGAGATTGGCTTTGGAGTCACTCCAATTGATTTTTTTTTTAAATAGTGTTCTTATAAGAAGCACTTGCATAATACATAAGAGAAATTGAGTGAAAGATACAAGGAACTTGGAACATTGAAAAAAACTATTGAAGAATTAATGGAATGGAAAGTTGCCACAGAGGAAAGAAAATAAAATGGTCCAGTTGATCCAAAACCTACCAAGAATGTAAGAATTATATGTGTATGCTATTTAATTTTTTAAGTGTGCCATTTTTTAAAATTGGTATCTTTAAATAATAATGCCAATATGAACATGATTGTATTTTCTTAGGATGTGTAATTAATGAAACATTTTTTTTTGTAGCTAAACTCTCCATATTTTTATTTCATGGTATCTCATGCAAACTATTTATTTTTTAGTAGATTTCCCTAAGTCCTAGTCAGACTTCACCAAAACAAACTGCAATGACTTCAGGACAACATATTCATGGCCCAATTGATTTACTCAATAACATAGATAAGTTCTATGTTTGTTTATTTTCTTGTTTAATATTATCTTCTTATTATGTTGAACATCATAAGAATTTATTTATTGGTAGGGTCAAACACAATTACTACAATTAGTATAGGATTGATGGGAAAAAAATGTTTACTTACGTATTTTAATGGTCAAGTGAAGGTTGAAAAGGGCTACATAAAAAACACTAAACCAAAATTTGTCATTCCCAATGCAGAAGAATTAAGATAAGGATATTATCTTGTGTGCCCACAATAAATTTTGGTTGATCCAAATTATGAAATCAAGCTTAAGCATAGAAGTAATTGATGCAAGTATTTAGTAGATGCACTTAACACTTTTATATTATGGAAGAGTAGTGACAATGAATTGATCAATGATTAAGAGCAATGACTTGGGAAATTATTATCCCAACCATTGATTTTGATATTAACAAACCTTCTTCAATAGGAGCAATGGATGACAAGTTATCAAGTTGAGTTTTAGTATTCCTATTGACTATGGATTGAGTTCATTTCTAATTTTGATTGAATTTATGGAGTTCATTTCAAGCTATAAAATTTACTTTGTATGCAACATTGAGACTTTGAAAATAATTACAAGAGTTGAAAGACATCCTTTGTCAAAAATTACAAGCTTAAGTAGATTAATTTCCTTGTCATTTTCCCCTTAATTTGTTTGATTTTTTCTTGTGCCATTTATCCAACCTTATACAACTTCTTAAGGATTGTAAATCACATTGATTTTTTGTTTATTAGGGTTATTTGTAACAAAACCCACCTTAACTATAACAGTAACTAGGACATTTACTATGTTGACCTGGTTCTCAAGCTTCGGTTATGAGAAGGGGGTAAAATACTTGGTTTTATTTTATATGTATAAATTTACATGCATATTCTAGGTGAAACTTTGGGAGCACTATAAATAGCTTTGGAAGTTGAGATTGATGCCTTATATTTTTCTTAATACTTAGACGAAACAGATTTCAAGTGCTATAATATAGGTTTTGATAGTTTATTGGCACTCATATGTACTCCATTACGATGTGTATATGCATTGTAATGGTGGTGAAAGTTAGTAATGAAAGGCAAGTTGTTTCTTCAATTGGGACAACCACCTATAGGTTTTTGACCAATTTTCTTAATTATAAAAATCCCTAACCTTGATCAACATTATTTTCAATCATAGACTAACCTTACCTTCCATGTATGGGTCAACTATAAGATGTTGGGATATGTTATATGCCACAACAAGCATGAACTAAATTTTAATGACCCAAACTTAATCGTTTGTAGCTTCATGGATCATGAGAAACTTGTTGGCACTAGATTTTGTATGCATTGCATATATCATATAGCCCAATGTTATATTACAAAATGGATGAATGTCGATGAAATGTTAAGAACAATTCTCTTGCATGCCTCAAAGTGTCTTAGAGTCATATGAAGACTCTTAGATTATTTCTCTGTTGCTTGTATGTTAAATGCATTTTTTGGTGCAACTCCTTTGCTTACTATTCTTTAGCTAGCTTGTGAGGATGGTTTGTTTGTTAGCTAGGAATCCCAAGGCAAATGTCAGTAGTGGGAAAAATTCAATTTCCATTCTGTCATTGCCAAAAAAATATAAAAATTGGTATGTTATATGTTGGTCCAACCAAGCCTTGTTATATGTCAATCCATTCTTCATATCGAACATTTCTTTTTCTCAATCTTCTGCTCAAGTTCCACCCTCCTTTGGATCTATTATATCCACACATACTTCTGCAAACCATCTTCCATATCTATAATCTATATTTTTGAGATAAATCTCACTCTAAGGATCACAAATCCTCTTCTTCTACGTAGATGTTTCATAATCTTAAGGGCATACCTCATGGACTAAAAATGTTAGGAAACCACCCTAACTAGAGCATTATACTTCTATTCTAATTTATTTAGAACAAATCCTATCCACCCATAGAAAAAACAACAACTCTTACCTCCATAAGAAACTCGACCTAGCTCATATGGATCCATAAATTTTGGGCATTTCATTGACTAAATATTGACATGAAATTTAGATATATACGACCCTCAAACTAGGGTTACCTCACTCACTATTATGTCTATGAATACTTTTTTTCTAGACCTAAATTCTAGTGCAAACTATCCATTTGTGTTTTTCTTTTCCATGGACCTTGCAGCCTACTAACCACCACAAGACAAGGTCTCAACCCTCTCTGCTATTTCATAATTTGAGGCGACCTTCACACATAGACACCACTGAAATCGCATGCCTATATTGTTATGAGAAACCTCTTGAGCTCGATCTGCAAGAGGAGAACCAACAATATCACATCCTAATTCCTAGCTTGAACCCATTAAGGTATAAAAAATTCTTGTGGACTCTCACATGATTATATTTCTCTTGGTGTATGATCATGTCATCCCTTTAGAAACCCTGTAAATCTACCTACTTTAGGACTACATATATCCTGGCCTCCTTGATTAAATGAGCTCTTTCTCACTTGATTTTCTTGGCTTCATCCTAAAGCCTCTTGTTATACGGAATTGTGATCTACGGATAAACCAAATTCCCTAAGTGTGGTGTTTATCACTTATAACAACAGAAGAAAGAAGAACAATTATTTTCCTAAAATAAGCAGATATACAGAATGGGAAAGGAGCCTACTTGTGATTATTTCACTTCTCCTTCTCCTTATGTCGTTGTTGTCATCGCTCTCAATCCAACTCAAGTCACTAGATCAATTCCTACAAACACAAATAGAGAAAAAAAAACAACAACAAACAACATGAAATATGCAGATATCTACTTATCTTACTCAAATCAAACCGATTATATCTGAAATACATCAGGGAAAATTTAACGGTGGAAGTTTATATTAAAGTTTAGCAACATTGGCAAATATTAATAGTCCCTAATATCCAAAATTTAAAATGTTTGATGACAATTTTGTAAAAAATCTTAGATTTCTAATTATTTTATATTAGAAAATATATAATATTGGCGATTTTTAAGGTAGAATAATTTTAGACTATTAAATTTGGGCGAATTATTTTCTAGAAAAATGGAAATTGGCAAATCTTGTTTTTGGAAAAAACATGGAATATTAGCCCACCTGCGAATATTAGCCCCTAAAATTTTCCCTGAAATACATACATCATTCAAGAATACATTGCATAAGAAATAGAGACATATGTATAGGAAAATTAACAACAATCTTATTAAAGAGTAGAAGGGGAAGATTACAAGCAATGGATCGATTTTTTTTCAACCTGCTCTAGCTTCAGTCTAGCCTTATCACATCCAACATTATCCCAACAACATATCAGTACTTTCATTCTCTTATCAAATGAGAATCCAACAACATAAATTTGCAAAAAAATCTTCCTCCCTAGCACTAGTATGAGTGCTCAATTTATAGGGAAATTGGTGGTATTTTCTCAATGAATTACTTTTTAATAATAGGAAAGACATGTTTCCAAGTTCATAGGTGTTATATGGACACTTGGATTCAAAATTTGACACATATGGACTCTTCTAGCAGGCACTGGCCATGTGGAGATTCCCAGAACAATGAGAATTCCGCTCCTAAGTGGCCAACGCACCCTTGAGTGTATGGAAGTGCACTACAGTGCACCCTTGCATGGAGGATTTAGCACTCCAACATAGTTAGTCCCTTGCATATGAGCATTGGTGAGTCAGTAGGTCATATAATATATAATTCAAAGCTTGGAAATATCACAATAGAAGCCATGAATGAAATGTTATTCTCTCAGGGCATATAGAAACTGAAATATAAGCGGATGATAGACCCTATTTCATTGGTCCTGGGGATGATGTCCAGTTTGACCAGGTCTTGGGGGATCATGCCCAAATTTACCTATAATAGTTTCCCCCTAAAGCACGATGTCAAAATAAAAATAGTATTTGGATGAGATGCTTTACGATGTGATGAGTCGGAACTGAAGTGGATGGTGACCTCCATCAATATTATAATACATTACATCATGATATATTTCATCTTGATCACGAATTACTAAGGGAGGCATTCCCATGCTCAGCACATACACTATCTAATAACATGTACATAATTCAGAAAGTCATCTACATTGGAATTTTTCCCAATATAGACATGCCTATATATATAGGCCCATGTTCAAATGACGATCTGTATGTAAAGCCATCATACAGATTATGTGTACAACAATCCTGAAATCGCAGCCCGGACGGATGAAAATATATATGGGGTCTTATTATCTCGTTCACTCGATCGTTCAGGTACAAGTGTAACCATGGGAATATATGATTTGAAGTCAAACACAGGAAGACATCGTCTGATTATCAGCCAATTGTATGAGTTTTTAATAGACGTGAGAAAACCACCATTGATGTTAATGGATCTCAAGGTACTATAGTACAATTTGCAAGACGTGAATAGATTAATTGATGTCGAACACCAAACAAAATATTTCGGCCAAAGGTTCAAAACCAAGAAACCTTCCGATGATGTAGCAATCCTTAGGGTACTAGAAGATGTTTCTAAGTAAACTTCCTAGATGATGAGTTGATGTTGACAGGAAGAAAATTTATCGCGAAACGGGGGTTACTAATTTTGGAGAAAAAATGTGACTTGATATAGCAATGTTTAGGGATTACTATCATGAAAATTAATGTTTATGCATATTGTATAAGGATGAGGATTTTACTATATGACTTCTCTTGAACATATTGGTGACATTGAGATGAGTTGACAACATTGACCCAAAAATCGAAGTGAAGGTATGATGAACCATAGGTATTAATGAACCATCAAGAATATTATCCAACCCAAAAGTCAGGATGATGGAGTGAAAGTGTCATGTTCAAGAGCAACCTGCTACCATAAATTGTTCTATTCTTTTTCAAAAAAATTCCTCGGTCATTTTTCGACCAATACCTATTTATTTTTTAACAAGCTTGAGGAGGATAACATATTCTTGATCTATAATCGACCCTTCAGGTGAATCCATCACTATTTAATAATTTAACGATTCTAGCGATAAATGAAACTTAATTATTGCCATGATCGACAAGTTTGTCTCTATTTTATGTTTTAACAAGCCTAATGACAATGACAGCCCAGTCCTTTTTCATATTTAGAGAGTTTTAAAAAGAGGACAAAATAAAACTCCATAAGTCCTTTTTCATAAATTTGTCACTCAGGTCCGAAAACGTGTAAAATCATACCTGAGAAAACCTCTTAGCCATGTTCGACTAAGGTTTTCATTTTTTGTAAATAATCTATCTCATTCCAGAAAAGGGTTAAACTTATACTGAGTATATTTCGTTTCATTTATTTTACGAGCTCGAAAAGACAAGTGCTCAAAAATATTTTCACACTTTCGGAGTCTGAAAAGAGATTAAAGAAGACTCCATGGGGTTCTTTTTTCGCATTTATAAAAGCTCTAAAAAAGAGATAAAAGTGTGCTTTAAATCCATTTTAATTTTTATCAAAGATTTAAAAAGAAGGATAAAACTATGCTTTGTCCAAATTTCAATTTAATTTACGAGTAGGAAAAGGCGGAAATAACTCCGCATTTTCATCTGTTTTACGAGCATGAAAAATAACAAAAGAAGCTTAGGATTTTCATGAGTTTAACGAGTCTTGAAAATTATCGAAATGGACTCGATCCTGATTTGAATTCACCCTGCAAGAGCACATGCCCCCCAATATTAACTTCATTCACCTAAGTATACTATTTGTTACTAATAGATGGATGGAATGAAGGTTCATTTATGAGTTCATATGGAAGACTCATCTTAATTAGGAGAGAATTTGTTTCATTTTTTTAACGAGCTTGACACAAGAAAATAACTATGCTCATGGAACCTTTCCTCATTTAACGCGCTTGACACAAGAAAAGGAAATATGATCATGGATCTATTTCATTTATCGAGGTTGACATAGTAAAAGAACTATCCTCAAGACCTGTTTCATTTATCGAGGTTGACACATTAAAGGAACTATCCTCAAGGGAACCTGTTTCATTTTTTTAACGAGGTTGACACAGTAAAAAAACCATCCTCATAACCTATTTCATTTTTTAATGAGGTTGACACAGTAAAAGAACCATCCTAATGATGGAATGATTCATTTTTTAATGAGGTTGACACAGTAGAAGGAACTATCCTCATCACCTGTTTCATTTTTTAGCAAGGTTGACACAGTAAAAGAACAATCCTCATGAATATGTTTCATTTATCGAGGTTGAAACAGTAAAATAACTATCCTCAAGAATCTGTTTCATTTATCAAGGTTGACACAGTAAAGGAAATATCCTCAAGGGAACTTTTTTCAATTTGTAAACTAGGTTGAAATAGTAAAAGAACCATCCTCATAACCTGTTTCATTTTTTAATGAGGTTGACATAGTAAAACAACCATCCTTATGATGGACTGATTCATTTTTTAACGAGGTTGAAACAATAAAAGGAATGATCCTCATCACCTGTTTCTTTTTTTAATAAGGTTGACACAGTAAAAGAACCACCCTCAGTGTTCAGTGGGACCAACAAGTGTGCGCTGGAAAAGACGTAGTCTAATAGAGTCATCATTTAAGGATTTTGATGAGAACCACAAATGATAAGTCATAATATGTGTTGATGGGTCTTCTCAAGGGTTTCCATTGAATTTAGGAAATCGGGAGGGTAATTTTCAATGTGACATGGTAAACATTGAAGGAGTAGAAATAGTAGATGTTGTCGCAACTATAACAGATGTTGACTTAGCCATGGTCAAGCGACCTATTGTATACCCTATAGTATCTACGGGAACTCAAATTGAGACAAGATCAAAAGAAGCAGTGTATGTCAACCGAGGAATCGTGTCGTAAAGATAAAGCCTTGGTACAAAATGGATTGGAATGTTGCCCAATATAGACATGCCTACAGATATAGGCCCATGTTCAGATGAAGATATGTATGTAAATCCATCGTAGAAATGATGTGTATAACAATCCTGAAATCGCAGCCCAGATGGATAAAACTAGATCTAGGGTCTTATTATCTCATTCACTTGATAATTCAGGTACAAGTGTAACCATCCAAATATATGATTTGAATATGAACATGGGAAGACATACTATGATTACCAGCCAATGATACGAGTTGTTAATAGATGCAATAAAACCACCATTGATGTTAATGTCTCTCAAGGTATTGCAATACAATTTGCAAGGCGTGAATAGATTATTTGATGTTGAATGCCAAGCAAAATCTTTTGGTCAAAGGTCCGGAAGCGAGAAACTTGTCGATGATGTAGCAAGCCTTAGGGTACTTGAAGATGTTTCTAAGTAAACTTCCTAGAGGATGAGCTGATGTCCACAGAAAGAAACTTTATCGCGAAATGGGAGTTACTGATTTTGGAGACGAAATGTGACTTTATATAGCAATGTTCAGGGATGACTATCATGAAAATGAAGGTTTATGAGTATTGCAGAAGGATGTGGATTTTACTGGATGACTTCTCTTGAACATATTGGCGACACTGAGATGAGTTGGCTGCATTGACCCAAAACCGAAGTGAAGGTATGATGAACCGTCAAGAAGATTACCCAACCCAAAACTCATGATGATGGAGTGAAAGTGTTATGTTCAAAAGAAACCTACTACCATAAAGTGTTATGTTCTTTTTCCCAATTTTTTCTTGGTCATTTGTCGACCACTACCTCTTTATTTTTTAACAAGCTTGAGGAGGATAACATATGCCTGATCTATAATTTGAACCTTCAGGTGAATCCATCACTATTTAATAATTTAACAAGCCTAGCGATAAATGAAACTCGATTCTTTCCATGATCGACAAGTTTGTAACTATTTTATGTTTTAACGAGCCTAATGACAATGACAACTCGGTCCTTTTCCATATTTAGAGAGTTTGAAAAATTAGACAAAAGAAAAATCCATGAGTCCTTTTTCTTAAATTTGTCTCTTAGGTCCGAAAAAGTGAAAAATGATAATTGAGAAAACCTCTTAGCCATGTTTGACTAAGGTTTTCCTTTTTCATAAATAATCTATCTCGTTTCAGAAAAGGGTTAAACTTATACTGAGTAGATTTTGTTTCATTTACTTTTACGATCTTGAAAAGACAAGTGCTCGGAAATATTTTCACATTATCGGAGTAAGAAAAGAGAGAAAAGAAGACTTCAGGGGGGTTCCTTTTTCACATTTATCAAAGCTCAAAAAATAGATAAAAGTTCTCTTTAACTCCGTTTTCATTTTTATCAAAGCTTGAAAAAGAAGGATAAAACTATGATTTTTCCAACTTTCAATTTAACTTTCAAGCAGGGAAATATGGAAAGAACTCGGCATTTTCATGTGTCTTACGAGCATGAAAAATAGCAAAAGAATCTTAGGATTTTCATGAGTTTAAAAAGTCTTGAAAATAACCTAAATGTATTCGATCCTTATTTGAATTCCCGTTGCAAGAGCACACTTGGAATTCTCCCTGCAAGAGAACATGCCCCCCAAGCTTCATTTCATTCACCTAAGTAGACTATTAGTTACTAATAGCTAGATGGAATGAAGGTTCATTTACGAGATCATTTGGAAGACTTGTCTTAATTAGTAGAGGATTTGTTTCATTTTTTAACGAGCTTGACATAGGAAAAGAACTATGCTCATGGAACCTTGTTTAATTTAACGAGTTTGACACAAGAAAAGGAACTATGCTCGTGGATCGATTTCATTTATTGAGGTTGACACAGTAAAAGAACTATCCTCAAGACATGTTTCATTTATTGAGGTTGACACAGTAAAGGAACTATCCTCAAGGGAACCTGTTTCATTTTTTTAACGAGATTGACATAGTAAAAGAACCATCCTCATAATTTGTTTCATTTTTTAACGAGGTTGACACAGTAAAAGAACCATCCTCATGATAGACTAATTCATTTTTTAACGAGGTTGACACAGTAAAAGGAACTATCCTCATAACCTGTTTCAATTTTTAATGAGGTTGACACAGTAAAGGAACCACCCTCATGAATCTATTTTATTGATCGACATTGACACAGTAAAAGAACTATATTCAAGAATCTGTTTCATTTATCTAGGTTGACACAGTAAAGGAACTATCCTAAAGGGAACTTGTTTCATTTTTTTAACTAGGTTGACACAATAAAAGAACCATCCTCATAACCTGTTTCATTTTTTAACGAGGTTGACACAGTAGAAGAACCATCCTTGTGATGGACTGATTCATTTAACATGTTTTACACAGTAAAAGGAACTATACTCGTCACCTGTTTCATTTTTTAACGAGGTTGACACAGTAAAAGAACCATCCTCATTGTGCAGTCAGACCAGTAAGCGTGCACTGGAAAAGAGGTAGTCTAACGGAGTCATAATTTAAGGAGTTTGATGAGAACCACAAGTGATAAGTCATAATATGCGTTGACGTGTCTTCTCTAGGGTTTCCATTGAATTTAGGAATGTTGGAAGGTAATTTGGAATGTGACATGGTAAGCATAGAAGGAGTAGCAACTGTAGATGATATCACAACTGTAACAGATGTTGACTTAGCCATGGTAAAGCGACCCAATGTATACCCTATAGTATCTATGGGAACTGAAATTGAAACAGGATCAAAAGAAGCAGTGTATTTCAACTGAGGAATAGTCTCATAAAGATAAAGCCCTAAACCAAAATGGATTGGAGTTGAATGGTGTGTTTCTTGTTGAGTTTCTTCCTCAATTGAGATCGAACAAAGTGAGACGATTTTTCCATCAGGCCTGAGATATATTTTAGGTGGTTGACTACACGATATGGGAGACTCAATGGCTACGATTGACTGTGCAGTGACCGATACAGGAATAATTTCTGGTTGTTCGACTTCAAGATATAGATGTTCTGGTAAAATAACAATGGGATCTGGATCATCTTCCAATTAAACAATGTCAAGCTCGGAAGGTATGGTCTCACTGATTGGATGGATAGTGACCATGGGTAGTTGTGAGGACTTCGTTTTGACAATAGTGGATGAACCAGGATTTGTAGAAACAACTTGAGACAACTTTGGTATATGTGAGGATGATTTCGCACCAAAGGTACTAATAGTACTAGTTTCAATAAAATGATGTTTCCTTCGCCAACCATAAATGGCTTTCGATGGTAAAGGTGGTTTAAGTGTTATTCTACGCGAACGACTAGGAAAGGGATGTTATTCTTCCATAAGGACTGATTGATTTTATGAAAAAAAAAATAAACAAATAAAAGGGTAATTCTAGGCAAAGGGTTTACCAAGTAATTATGGACTACATAATACCTCCTGGCGAACCAAGAAGTACGAGCAAGAAATCTCCCCGAATTCTGTGTTCGGTGTATCACAAGTTACAAGGCGGCTGACTCAGTTACCTATGGATGGATATCAACCTAAATTTTTCCTCCCAAATATACTCAAATCTACGTGGAAGCCCAAGTCCATATTAGCGTTGTCTAATGCGAAACCGCACATTCAAAGCACCCCTTTATACTTTTCATACTAGAACAATGCCCTATATACTCAAAGGTAGGTGGACGAGCTCCGATATACTTACGTACGTGGAGTGAGGTATCACACTCGGAATGTGTCATAGAAAATTTAGCGACAACTGCTATGTTTAACGATGTCAGAACATGTTTCTAGCCTAGACCTTCTAAATGTTATCGCTAATGTTGCAATGCTTTCTTAGGTTGATTGATGCAAATTTTATGTTGATCTTGTTTAAAAGTTTTTCTTTGAGGTTCACTGCGTGATGTAATGGAAATTCTTAAAAATGAAAAATAAATGATAAGAAAAATTTTCAATTTAGCTTTTTCAATGAAAATCCTAGCTACTAAGGGGAAAGAGTAATCATTTTTTGAGCAAATAGCAAAGAGAAAAAACTAGATGCAACTTCCCCAACTTGTTCCTATGCAACATACACAATTCAATATATGCACATGCATGTTTTTCTTTTCAACTCCCTTTAATGTGAATGAAAGAGAGGAAATTGTATGCAAAAATCAATAAAACAATTGTTTTCTTATGAGAAGCGAGGAATGAAACAACAATTTCTCTTAGGAAAATGAAGAATGGAACTACAATTTTCATACATGAAACAAGCAATGAAACAACAATTTCCTTTTAGAAAAAATAATTGATCTAATGCAGAAATAAAATAATTTTAATTTGATTTTCCAATGATAAATAAAAACAATAATGAAACGTTGAACAAATTAGTTTTCAAAGGAGGAAGAACAAGAAATTTTACTGGTCTCTAAGAGGTATGAGAAGCGAGGAATGAAACAACAATTTCTCTTAGGAAAATGAAGAATGGAACTACAATTTTCATACATGAAACAAGCAATGAAACAACAATTTCCTTTCAGAAAAAATAATTGATCTAATGCAGAAATAAAATAATTTTAATTTGATTTTCCAATGATAAAGAAAAACAATAATGAAACGTTGAACAAATTAGTTTTCAAAGGAGGAAGAACAAGAAATTTTACTGGTCTCTAAGAGGTATCAGACATCTGAGAATACAACAAACAAATGGCTGAAACTGAAAGCAATGAAAATTTTTGATGGAATTTGGTTGGTTGAGGGTGAAACACAGTCTCTAAAGGGAGGCAGTTAATTGGAGATCACCCCTAAGTGGGAGACAATGCATTGCAGTCCACTTTGTAGTGTAGTTTGTCTTGACCAACAGTGCGTTGGGCGCAGCTAATATTGAAAATCAAGAAACTAGACACACCTCTAAAGCAATTTGTTCATTCAAGTGGCTGATAACAGAAAGTAGATGCTACTCATAGGATAAACAGAGGAAAAAACACCAGGAACGATAGTGTACTCCCTAGTATGGTCGCCAATTTTTTATATGGAATTGTGATCTATGGATAAACCAAAGTCCCTAAATGTGGTGTTTATCACTTAGAAAAAGAGAGGAAAGAATAACTATTATTTTCTCTAAAATAAGAAGATATACCAAATGGGAAAGGAGCCTACTTGTGATTCTTTCGCTTATCCTACTCCTTTTATCATTTTTTTCATCGCTCTCAATCCAACTCAAGTCGCTAGATCGATTGCTACAAACACAAACAGAGAACATTAAACAACATGAAATATACATATATCTACTTATCTTACTCAAATCAAACTGATTAGATCTAACATACATACATCATTCAAGAATAAATTTCATACGAAATAGAGACATATTTATGGGAAAATTAACAACAATAGTTATTAAAGAGTAGAAGGGGAAGATTACAACCAATGGATTGATTTTTTGTCAACCTACTCCAACTTGAGTCTAACCTCATCACATCTAGCATTATCCCAACAGCATATCAGTACTTTCAATCTCTTATCAAATGAGAATCCAAAAACATAACTTTGCACAAAATGCTTCCTCCCTAGCACTAGGATGAGTGCTCAATTTATAGGGAAACTGATGGTAGTTTCTCAATGGATGACTTTATAATAATAGGAAATACATTTTTTCAAGTTCAGAGGAATTTTATGGACACTTGGATTCGATGTTTGACACATATGGACTCTTCTAGAAGGAACTGGCCATGTGGAGATTCCCAGAAAATTGATAATTCCACTCCCAGATGACCAACATACCCTTGAGTGTGAGGAAGTGCACTGCAGTGTACCCTTTCATGGAGGATTTGGCACTGCAATGTTGTTAGTCCCTTGTAGATGAACGTTGGTGAGTCACTAGGTTATATAATATATAATTCAAACCTTGGAAATCTCACAATAGAAGCCATGAATGAAATTTTCTTCTCTTAGGACATATAGAAATTGAAATATTAGGGGATGATAGACCCTATTTCATTGGTCCCGAGGATGATGTCCAGTTTGACCAAGTCTCTGTGGATGTTTCCCAAATTGACCTATAACAGCTGCCCCCTAAAGCATGAACTGAAAATAGAAATAGTACTTGGATGAGATTCTTTACAATGTGATGAGTTAGAACTAAAGTGGATGGTGATCTGCATCAGTCTTACAATACATTAATCATGATATATTTCATCTTGATCACGAATTATAGAGGGAGGCATTCCCATGCTCAGCACATACACTATCTAATAACATGTACATAATTCAGAAAGTCGTCTACATTGGAATGTTTCCCAATATAGGCATGCCTATAGATATAGGCCCATGTTTGGATGACAATCTGTATGTAAAGCCATCATATAGATGATGTGTACAACAATCTTGAAATCGCAGCTTGGATGGATGAAACTAGATATGGGGTCTTCTTATCTCGTTCACTCGATCATTCAGGTACAAGTCTAACAATGTGAATATATAATTTGAATTAGAACATGGGAAGACATCGTATGATTACCAGCCAATGATATTAGCTCTTAACAGACGCGAGAAAACCACCATTGGTGTTAATGCCTCTCAATGTAATACAGTACAATTTGCAAGATGTAATATCCCAAAATGGGTATGTAGCAATAATAAAACAAAAAATTGGAGTAGAAATGAGAAATTAACTCATAAAATGTGCGTAGAACACATAGCCATCATATTATTGTTACAGTAGCAAAATTATGTCCCATTATATTATCCCAAAGTGGCGAAAAGCAGCAACATGGACCATAAAAACGTTATTCCCAAAAAAATTATACTCTAACAAGGGAAAATAATACTTAGATCCCTTAGAATATGTATTATGGCCCTACATTCAAAAGGGGATCAGAAACAAATCCCTTTTGCTAAGTTAAACAGATCTCCCAGCCTCAAAATGGCTTAAAAACACCCAAACCCCATGACTTATACCATGCAAAATTTCTGAAGAAAATGACTGCATGATTTAATGAGGGTTTCTAAAAAAATGTGATAGAAAACCATAGATCTCGAGTTTTATTAAACAATATGTTGAGAAAATAGAGATCTAGCCTCCTTAATACATTATGGAGATAACCTGGCAAGGGTTTCTTGAAAGATTGAGTACAAAAGAGTAGATTTGCACATCCAACTTTGAAATAACGCAGTATTACTGCAAAATTACATACCTATAGCTGAATAGTACAAGAGAGAGATGATAATCACTTTTTCTAGCTTTCTAGGAGAAGGGTTGGCCCTTTCCTTAAGAAAATAGCTCAAGATCAAGAGGTTTAATCCTCCTGCTGCAACACTATGAGAAATGATGCAGTTCCTACAAGGGACTACGTTGTAGGTGGTGGGAAGTAAGTTGGCCAAGTTCCAAGATCTGAAATCTGCTCTGGAATCTTCCTTACTAATCTCTCAAAGGAATAGAAGCTCCCTCCTCTGAAGAACACATTCCAGAAGTGGTGTTGTGAAACCTCCACTCCAACACCCTACAACACAACGTTATACTTCAGAAGAAATAACACTATAGTTGAAGGAGGTCGCTTGGCCTTGAGCCTGGATGTGGAGAAATACAGTACAAGCTCCCTCAAGGGGCCTCTCTTTAAATAAGAAGGATTTCCTAAACAAGAATGCCTTGTGCTAAGAAACACAACAATCTCAACTAAAAAATTGAAGGAAGCCCAAAGTCATACAGACCATAAAATCAATAATCCATAACATCCCCTCATATGGATTCCTTTCCCTCCTTTTATACAAATTGAAGCCCTCTCACCTTGGGTCCCACTCATTAGGGTTTCCTCTAGCAAGGAATATTCCTCCCACTATCTCTGCGTTGTCTCAAAAGATTATCTCCACCTCCTATCCCAACGCTATTGACTTGGTCAAACTTGACCTTGTCCACATGCAAATGCCCCTTTCCACACATGAGGGTGTGAAATATAGCTTTTATGATGATCTCTTTTCACACTATGAGGGATTTTATTCATATTTCTGAAATGTATGAGCCTCCTTACCCATTTATTCATCTCCTAGGTGAAATTAGAAAAATCAATATTCCAATTAGTTGCATGCTAATTTTGGAATATTACATAAGACGTGAATAGATTAATTGATGTCGAACACCAAAAAAAATCTTTCAGTCAAAGGTTCGGAAGCGAGAAACCTACCGATGACGTAGCAAGCCTTAGGGTACTGGAAGATGTTTCTAAGTAAACTTCCTGAATGATGAGCTTATGTCGACAGGAAGAAAATTTATTGCGAAACGGGAGTTACTAATTTCGGAGACAAAATGTGACTTTATATAGCAATGTTCAGGGATGAATATCATGAAAATTAAGGTTTATGATTCTTGCAGAAGGATGAGGATTTTATTGCATGAATTCTCTTGAACATATCGATGACACTGAGATGCGTTGGCAGCATTGACCCAAAACTGAAGTGAAGGTATAATGAACCATAGGTATGAATGAACCATCAAGAATATTGCCAAACCCAAAAGTCATGATGATGGACTGAAAGTGTCATGTTCAAGAGTGACCTGCTACCATAAAGTGTTATGTTCTTTTTCCCAAATTTTCCCCGGTCATTTTTTGACTAGTACCTCTTTATTTTTTAACAAGCTTGAAGAGGATAACATATGCTTGATCTATAATTCAACCCTTCATGGGAATCCATCACTATTTAATAATTTAACGAGTCTAGTGACAAATGAAACTCGATTTTTTCCATGATCGACAAGTCTGTCGCTATTTTATGTTTTAACGAGCCTAATGACAATGACAACCCTGTCCTTTTTCATATCTAGAGAGTTTGAAAAAGAGGACAAAAGAAAACTCCATAAGTCCTTTTTCGTAAATAATCTTTCTCAGTCTAGAAAAGGGTTAAACTTGTACTGAGTAGTTGTCGTTTCATTTACTTTTACGAACTTGAAAAGACAAGTGCTCAAAAATATTTTCACATTATCGAAGTCTGAAAAGAGCTAAAAGAAGACTCCAGGGGGTTCCTTTTTCGCATTTATCAAAGACCGAAAAAGAGATAAAAGTTTTCTTTAACTCCTTTTTTATTTTTATAAAAGCTTGAAAAAGAAGGATAAAACTGTGTTTTGTCCAACTTTCAATTTAATTTATGAATAGGAAAAGATGGAAAAAGCTCCACATTTTCATGTGCTTTACGAGCATGAAAAATATCAAAGAAGCTCAGGATTTTCATGAGTTTAACGAGTCTTGAAAATAACTGAAATGGACTCGATCCTAATTTGAATTCACCCTACAAGAGCACACTTGGAATTCCCCCTGCAAGAGCACATGCCCCCCAAGCTTCATTTCATTCACCTAACTATACTATTGGTTACTAATAGCTGGATGGAATTAAGGTTCATTGATGAGATCATATGGAAGACTCGTCTTAATTAGGAGAGGATTTCTTTCATTTTTTAGCGATCTTGACACATGAAAAGATCTATGCTCATGGAAACTTGTTTCATTTAATGAGCTTGACAAAAGAAAACAAACTATACTCAAGGATTTTTTTCATTTATTGAGATTGAGACAGTAAAAGAACTATCCTCAATACCTGTTTCATTTATCGAGGTTGACACAGTAAAGGAACTATCCTCAAGGGAACCTGTTTCATTTTTTTAACGAGATTGACTCAGTAAAAGAAACAGCCTCATAACCTATTTCATTTTTTAACGAGGTTGACACAGTAAAAGAACCATCCTCATGATGGACTGATTCAATTTTTAGTGAGGTTGACGCAGTAAAAGGAACTATCCTCATCGCTTGTTTCATTTTTTAATGAGGTTGACACAGTAAAAGAACCATCCTCATTAATCTATTTCATTTATCGAGGTTGACACAGTAAAATAAATATCCTCAAGAATATGTTTCATTTATCGAGGTTGACACAGTAAAGGAACTATCCTCATGGAAACTTTTTTCATTTTTTTAACGAGGTTGACATAGTAAAAGAACCATCCTCATAACCTATTTCATTTTTAACGAGGTTGAAACAGTAAAAGAACCATCCTCATGATGGAATGATTCATTTTTTAACGAGGTTGACACAGTAAAAGGAACTATCCTCATCACATGTTTCATTTTTTAATGAGGTTGACACAATAAAAGAACCATCCTCATTGTGCAGTCAAACCAGCGAGCATGCGCTGGAAAAAACATAGTCTAATAGATTCATCATTTAAGGAGTTTGATGAGCACCACAAATGATAATTCATAAAATGTGTTGATGGGCCTTCTCCAGGGTTTCCATTGAATTTAGGAATGTCGGAGGGAAATTTGGAATGTGACATGGTAAACATCGAAGGAGTAGCAACAATAGATGTTGTCGCAACTCTAACAAATGTTGACTCAACCATGTTCAAGCGACCCAATGTACACTGTTGGGTAACAAATTTGTATACTTTCTCTCCTATTTTCACCCACCTTTCTACCTCGTTGTATCATTGATTGTTCTAAACACACGAGGTAAATCCCTTCCCACTGTCTTCAAAGGAATGTTTGATTAATGAAGTAATAGTCGTGGAGATTTTACCTATGCAAGTATTAATTTCGTTATTTGCATAGATTATGAAAGTAAATGGGTTACATATGCAAGTCACGAAGCAAATCCAAATTCTCACCATTATCTCGATATGTTGCAACAATGCAACAGATTCCGACTTACCCAGATCTATTTCAGGCCTTTCATGGTTTCCTCTCAGCAACTAGTTGGTTGTTGTAACAATTGTATATTTGTAGATATTTATTTTTTAGATGGGAAAGACGGTTTTCTTGAACATTTGTGTTAGAAAGGCCTCAGGGTTGTGAATCGGGATTAAGCGTGAAGAGACCGATATTGTAACAGAAGTATTTTTAATCAATTGAATGCACATCATTTTTTTGTTCTATTTGTGAGCTGTGAGTTTACCGTAGCCTTGATTAGAGAGTTGGGCCCACTCTTCTGATCAGGTGTTGTGTTATTTCCCTTTTGTTGATTTTTTATTTCTATTTTTTGTTATAACTATTGTTCCGGTATTATTTTGTAATTGTTGTGAATGCTTTTATAATTCCATGATTCATCCTTAATTTTTGTTATAGTAGCTTGCTTTTCTTAATTATTAAACCGATTTTCAATAGCAGATTATGTTATTGCTCTTGCATATATTTTGCACATTAGTCTTGCAATAAAGAACACACCTGGATTGATAATTAATGTGGAAAAAGAGTTTGAATATTTGTTCACACTTGGACACCAACATTTTGGTGTTGTTTTCGAGGAAGGCTAATAGGTGCAAGAACACGATCTACAATTGATATAAGGATTAATCTCTCGTCTTAGGGAGGGAATTCATTACCTTGCTCTAAGTTCTGAGTGTAGTGTTTTTTTTCTTTGCTTTTTCATTGTTCTTTAAGAACTCATCTCTCATCTTGGGGAGGGAGTCTAATACCCTGCTCTAGGTCCTGAATGTAGTGGTATGTTTTCTTTTTTTTTTTCTTTTTTTTTTAGAACTAATCTCTCATCTTGGGGAGGGAATTTGTTACCTTGATCTAAGTCCTGAGCATAGTGTTCTTCTTTTCTACTTTTTGATTATTTGTTTTCTAAGGGCCCATTTCTCATCCCGGGGAGGGTATTTGATCACCCTACTTCAAGTCCTGAACTTTGATTTTTCCAGTTTATTTGATTTTACTTTTGAATTCACACTCTCATCCCAGGGAGGAAAATATCCATCCTTCTCCAGGTCCTAAATTCTTTTGTTATTGTAATTAATTATTCCCACCAATTGCATGAACAAAGATCCGAATAAGAGGGGTAGAGGAAGACCCATAAATAAGGGAAAGTATCTAGGAAGGAATAAAAACATCCAGGATATCATCGCAAAGGGTAAATCAGAAGCATCTTATCATGTTGTTGTCAGGGTAAAGGTTTAGACGAAGCCCGAAGGGAAGTCAGTTGAGCAGCCAGTGCCATCCATGGTACCAGAGGAAATTATTTCAACAACAGAAGGAGGAATAAATAAGGTATCAGTGGAAGAGATACCCCTGTTGCTAGCAAAGGGGGAATAAATATGAAGCAGGGGGCTAGAAGAATTGAGCAATTCCAATTGGGAAGAAGAAATCCTGAAGGAGTTTGCATCACCACGAGACCATGGGAGTGTTGTGAAACCTCTTGCAGTTGAATTGAGAAATTCCAATTTGGAAGAAATACTCCTGAAGGAGTCCGCATCACCATGAGACCAAGGGAGTGATATGAAACTTCCTGTAGTTGAATCACACCATTTATCAGTTGCAGAACCAGCTGAAATCCCGAGTGAGTATTAGAGGATATTCATGGCACCTACAAGTTCCTCTATTGATTTCCCAATTGGAAACATTATAGGTTATGCACCTATGAATCCCATTCCTTTAATGACTCTACCTAGTTTTCATGGGCTTTCCTCTGAAGGCCCCAATACATTCCTCTTCAAATTTGACATTGTCTGTCGAGGGTACAATTATATTGCTGATGCCTAGAAATTAAAAATATTTCCTACTACTTTAAAAGGGACATCCCTGCGATGGGTCATGGGTTTAGGGGGAAAGACTATCTCCTCATGGGATGCGATGAAGGAAGTATTTTTGGAGAAATACCAGGATTACTGTAAATCATGTGACATCAAAGAGGAGATTTTTAAGTTTTCAAAGAAAGAGGACAATAATATGAAAGATTGCATGGAACGATTTAAATACATACTGTAAAGATCGCGCCATAGTGACCTAGACAAAGATATTCTGAAGATTATTCTTCTCTAGGCACTTAGGGAAGATTCCCTACAAATTTTGAACATAGTAGGAAAGGGGAACGTCTCAAAGGAAGACTTTGACACTATCTGTGGCTTGTGCATTTAGTGTTCACGAAGGGCTGCAAGAAATGGACAAGGAATTCGGTCATCAAACACTTCTGGTGGAGGGGTCACAAAGGCAGAAATCGAAAACCTACTGGATAACCTAAGGACTAATATCCTAAGTACATTATCTACCCAAATGGACACTTTGCAAGCGAAAAAAAAAACAAAGGGATTTGAAGAAGACTATGGCTATATTATGCCCACAATGCAGAAAGAAGCATATACTGAAATAATGCCCATTAAATACATTTGAAGCCTGTGAAATTTGTGAACAGACCCATGCGACCAATTTGTGCCCTTCCTTGCTAGGATTAAAGGCATTTTTTCGAAGGGTACGTGAAGAAAATGCGGTAGGTCAACTGCACTTCATGGGACCGAAGAAGCCATGGAAACCTCGACCACCAATTATGAATCCAGGTATGCCCCAGGACCCATCTCAGTATTTTAATAATTTTTATATGGGCCCCTAGTCTGTACCTTTTTCACCAATGTGGTCTCAGTATCAATATTCCCCCTGGCTAAAATGGGTTCTTCAGACTAGTTCGAATCCTTCATGGGCTCAAAACTAGCGTGGACCCTCTCCTACTAGACAGTTTCCCCAATCTATGCCACAACAACAACTTTAGTTTCCCTCCAATGTACCTCCATGCAACCCATCCCTTCAACACCAAATTCCTATCCAAACCAATCCAAATCCTAATAATAAATTGGTCCAACAAACTGACACTCTTAACCTTCCATCATATAGAATTTCTACCATAGGACTTAATGAAATAAACTTATGATCTGGGCGGGTAGTGAATGATCCAATTTCACCTATTATTATAGAAAATATTGACAGTGAAGTTATAGAACTAGAACCGAAAAAAATAGGGATAAACCGGACCAAAACATGATAAATCAAACACCTCCCCAACCTTCTCTTAACCAGGGTCATCCAAGTACTCCACCATATCCTGAAATATTGACCCTGAGTAAACAAAGCCCTCAAGCAGAGTTCGAATTCCTAGAGGAATTACAAAATATTTTTGTTAAAATACCCCTACTCCAAGCTATGAGGGATGTACCTATATATGCAAAAACTCTCAAAGAATACAGTTCTAAGAAACCTGGGAAGAAACCAAGGGTTTTTTTAACCATTCATGTGATGGGTAGACTATCTAACATCATGCTAGGGAAAATTATGCCTGTAAATTATGGGGACCCAGGGAACCCAATTATAATGGTACAAATCAATGGGGTTGAAATCCAAAATGTACTGGTAGATTTCAGTGCTACCATAAATATCATTACCTCTGAAACAATGAATGCATTAGGTCTTGGAAAAATTAAGCCAACCCCTACTATCTTGGAATTGGAAAATAGGTCTACAATTAAACCAATAGGGAAGTTGGAAGACGTTACTATTTCGATGGACTCATGGCACTATCCTGTGGACCTCCTTTTATTATAGACACGATCCCCAGTTGGCGGTCATCCATTGATCTTAGGAAGAACTTTTCTCATGACAGCAGATGCCTATATTGGGTGTCGATCTGGACGGATGATTATTGTTGGGCCACTAATTTTTATTATTATTATCACTTCCTAACATCCATTTCAGCTATTTCTAATGTTCTTTTATCACATTATTTATCATAATTTATTATATAATTCCATTTCATAATTATTTATGCTCTCTTGGATAAGTAATACCTGTTCTCCTTTATTTTAAAAAATTAATGATTATTATGCATGTTTTTTCCAATGATGGTTTATTAATGAATTCTTTATAACATAAATCACTATTTTAGCCTCCAATATCTCTTCCAGATTGTAGATTTGATCTTTAGCTGATAATTAAATTTTCCAACTCAGAAATTCGTTGGAATAACAAGAGACGTTTTTGCGTTGAACTTTTCAGGAAAAAGAAGAAGAATATTGAAAATTTGAAACATGGGTTTTGTGCATAATAGACCAAATTAGTTTTTCCATGAGTATTTTTCCAAAATTTGGTCTTGATTGAGAGAAAGCCAGGGTTCTTCGAAGGACATATTTGCAGATTTTATATTGTGGCCATTTTCTAAAATTGTCCCAATTGTAATTGCTAGATTCGACTTGTGCCAGCTGAATCATGATCGAAAGATATTTCAGATATCATCTTCCTTATTTATATTTGTTAATCAGTTTATTTCCACTTTGTTGTTTGTATATTTAAAATGGCACAAATCAAAGGGAAGGGGAGGATAGAACGCATAGGGGATAATGCATAGAAGGTTGGCTACACAAGGAATGGAGCTGTGTAATAGAACATTATTTGATCAAGTTAATGCAAGTTAATTTCATGTTACTTTTGTAAGTTGTGAGAATATCGCATCCCTGATCAGAGAGTTGGGCCCACTCTCCAATCAGGTGTTGTGTATTTCCTATATATTGTTAATTCTATTTTTTGTTTTACATATTTCGTAATTTCCGTGAGAATAGATGAAATTTATGGTATCTTTATTGCTGTGAATGCATTACAATCTTTAAAATTTTTATTTCTATTTATTTATTGGATGTTACAGTGATTTTTTCTTTGATTAATATCAAATCTACGATTAATATAGAATTGTGCTATTGTCATCTGCATATATTTTGCACGTTAGCCTTGCAATAACCAATGCACCCGGATTGATCATTAATGTGGGAAAGGTTTTGAATATTCATTCACACTTGGGACACCAAAAATTATATCAAATGGGATGGTTACAAAGAACCTCACTCTCTATCCTCCTGTGGAATCCGACCCATGTAAGAAACTATTAGTCAGACAAAAACCTTTGCTAATGGAAGAGTCTGAACCTGAAAATGAAGAAGTTAGACCAATCCTTACTATTGGGTAGGCCCTTCAATTCAAAACAAAAACTGAGGATGATACCATTAACACTTTTATTAATGATCCCTATTGTGTTTGTGGTTCATCTCGTCAAACTTTAGAGTTTTCCATGAGCTATGAGATACAATAAAATATCGAACCAGAAGATGAAATTGAATACATTACTGTAAATTCATCCTGTGATAGTATTCCGATTGAAATTAAACCAGGGAATACACTCAATATCAACCCGAATCTGTCAGAATCCCAGACAAAGTAGCTCTTAAAAGTCCTTCAAAACCATTAGGAAGGTTTCAGCTGGGATTATACTGACATGAACAGGATCCATGCTAGTTTATGTACTCATCATATTTATATTAAGGAAGATTGCCATCCTATGAGACAACCCCAATGGAGAATGAATGTTGCTCTAAAGAACATTTTCAAAGACGAAATGTAGAAATTACTGGATGTAGGTTTTATTTACCCCATATTGGATAGCCAATGGATGTCCCCACTAGTTATCTTTCCAAAAAATAATGGTAAATGGTGGATCTGCATAGACTATATGGTGCTAAAAAAAGTGACTCAAAAAGACCATTTCCCTTTGCCGTTCATTGACAAAGTATTGGACATCCTCCTAGGAAAACGTTCTTCTCCTTTATAGACAGGTTTAGTGGGTATAATCAGATCCAAATATCCCAGGAAGACCAGGGTAAAACAAATTTCACATGCCCATGGGGGACTTTTTCATACAGGGTTCTCCCATTTGGTCTGTGTAATTCACCTGCAACCTTCCAAAGGGAAATTCTAGGAATTTTTTCTAATTTAGTCGATGACAGTGTTGAAATCTATATGGATGACTTCACCTCATATGGGAACTCATTTGAAGAAGGATTTGAGAATCTAGAAAAAATACTCGAAATATTTAAGAAGACCCATGTATCTCTGAGTACATTCAAATGCCATATGATGAGGGAAGAAGGAATAGTATTGGGACATTTTCTCTCAGCTGCTTGAATTCGAGTTGATTCGGCCAAGGTAGAGGTCATACTACAATTCCCACTACCTAAGACACCCACACAGGTACGTATCTTTATTATTTGTGCTGGTTATTACAAACGTTTTATAGAAAATTTTGCTAAAACAACACATCCACTTTTTCAATTGCTAAAAAAAGATGCAGAATTTTTGTGGATAGAAGACTATGAAGCAACTTTCACAAAAATCAAGGGACTATTTTTCAAAGCTCCGATCCTTCGAGGAAATGATTGGGCATTACCATTTCACATACATGTTGATGCCTCTAAGACAACAGTAGGAGCGGTCTTAGGATAGCAGGTAGACAAAGCACCATATGCAGTTTACTACATCGGCAAGAATTCAATTCCTACTGAATTGAATTACGTGGTGACTGAAAAAGAATTTGTGGCTATCATCTATGTTATTAACAAGTTCTGACACTACATCACTAGGTATCCTACTTTCGTACATACTGATCATGCAATAATAATTTATTTGATGAATAAAAATATCACTCCTGGTCGCATTACAAGATGGTTTCTATTGCTTCAAGAATTTGATATCACAATAGTAGACAAACTAGGAAAAGATAATGCAGTTTCTAATTTTCTGTCCAGAATGGATAATAATGATGAATGCACACCTATAGAAGATAGTTTTTCTAATGAGCATATTTTTTCAATTTCTACTAACCCTCTGTGGTACGTAGATATTTTAACTATATTTTTACAGGGAAGGTGCCCCATCATTTTTCATATAGGGAACAGTGAAAATTATTCATCATAGTGCCCGATATTTGTGGATCAAAAGGTACGTCTTTCATACAAGAGCCGATAAGAAGATTCGGCGCTGTGTATCTGAGGATGATATTTATGAAGTGTTGAAGGTTTCCCATGATGGCCCTTGTGGGGGGCATTTTCCAGATAAAAGAACAGGCCATAAAGTGTTACAAATGGGATATTACTGGCCTTATGTCTTTCGAGATGCGCAAAATTATGTCCGGAGGTGTGAGAGTTGCTAGTGCATGGGGCAGCCCGGTCGATTTGATGAAATTCCTTTGCAACCACAGGTAGTCCTCGAACCTTTTGAGAAATAGGCTATCAATTTTGTTGGACCTTTCAACCCACCCTCCCAGCAAAATTTTCATATTTTGGTCTGCACTGATTACGTGACTAAATGGGTAGAAGCCAAAGTTGTTGCAAAAGAAACAGAAGAGGTGGTTTTAGATTTTCTATTTGAAGAAATTTGTTCTCGTTACAGTACTCTAAGGGAGATTGTTTTAGATGGAGGAGCACAATTTACATCACACATGATAGGGAAGCTTATGCAGAAATATGGTTTCAAGCACAGGGTGACATCTCCATACCACCCCCGGGTGAATGGACAAGTGGAAAGCACAAACAAGACATTGGAAAATATCTTGACAAAAACGGTGGCGTACCATCATCAGGATTAGGCTGGAAAGCTACCTGAATCTCTTTAGGCATACAGAACAACATGGTGAAATACAACTGGGTTTTCACCATTTGAGCTAGTTTATGGGAAATCCCCATTGTTTCCAATAGAATTTAAAATCAGTACGCTCAGAACAGCTCTTGAAGTAGTTTTGGATCTGTCAGATGCCCAGAAAGGGAAACTGGCTCAGCTTAATGAACTAGATGAAATCCACTCAATGGTTGTCCAGAGGAATACTGCTATTCAGCAGCAGAGGATGAAAGGGCACGATAAGTTTATCAAAAACAAGGTGTTTCATAGGGGAGATTGGGCATTACTTTATGACTTCCTCTTTAAGGATTTTAATGGAAAGATTTGCACTAGCTGGATGGGACCTTATGAGATGGACGCTATAATTTATAATGGAACAGTCAGGCTAATCACAATCGATGATACACGTGCTTCTTTTGTATCAAATGGAAATTGCTTGAGACTGTACCACTGCCCAGCCTCTAAGGATGCTTTCATCAAGCATCTCAATGAGAAATCTGGTTTGAAAGTTATCAGCACAGAGAACTCTTCCTCTGCAACCTCGTTATATATATATATATATATAGATACTGTTACTATTTATTTTTTGTCTTTTTACAGGAGTTACTACTAAGGAGTAATGTTGTAGAGCTTGAAAATTTCCTAAGTATTGATGTTGTTACTCCTTGGATGCTGCTACTCGTTGTTGGACTAGGGTTCCCTAACCTGCGTTTTTTATACAATTTTGTAATAATCGGTCTTGCGTAGGGGTTTTGGGGTGGGTCAAAGCCCCTAATTTTTTGTAATGGGTTAAAGGGTAGCTATAGGGTCTGCAAACCATGGTTTGTGAACCATAGGATAGCGAAGGCTACGATATTATAAATAGATTGATAGTTGGGTCTAGTAAGTAAGAAAGTAGGAAGATTGATGCTACGTGCGAATTGTTAAGATCTGTCGGGGTTGTTTTGGGTAAGGACTCCTGCTAGCTATGTCCGCGGAGATCCTCAGTCCTGCTGTGTGCAAACCCCGCTAGGTTGTGTGTGTGAGTTGTTTTTTAGGTTTTAAGTGGATTTTTTATACTAATGAATGCGGAATATATTTGAAGTACCTTTGTGCTATCTGGATCGATTGTGTTTACTGTTGAAGTGCACTTGTGATATTTATTTAAGCTGCAAATGTATCTGTGATCTGGAATTGGCTGCGATTATAATGTTCTGTGATGGTATCTGCTAATGCGCACATGGATGCGAATGTATTGATTAGATCTATTAGTAATAATAGCTTTTCTATGGGTATGTGCTAATTATATTGTTAAAAGAGTTGCGAATAGACTCATCCTGTGCGAATCTACTAAGCTGCAACACATATCTGCCTTAAATTACCTACTCTCTCCCAGGGTGCAGAAACTTGGTTCCAGCACCCTCCCATACTACTTCGTGTGAGACCTTGGTCTACGCAAGTATATCGTTTCCGAAAGGGCCAATAGTATAGGGGCTTGTTGGCAAACCTTAACCTCCAAACCTGGGTCAGGACCCTTCAAGCCAACAAATGGTTCAATTTCCAAGACCAGGATCATTTTGAAAGAGAGATCAGGTAATGCCATGAGGCCATTGGAGACCTGAGAAACCGAAAATCAAAGACTGGTTTGAAAGATAGATTCAGGAATTTTCTATAAAAGAGAGAATCGCAGCATGATGTTGATGGCTGAGAAGTGAAAGAATAAGTACATCTTCACTGAAGTTTATGAAATTTTCTTTGTAACATTTTTGCATGAGCTTCAGGAGTGGTTAGCGAGGCTTGTGGAATTTCATATGTGTTGGAAGGACAATCAGGTTATGCAGTGGATGCCAGAATTGATTCAAAAATTGGAAAAAACTAACAACAACATGGGATGGATAGTGCGTTAGGTGTATTTGTAACGAAATTTTCAGTTGATCAGTTCGTATCCTATTCTGAGGCAGATAAGAGGTTCTTCAAAGGTTTCAGATGTAAGTTCTTTTGAACATTGCCATTTCTAATTAAAATATTACTACGCGAAAAAGGAATTCTGTGTACCCACACCGAATGAATGACCTCTAATCAGAGTGAAATTACAACATGAAGTGGTGAGTAATACCAAACCAATCAAGAAGGGGATAGATCCATCTATAGTCCATTAAGAGAGTCAGCTATGCACATAGGGAATAGTCCTCCAGCTACACCACCTTCAAATTAGCATAAGGGTAAGAACTCTCTCACACCTCTGCCACCACCAGAAGAAGATATGACCACACACATGAAGCTACCCACCTTCAAGGGTGTAGGGGATGAAGATATGGACCGATTTTGGTTTGTAGCGGAATCAATATGGACTGCGTAGAATGTGGCTACCGATGCTATAAAGAGAGCACAGTTATCCCTCGCCTTTGAAGGAAGGGCCTCAAACTGGTATATGGGGTACATAGGCCAGCATGCAAATATAAATATTCAAGAGATTAAGAAAGCTTTGAAACAACAATTCCAAAAGCCTAGTCCTACTCGCAGCTAGTGACTGACCTAAAATACTTTAGGCAAGGGCCTACTGAGTCTGAATGGGAAGTTGATCATTGGATGGGGAGTTTCAGTATGATGATAGGCAGCACAAGGAACGGTTTATCGCTATGCTGCTACCTCACCTACGTGGACCTATGGGTCACCAGGCGATTGAGATGCAAGAGAAAGACTTAGAGATTGCTATGAAACTAGAAGTTGCACCAAGAGACGATGCCTAGTTTGGGGTGCAAAAGATCGAGGGACAACTGGAGGAAATGCACCTTGAAATCCATAATCTACGAAAAGAATGAGGAAAAGGAGCTAGCCCAGACATATGGTGCATATGATGCAGGGTGTCTGGCCACACCAAGGAACAGTGTCCTCTGCTATCGGACAACATGTAGGTTGGGGGGGCCATCCCTTTGCATCCTAAAGAGGTTGTGGGACCAAGTGGCCCGATGTTATGGTGCTACATGATACCAACCACTGCCCCCGTCTTGGTGTGTATGTTCCAGAATTAAAGCAACAATGGTGTCGATTCTACTCATTTGTGGGACATGACGAACATAATTGTCGGACCTATGACTTAATGATAGATCGGGGAAACCTATACAGGGTACAGGCTGACCCTTCCTCACCACTATCTCACTCAAGCAGAGGAGGCTCCCCAGCAAGAGGTAGAAAAGGGGTCAGGGGTGGAGGTATAGGTCGGGGAAGAGGGAAATTGATCTGTTACAACTGTGGAGAAATAGGGCACTTTGCAAGGGATTTTCTGAACCCTACACGACAATATTACCGGTATTGTTAACAATTGGACCATGTGATTGAAGACTGTCAAGTCTTGATAGAAAAAATGCAGGAAAACTAGCAGAAACCTACCTAGAATGTGCATAGGGTTAAGGCGGAACCGCGTGACGAAGGGCCAAGTATTAATGTCATAACACACAACGGCATGGCTACTAGAGGAGCTGAAGAGGAGGCAGCGTCCGAACCCATTATCCGGAAGGCTGCTAGCAAACAAGAAATCTTGGACCTATAGAAAGAGAAAGAAACCTTTGTCACAGCCTGAAAGGCCTTTTCCAAGGATGAGGCATCTACCTCTAGGGCTCCAACAAACCTAATAATGGATGACGAAGTTAAGCCATTCCTACAAGCATGTATGAAGCTGCTATGCAACCGGAAGGCTGTAGAAAATATCCAGATACTAATAGACAACTGCACAGAAAGAATTGACCTTCATAAAGAGGTTAGAGATGTTCACAAGCTGTACAAGCACAAGAAGCGCACTGGGCGGGAGATGCGACTAACAGCGTAGATTGGCAACTATGAAATGGATCAGGTTATCTTAGACTTGGGGTCAGATGTGAATGTACTGCCAAAGAAAACTTGGTAGCATATGGGAGATCCTAAGCTGGAATGGTCCACTATACAGCTACGCATGGCTAACCAATAGAAAATCATACCGTTAGGGAGGCCGTCAAAGATTATGGTAGACATCGCAGGAGTTAAGGTACGCACAGATTTTGAATTCATTCAGATTTTGGAAGATGCAAACCCTTATCCTACACTCCTAGGACTGGATTGGGTGACAGACATGGGAGGCATTATCAATCTAAATAAAAGGAGCATGGTTTTTGAAAATGAGGATACAAGGGTGATAGTCCCACTAGACCCTGCGGAAGGAGAGCGGTATACAGAATCAGTGCACAAAGAAGAGGATGTGGATCAAATTTGTAAATTAACTGCTCGGTATGAGGATTGGACCATTCCTACAACTAATCGTGTGCTTTGCTGGGAAAAAGACAGTGAATTCCTCTCTGACTCCGATGGGGAGATAGAAAATTGGCAGAATCAGTTACATGATGTTGTTGGTGAGGTAAATCGCCTCTGCGGACAGAGGAGATCCCACTAGCCCTAGAGTGGGTCTAGCCAAAAACAAGACAAACTATAATATTTATTCGTAGTTAACGAATTGATGGAGATTCGATAAATGACTTACCGTAGGTCCTATGCTATTGTTGTCATTGAAACGAGTGGCTTGCCCCTCGCTCCTAGTTTGACAGATCACGATCCGCTCACTTTCACACTCGAACACCTGCACACACACACAAGAAACAACGACGATATAAAACGTACTAATTCACATTCATAACTATCAGTCAGTCAAAGAGGACTAAATCAATTTCATTACATAAACAACATAGCACAACGATGGAACCAACACCATAGTCGAGTATATTAATAAATGAAAGGAAGAGTACAACCAAGTTTCGACGTTGCGATCTCCTACAGTAGGGTTTAAGCGTAGAGCGTCTCACAAAGGCTTGTCAAGAATTCAGACAGGACTCTCTCTACGGAATTCTACTTGGTTCTACCTTCTCGTTAGCAATTACTCAGCTATAGTATTCTTCTCCAAGTTCAGCTCCTTGGCTATATGTTCAGCTAGATTTCATAAAGGGAGAAAGCCTATTTATATAGAGGGAGAGGGAGATGTTAGGATCCTTATAATCATGGAAGGGAGGCCTATCTCTAAGGAGTGTTCCATGGGAGGTGAAAACCACTGCCTAAAGAGAGACATCCATGGCTCATCAACTTAACCACTTCTAGTGACTCATCCCTGAGTTAGTTAGAAGGAAACTTCCACCTCTAATTTTTAAAAAACATTCCTAAAACAACTTGGCGTGGGGGTTGTACTGAGATAGAGCACCAGGTGGTGCGGGCTCTACTAAAAATATTCCACATCGACGCGAGGGGTGAACTGGCTACCCGTGCCAAGGCCAAAACATAGGTTTTGTATGATTTTTTGAGGAAATGTCCAACAGGAGAAATGATGTCCTTATGTAGAAGGATGCAAAGAAGGTGTTTGAAAAGTATGACATTGTTCACAAGTCATGGGAATGATCCTCCAATATGCAGGACAAGGGATTGCAGGGACAGTGATAAAATGATGTGTAACAGATGCCCCCTAAAGCATGAGGTCCGAGAGAGAGGGAGGGGTGAAATGCTTTATGAGAACGCGTTCGACCCAAACACTGCTATTGGAAAACCTGCAATTACAAATACACGTGATATCTCTGATATATGATATGTGGTATGGGTGCAGAGTATATAAAAAGTGGGATCCGAGGTATGGACGCAACCATCCATCGATAAGGATCAACAAATAGACTCAGGTATGGTCGCAGCCATCCAATCAGAAGATTCATGTAATAATTGATAGTAATCCACAAAGAACCCGCAGCCTGGATTTCGTCAGACAAAACCCAGGGTCTTGCATTCCATCCCGACCCGAACAAACTACAAGTTCGAGTATGCGAATAGACGAGTTGAAGTCGAACGTGCAGGAACATCGTCTAATTACCAGCCAATAATGAGAGTTGTTAACAGATGTGAGAGAAATCACCAATAATGACAACAACTCTTAATGTACAAAAGGTACAATCCACGGAATGTGAATAGTGATCTGGCGTCGAACACCCGCAGAATCATCCGATCAAAGGCCATTGATGTGAACCTCTCGACGGATGCGAAGAACCTACAATTAAGGCATGCAGGCTCCAGGGCACCTGAAGGGAGTCTCTAGATCAGCTTCCTGGAAAATGAGCTGAAGTCAACAGGAAACAACCTGATCAAAGGAGGGCCATGATGTTTCCCACATCATCGACACAAGTCAAAGGAATATGATGATTTACGAATCAAGACTAACAGAGAATTAGAGGGAGGTTGAAAATTGCAGAGGCAAAAATTCTCTTGAACATATCGGCGGCACGACACTAGATTTGGCAGTATTTTGACATCAAAGGATCTGAGGTCATGGCAATGAGGCAAAGAGCAGATGAGCGGTCAAAAGAGATTACCCAAACCCATGAAGTCAAACAAATGACAAAGTGAGATGTCCCCAATCTGACACGAATGCAGACAAGTGTCATGTTTAAGAGTGACATACTGCCGACTAAATTCTGGTTCCATTTTCCCCCACCATTTCTGGCAAGTACCCCAATTATTTTTGTAAACAAGCTTTAAGGGGATAGCATATTCTTGCGATGTAAGTTTGTCCTTCGGAAAAATCCAACCTAGTACATTTTACGAGCCCTAGGAAGGAGGAAATCGAGTGACGTCATATCGATGGAGTCTGATGTCATCAGTTTTTAACGAGTCTGAAAAAGGGAGAACTTGGCATCTTTTCATGTTTAGAGAGTTTGAAAAGAAAGCGGAAAATAAAAATCCAGCAAGGCCCTTTTCATAAATATTCTCTCAGATCCGAAAAGGTATAAAGCAACATCCGAGAGAACCTCTTAGTCGCGATAGTCTAAGGTATTCCTTTTTTGTAAATAATCTATCCCAACCCGAAAAAGGGGTAAACATATACTAGGTAGATATAGTTTCACAACCATTTAACGAGTTCAAAACGAAAAGCATCTCGACAATCTTGTCAGTTTTAGAGAGTCAAAAAAGAACTGAAAGGTGACTCCAGTAGTGAATTTTTCGTGTTTTTACCAAGTCCGAAAAAGTATAAAATACAACTCGTTTCTTCGTCATAACCATGTGAAAACCTGTCGCTGCATAAAAGACGTGTGTAAAACCTATTTCTAGAAAATAATATGATAAAATAACTGACAAATATGTTTTAAAACCTAATTTAAGATTCTAAAAAGTTATAAAAAGCCATAAGTGGTAAAAATTATTTACTTTTCACTTTTACCTCTTTGTGGAGCAACAATGACCCATTTTCCTTGAGATATTATGGCAATGATTGCGAGTGATCCAGTGAACCAATCTCGATTCCATCAGTCTTATGTAAGAGCCGACACCATTTTCCATATTTTAAGCTAAATTTCATTACCTGTATTTTTCATTTTGATTCTTTTAGGAGAGGAGTTGTCAAAACTAGGGCATCGCGGTTGGCCTAGGTTTCGAGCATGGACCCGCGCCAATCGCCCCCTTTTTACACAGAGGGTGCGCCAACCGCGCAACCCAAAAATTTGCATAAATTTGAGGAAAATGAAGTCAATTGCTTGCAATTTTAGATGCCTAAGTAGACTAACAATTCTCATATGAAAAATGTGCAGGTACCAAGCAGAAAGAATGGTGATTGAGTGGAAAGAGGGAGAAGACAGTGAGGAAGATGAACTTGCCATGGAGAATGAGCGATGCATGAATGCTATCAGAGACTGTGGGCTAAAGAAATTCTTCCTAACACTGTGCCTCTGGGCTTAGCCAGAATTGCTTCAATATCTGATAAGAATCTAGGATGAGGACCAAGAAAAGTTCGTGCTTCGAGATCAAGAAATCAAACTCGAAATCTCTGATGTGTATTTTATCACAAAATTGTCACGGAGGGGTGCAGTCCCTATGCTGACCGGTACCTATCCCTCTAGGGAGAGTATGGGGATGGTGATTGACAGAGTGTGCTGATGGGCACGCAAAGGAATAGGGAGTGGGAAGGTTGACATCCAAACCATCCCGGATCTGGCACTAAAAGTAGTGCTTCAAACTATCACGTGGGCTACAGGATTGTAAGCACCACATGAGGCCACAAAGACACAACTGCTTCTTTCCATAGACTGCTTGACCCTGGCTCTCTACAATTGGGTAGAGGCGGTGACTATTAACATTAAGCGGCAACTAACCAAGTGCAAGAAAACCAAACTGAAGCAGTTCGGGTATGGATCTATTCTGGTATCATTCTTCTTGGAACGACTACCGATATTCTAGCGTCAGGAGGTCATTATCCCGATGCCGCCACCCAGAGAACCACGGATGGCCTGATGGGCTACGTTGATTCCTAGAGTAGGGAGTGGCCAATAGATGTCCTGGAGGCTAGAGTTTTTTTATTGGCTCTGTCGACAACTGATTTTCGTGGAGGACTGGCCTTACTTTGGCATAGACTTCATCGGTGATCCAGACCTCCCGCTCATGGAGGGAGAGGATTGGGATGAAGAGCTAGGTGAGACTCATTTTTTATTTTCATGAGTTTATGATTTTTTGGTATACATGCATGTTCTGACAGTTATGTATGCAGATGTTGGCCCAGAGAGGCCTGCAGGTATGTCACCGATAGCGAGGCGAACTCCTCGCAATTTCGATCGTCATGGTGAGGGCGGTGAGGAGGAGATAGTACAAAATGTAGAGGGGATCACCTGTGGGATCCCAGACTATGCTCACCTTGATGATGTTCCTCGGGCCTACCAGAGGCATACTGTAGGGGTGCCGAGTCGTATCCACTGCTTGCTGAGGTGGTTGATACGGGTGATGACGTGCTATCATGAGCACCATGTTGATTAGGCAGCTAGGCTTTTTATTTCTACATATTTTTGAGAGACATGTTGTCTTGGGATGTAACTGAAACATACATATATATTTTTGGTTTTTTATGATGCACACACTGCAAACAATCGATATATATATATATATACCGTCGGGGTTTATTCTAGTGGCAAGCGAACGTGCTGTTAAGACATTCGTGCCGTGGTGCAGGTCACGAGTTCAAGTCCCGTCTTACCCGAGGGGCTGTTGTTGCGGGCTCAGCAGTTTCCTCCTAGGAGTATAGGGGTAGCCAGCGGGATTTGACCCCGTGTCACGCGAGTACGATACCGCTGCAGTTGCCGATTCTCCTAGTCACAAATATATATATATATATATATATAGAGAGAGAGAGAGAGAGATATATATGTATATATATTCTACATGGGTCTATTTACATATGATGATGTTTTATAAATTGCGCAAATTTCTATCTAATACAATGTTAGCCACTATATCAGTTAATGTATTCATTCATCTTGGTATATGTTGATATGTGATGAAATCAAAATGTCTTTCAAGAAAATGAATACATAAATACAATCTCAAAATGCATGGGTTTCAGACTGAATAATGACCGCTAAGTTGAAGATCAAAAAGCTGTGAATCTAGATTTACAAGCAATGCGCATATGCCTAGGTTAATAGTTCCACAACAGCACTATATTCAACGATGTTGTTTGTTGTTTTTCCTAGACAAATACCTTGTAGGTTAATCAACTAACCAGTAGTATTATAAATTACCCAAGCTGCCGAAGACAAGCTCCTAGTACTGTGGGAAGCACCATCCGTGAAACCGACATAAGGGGCAATAGACATCTGCAGAACAAAAAATACCCAATAAGAAAAAAAAAACTCACAAAGCACATCAAACCTAAACATTCACAAAAAATGAAAAAATAACCTATGTACACATATCATGCATGAATGACTCAAGCATAATATTTTTTCAGATACAACCCATTTCTGGGATGTGCTAATGGATAACCTTCATAATCAATAAGCTCATAAGCCCCATTCTGTAACACACATTTGAAAATGTAGGGCCCATGCCACATGGGTTGGAATTTACCTGCCCCCATCTTATCATGAGCTTGGTCGTACAGGAGAATGAGGTCGCCTTTGATAAAAGAATGAGGGGAAACTGTTTGGTCAAAGTGAGCTTTGACTCGCTTCTTTTGTGCTTTGATGACCAAAGCGGCTAAGCGACGAGTTTCATCCAATCTCTCCAAATAGAGGAGACACTCTTTCTCAGGTGAAGTATTAGGCAGTAATTCCACAGCTAATTTGAGTGAAGGAATTTCACACTCAATCGAAAGAGTAGCTTCCAAACTGTACACCAACTGAAACGGGGTGAGTCTGATTGCACCCTTAATCGACGTTGAGTAAGCCCATAGAGATAAAAACAAAATGAGATGCCAATTTGATTTATGGATACCAAGAATCGTAACAAGAACTTTGTTCATGGCTTCAACTTGGCCATTAGCTTGAGGGTAATATGGCGTTGAGCTGTCATGACGTAGACCTAACTTAGACGTCAACTTTTCCATCATATAGTCCTGAAAATGCGAACCATGATCAATAACGATGGCTCGAGGGACACCAAACCGAGCAATAACATGATTGAATATGAATTGCGCTGATGTCTTATCGTCTGTAGCTAGTGTAGGCATTTATTCGGCCCATTTTGTAAAATAATCAATGGCGACAATGATATAGGCATGCCTCCCAGCCGAGTGAGGGTTACACGTCATAAAATCGATGCCCCATTTGGCAAAAGGACTAACGGTAATGACAGGGTGTAAAGGAATAGGTGGCACATGCATCTTGCATTGATATACCTGGCATGCATGGAATTTGCGTACTACGATAATGTAGTCTTTAAAAATGGACAGCCAAAAATAGCCAGCATGAAGGATCTTCTATGCGGTGGCATAACTAGACATGTGACCCCCACAGGCGCCACTGTGGTAGTCATTTAAAACTTTTCAGCTTCCTCAAGGGTCAGACATCAGCGGAGCATAGAATCGACTCCAACTTGATAAAGGGTATCTCTGACATGGATGTTCTCGACAATTCCTGGTTTCACGGAAATGTCGATAGGCATCGTCTGGGTTATGTTACTTAAGTTACCTTTAGAGAAGACTTCATGAGTCAAGATAGGAATTTGAAGTGGCGGAGAAGGAACTTGAGATGAAAAACACTCAAGATAGTTAGACATTGTCCCAAGGCCAAGCATAAATGAGGAATGATGATGCCCATCACTCCAGGGTAGGTCCTCGAGAGACATGGTTTCCACGATGGTCTCATCGGATGGAAACACTTCTTTCAAAGGATCATGCGAATTTGTATCGCCGAGCCAGGGGGATTGAGAATAAACGTCGAGAGACATTCCAAAAGGAGAATCTTTAGAAGGGGGAGAATCTGATGTAGCTACAAGCTCGCAATAATTGATTCCAATTGGAGTAAGAGTCATCGAATCCCCAAATGAATCAACCTGTTCAGGTAAAGGGACAATCCACGGGTCCTTTGACTGAGAGATCATATTAACTTGAACATTATTTGGTGGTGGAAGGGGAAAGATACCCATGAGGGTGGGGTCTTTGAAAATACCGGGCCCTATGCTATCGAGGGGAGAAGGAATCTGGTCCACGGATGGAACGTTGTTCTCAGAAGACGAGGTAAAGAACGATAACTAGTCGACAGTAAAATTTAGAAGACGAAAGAGGGTGGACGGAATTCACAACATAGCATGAGTCCAACTACGACCGAGTAGAATATTGTAATTTAGTTTAGCGTCAACTACTTCTACTTCGACATTGACCGTCTTTCCTTGCAACCTGAATGGCAAGCTCGTGAGAAAACCCAAGGTTTTTTATTCCCTTCCATCAAATGCCTCAAGGGAATTGGGTGATGAAGTTAGGGCTGGAGAGCCAATAGCCTTCCAGCAAGCAGATGACATGACACAAGTGGATGCACCTTTATCCACAACGGGTCTATGGATGTTGAGACCATTAATTTTGACTTGTATGACAAGCACAATCTAGTGCAGAAGTTGGGGGATGAAATTCTCTATGTTGAAAGAGAGAAATATAGAATCAGCAGGATCAATTCCGCCGATCTCAGATAATAACACTTTCCATTGAGATGAAAAACTCTAAAGCACTTCTAAGGTGGACATCGCAAATGGCACCTATGATAAATCCTCAACAATACTATAATGCTGAGCAGCATGGGCGTTACGATTATAAGAAGATTTACAGAGAACACCTTTAGAAGGTGGTCGTATAACGGGTTCATCACTAGGCCTTTCAATCTCAAGAGGACCAAAGGCAGGTGGGGGAGGAGGATCATCAGTGATCTCTTTCCCGGCTGCCTGACGTGATCCAGCATAATCCTTCGACCGAGTAGTAATGGAAACGAGTGCCGAACCATTCATCATGAACACTTGAGAGCCAAACGGTGCAGATGACACAGGTTGATCGACTATATGAGTTTGCTCAGATGGGAAAGGCTATTTGAGGACAGCCGGAGTTCCCTTAGTGCTTTTGAGAAATTTACTAACTTCGGCTCGTCTAGGACAATCCTTAGTGTAGTGTTCCTCATCAAAAATCAGACAGGGATAATTCGGCTTGTGCTGTGAACCATCATCAGCATGAGGTTTAGACGACTCTCGTTTTGGGGCATCAGCTTTGGCCTTGCCTTTTCCCTTCTTTTTTCCCTTGGATTTCTTGTCCGCAGGATTGGCCTGAACGGCATTGACCTCCAAGGTTTTGCCAGAATCCGGTGTAGGCTGAGAAGCAGAATCATTGGAAGAGTTTGATTTTTTCTTCTGAGTGTTGGAAGACTTACATGAATTCTGAGACATGGAGCCAATAATGTCGTCAATGGATGGGGTGGTCGGCGCTTTAGAAGTCCCAAGTCGTGGGGCATCATCCAGGATATCATACAAAATGTCCGATTGAGAGTACACTAAATCAAGGTACTGGGTACAAGAAATGGCTTGTTCCTCGGTAACACATGCCCCCATGGCTATATATTTTGCAATCTGATTGAAAAAAGAGGTGGTAAACCAATGGGTAAGAAGCTGATTAGGAATTTTGAATTTGATCAAACAACGATGACATCTCCATTCATGAATGTAGTCCAAGATATCGGTAGCCCGGTCTTGTTTCAAGGATGTTAGGAGATGCGTCACGGCTTCATAACGAACTAGTAATTGGAAATGGGTAAGGAACACCATAGTAAGAGAGTTGAAATCTTGAAAGATACCACGAGACAACTCGATGTACCACTTAGCAGCAGCTCTAATGAGAGTTAGCTGGAAAAGACAGAGTCAAATAAAGTCATCCACCCAAGAATTCAAAGAACACCATAAATGGTATGTCATGACATGTGCTTGGGGGTCTTCTCCAACCTTGCCCTCAAACTTGGGGCAATCACCAAGAACCTTGGTTGGAGTCGAAGGCCAATATGGATTATGAAGAATTGAATTGTTCATTAATTTGGACACATCCAGTAATTCCAACGTGGCAAGAAAGGGTAATTGATGGTTGAAAGGCATAGCAGGTCCTTGATAAGGACCAGTACCCATATTCCATCTTGGTTGAGTGTAACTATGCCCCCATTGGTTCTGTCCCAGAGGATTCAGATCATAAGGGGTATAAGTCAGATAGTTCGGTTGATATGGCGGTTGAGGACCAAGATACTGATTCTGAGTATATGAGGGTCCTGATTGAGCAGCATAAATATTTTTCTACGGAATGTAAGTATAACTCGGTGGTTGAGTTTAATAAGAAGAACCTTGAGGCGCATTGTAAACCAGTCGATATTTCCCTCGCAGGTAATAGGCGCCTTGGGGTCGAACGGGCTGCTGATAAGTAGGGCCTTACTAAGCTGGATAAATCGGGCACACAAGTTGACACGACTATGGTGTAGAGTAGAGCGGTGGCTGAGCAGGGTGAACTATATTTGCAGGTTGTCCCTACTGAGCAGGTTGACCTAACTGATGAGGGCCACCAAGTTTCCCCTGCATAGTAGGTTGGCTTGGCATCTGCGATGGGCCAGGTTGTGCCTGATGAACAGGTTGACCTCGAGCAAGGTCGTAAGATGGCCCTAGCTGTGCAACATTTGGACCGATTGGAAGGTATGGCTATTGTGGTTGCACAAAAGGTTGCCCTTGAGATGGATAAATTTTCCCCCCAGGACTGTATGAAGGTCCTAGTTGATACATCGGTTGCCCAAAAGGTCCTTAAGGTTACCTGAGTTGGATCATAGGCTAACCGTGTAAAGGTTGGCCTTATGGATTGAAAGACTGTCCTTGCGGACCATAAAATAATCCTTGTTAAACCGAAGGTTGTCCCTGAAAGGGTTGTCCTTGTGGGTCGTAAGCATACCCTTGCTGGACCGAAGGTTGTCCCTGAAAGGGTTGTCCTTGTGGGTCGTAAGCATACCCTTGCTGAACTGAAGGTTGTCCCTGAAAGGGTTGTCCTTGTTGGTTAGAAGGTTGCACATGCAAGGTGGGTCTAAAACTAGAAAGGAACTGATAAGCTTCTGAAGCAGGCAAATAGATGGGGTTTCTGTACTCATCATAATGAAACAAAAGTGAATAAATGGGGTTACTGACTGCGTCATAATGAGAAAGATCAGGCTCACCAGAATCTTGAGGGGACTGGTAAGTCTGGGAGCTCTGATGTTGAGTAGCTAGCCGATGCTCCTCAAAATACAGGCCGTTGGGGGTCCATGGCAATTGAAGTCTCTGCTAATGGTGAAGCCCATGACGACTAAGTGGTGACAATCGGTGCTGATGCAGCCATGCAGATAGTAGGTCTAGTTGGGACAGATGTAACAAAAGGTGTTGACGAGATAGGTGTCGTTGGAAACATCCCTAATGATGGAAGGACTGGATCCCTTGACAGAGTTGATGCTTCCATGGAGGCAATACCGGCCATATTATAACCCAAAGACCTATATCCGTAGAGAATGATGCTTATGGTGAATATTGAGAAGACTCTTGAGGGATGTTTTCCGGAAAAAGCTGGTATTCTTCATCAGAAAAAGGAATCCCCTCATTTCCAATAGTACCAGATGAGTCCATGTCTGAATCCACCGTGAGATCTTGTAAAATACTATGGCGACTAGGAGGTATGATAGCAGCCAAAAATGGCGATCTCGATGTAAGAGGGGGGAAATGTTCTCCGACCCCAAACCCAAACCAAGCATTTGAAAGAGGCCAATTGAACTCAACTGGTTCTCCAAATGGGTACTCTGACAGGAGAATAGGTTGCTGAAGCTCGTCAGACCTAGAGGTTTGACAAGTTTCAGATGAATCGTCTGATAAAGGACTAGCACTAGACGAAACCGATGGTTCCACCATTGTGACTATAGCACACTAGAAAAGAAAAAGAGATCCAAAAAGAAGACTCTTGGATAAAAACCAAGGCAAACAAATACAGGCCAAGCGATCAAACTTTAATGGGCGTGTAATCGTAGGTAGTTTATTTTACCACATTGAAACCAAAATTTCATTGTTTCATGTTTTAAGAGTCAAGAAACAAGAAAAAGATGACTCTAGTCACTTTCAGTTTTAAGCGAGTGTGAAAGGACAAGTTATCGATGATATTTTCAAATTTATGGAGTCAGTAAAGATCGAAAATGACTGCTCAAGTAGTCTAGGTAGAAGGGTGTACCAGGTTTCCGTGAACTGCCATATACACCTTGGTGATCAAATGAAATAATAATGAACCAAGGACTTCACGTACGTGCAGGTAATCTCCCTGAATGCTGTTTTCGGTGTATCATGGTTACAAGGCGGTAGACTCGGCTTCCTACGGATAAAAGGATTGCAACCTAGAGGGGTGTCCCTTTATACACTCGATGGTATGGGGAGCACAAGCCCGTACTAGTGTTGTCTGAAGCCAGATGGCGAGCGACAACTGCTAGGTTTAAAGATGCCGGAACACATCTCTAACTTAGACCACTAGATTTTTCGTTAGGTTTCAATGTTTCCTTAGGTTAATTGAGTAAATTTTAAGTTGATCTTGTATTTACGTTTCAATTCCATGGTCCTACCGAATGCTATATCTCAAAAATCCCTAAATGCAAGCTACATGCCAAAAGATACCATTTTTTTCGATGAAAAGCTATCTACGATAAATTTAGGATTTTTCAAGCGATAGAAAATAATGAGAACATGCGGAAACATCCACTACAGTGTCCGATGCAAGTTAATGAAAATGAACAATCTTTCCTAGAATTGTCCAATGCTAGATATGCGAAAGACTTTCAATTTCACAATGAAAACAAGAATGCAAACAAATTTTTTTTATTTTTCAATGTAGTAGAGCAAAAAGTTCACTAAATAACATGAAAAACAAACCAAAACACTAGTTCGAGAACGTTGAAGCGAGAGTTGAGGCGAAACAATTTCAATCAACCTAGGACAAACATAACAAAACTCAAACCAATGTTGCAATCTCTCAAATTGAAGAAATATTCCCAAACAGATCCATATAAGCAGTGTGATCTATGCCTGGAGTGACAAGAAGAAAAATTGAACAAAAGAGTCAAGAATCATTCAACCAATGCAATCAATCAAATGGATCAAATGAGTTGAATGCAACCAAACCAGGAAAGAAGTTGACTGCGAAACAAAAGGCTCAAACTCCTACAGGAGGCTCAGCATACCAAAGCACTTAAAAAACCCTAAGGCTATGATGCTGATAGGAAATAGATAAACAACTGAAGGAATGAAGCTAATCACAATAAAAAACAATCCCAAAGCACTCAATGCATACCTAAAATAACCCAGAATAAAAAGCACTGACAAAAAATCTCCAAAACAAACCAAACGCCAATACCTACAGGGGTTGGCACAGTTGTTTGGCTGTAATCAGCGCCAAACAGGGGATGGTGCGGGTGCAACACTAGCAACAAGCGCCAATCGGTGCATCTGTCTAAGCAGAAAACACACCAAACCAGTTCACTCAGGACAAAGGGAAAATTTGGAAAGAAAGAGGTCAAATATGATCCTCTGGGGCTAAACAAGGCTCTTAGACTTAGCAAAATAATCAAAAAAGGTAAAACAAGCAAGAAAAGACCAAAGAATACCTAATGGGTGAAATACAAACTCGCACTGTTCCCCAGCGGAGTCACCAATCGGTTGGTACGGTAAATCCCCTCTGCAGACAAAGGCGATCCCACTAGCCCTAGAGTGGGTCTAGCCACAAACAAGACAAGCTATAATATTGATTCCTAGTCACACGAATGGACGGAGATTCGATAGATGACTTACCAGAGGTCCTATGCTATTTTTTTCGTCGAAAAGAGTGGCTTGCTTCTTGCTCCTGGTTTGACAGATCACGACCCGCTTGCTTTCACGCTTGGACACCTGCACACACACAAGAAAAAATGACGATATACAACATACTAATTCACATTCGTAGCTATCAGTCAGTCAAAGAGGACTAAATAAATTGCATTACATAAACAACATAACACAACGATGGAACCAACACCATAGTTGATTATATTAATAAATGAAAGGAAGAGTACAACCAAGATTTGATGTTGTGATCTCCTCTAGCAGGGTTCATGTGGAGTGCGTCTCACAAAGGCTCGTCGGGAATTTGGACGAGACTCTCTCTACAGAATTCTCCTTGCTTATACCTTCTCGATAGCAATTACTCAACTATAGTATTCTTCTCCAAGTTCATCTCCTTGGCTATATGTTCAGCTAGCTTTCATAAAGGGAGAAGGCCTATTTATATAGAGGGAGAGGGAGAGGTTAGGATCCCTATAATCATGGAAGGGAGGCCTATCTTTAAGGAGTGTTCCATTGGAGGTGAAAACCACTGCTTAGAGTGAGAGATTCATGGCTCATCAACCTAACCACTTCTAGTGACTCATCCCTGAGGTAGTTAGAAGGAAACATCCGCCTCTAATTTTTAAAAGAAATTCCTAAAATAGCTTGGCACGGGGGCTGTACTGAGACAATGCACCATGTGGCGCGTGCTCTAGTGAAAATCTTCCACATCGGTGTGAGGGGTGAACTAGCTACCCGCGCCAAGGCCAAAACATATGTTTTGTGTGTTTTTTTGAGGAAATGTCCAACAGGAGAAATGATGTCCTTATGCAAAAGGATGCAAAGATGGTGTTTTCAAAGTATAATACTGTTCACAAGTCACGGGAATTTTCCTCCAATATGCGGGATGAGGGATTGCAGGGACAGTGAAAAAATGCTCTGTAACAGATGTATCCGCTCTACAATGTCTCAGGATCATGAAAAGCTTCTGATGTATCTCCTCAGAGGTAAGAGAACTGCCCTACTTTGATGGTTCTGGTAGTGTTAGAAATTTTATGCAAACATTTGAAGCTGAAATCCCAAGGGAACGAAGAATGTGGGCACTCAACCTAGCAATGCACGCAATCACGACACGGTAGTGGGAAATGTTAGAAAATTATATATTATGGAGCAATGCAACATATAAAATATGTGGAAAATACAAGAACACAAAACGCATAAAACCAGAGAGACACAGATATACGTGGTTCACCCAGTTTGGGCTACGTCCACCTTGAACAGCCAGTCCTTCTTTTCTATTATCCAACAAAAATGAAGAGACAAAACCTACAGCAGATCCGTTGTAGTATCCTCTGTTCTCTCTCACAGCCTCCCTCTCTGTTTCTCGCTCCGAGAATACACATACAATGCACAGTCGCAATACAATGCCCTCATAAAAGCGAGGGGTTGCCTTCTAGGGAAAAAAACCCTAATCTAAACATAACTTCTATCGTCAGATCATTTGCCTAATGAACGGCCCAGATTGACTAGAAATTACTATACTTTTACAAGGCAATTTTACATCTGTTTTTAGCTTCGGGGGCGCTGCCCCCGAAAGCCCCTGCCAGGGGGGGGATCCGAAAAGCGCTGCCACCCCCCTGGACCCCCCACGACAGCAATTAATTACGGGTGGCGTTGCCGCCCCTTTTAAGGTACAGGGGTCCAATGCTGTGATACAAAGTAAACAAGATAATCAGGCTCCACATCCAACAATCTCCCACTTGGAGACTGATTGTAGCAACTCCAGCGCTGCTTCATTTGCTGGACAATGACTCCTCTTTGGATCTGGCTATTCCTCATCTTCATCTTCATCCTTGAAGACCAATTTAAACTGAGCACATTCTCATTTTCTCCCTGGTTACAACTTTTGTTAGCATGTCTGCAGGATTCTGGCTAGTGTGTATCTTTTCCAGCTTCAACTCTCCATCTTCCAATACTGACCGTATGAAATGTTACTTGAAATGTATGTGCTTAGTCCTGGAATGAAATGCTGAGTTATTTGCAATATGAATAGCACTTTGGCTATCACTGTATAGTGTGCCCATATCATGCTTCTTACCCAATTCATCCATAAACCTTTGTAACCAAATCATTTCTTTACTAGCCTCTGTAGCAGCAACATACTCGGCTTCTGTTGTTGAAAGTGCAACAACACTTTGGATTTTTGAAACCCAACTGACAGCTGTTCCACCTACATTAAATACATATCCTGTAGTGCTCCTCCTATTATCTCTGTCACCTGCCATATCTGCATCAACATATCCCTGTAGAGCAATGTTTGAACCACCAAAGCATAATGCTTGATTTGTGGTACCTCTCAAATATCTGAGAATCCATTTTACTGCCATCCAATGTTCTTTTTCTAGATAATTCATGTACCTGCTTAAAACTCCCACTGCATGTGCAATATCAGGCCTTGTGCAGACCATTGCATACATTAAGCTTCCAACTGCTGATGCATATGGAACTTTAGACATATAATCCATGTCTTCTTGGGTATTTGGGTACATCTCCTTACTAAGTTTGAAATGGCTAGAAAAAGGTGTACTAACTGGTTTTGCATTCTGCATATTAAATCTTTTCAACACCTTTTCTATGTACTCATTCTGAGACAGTGTTAATTTGCGATTTTTCCTGTCTCTAGTTATCCTCATACCAAGGATTTGTTTTGCAACTCCCAAATCCTTCATTGCAAATGAATTTGCTAATTTTATTTTGAGCACATTTATTTCCTGCATGTTAGACCCTGCAACAAGCATGTCATCAACATACAATAACAATATAATATAGCTGCCATCATTTTTCCTTTTTAGATAAACACAATGATCAGAGTGACATCTAGTATAACCTTGTTCAGACATGAACTTGTCAAATTTTAGATACCACTGCCTTGGAGCCTGTTTTAAACCATACAAGCTCTTCTTTAACCTACACACCAATTTTTCTTTCCCTTTTACCTCATATCCTTCTGGTTGCTGCATGTATATCTCTTCCTCCAAATCTCCATGGAGAAATGTTGTCTTTACATCTAATTGTTCAAGATGTAAATCTTCCGCTGCTACAAGACTTAAAACAGTTCTGATTGGATTCATTTTAACAACGGGAGAAAATATTTCATCAAAATCAATACCTTTCTTCTGTGCAAATCCCTTCACCACAAGTCTAGCTTTGTACCTCTGTTTTCCTCCATCTTCTTCCTTCAGCCTGTAAACCCATTTATTCTGCAATGTAGTTTTACCTACAGGCAACCTGACTAAGTCCCAAGTCTAGTTATGCATTAAGGAGTCCATCTCTTCTTCCATGGCTAGCTCCCACTTCTTCCTGCTTTCAACCTGCATTGCTTCTTCATAACATTCAAGTTCACCAGAATCAGTCAGCAATAAATAATATAATGAAGGAGAGTATCGTTCAGGGGGTCTACTTATCCTGGTAGATCTTATAACACCACTTTCAGGTGTTTGAGGTGCCTGTTGCTGTTGTGGTGGTTGCTGCTGCTATGGTTGTTGATTATTATTATTTTCGGGCACCTTTACTTTTTTAGTTATCTCATCAAGAACCATGTATTCCTTTCTTTCTTTTTCATGTTTCTTTTCCCGCAGCTGATTCTTATACAAGACCTTTTCATTGAATATTACGTCTCTGCTCCTAATGATTTTGTGATTTTCATAATCATATAAGCGATAACCAAAATCATTAGCACCATATCCAATAAAGGTACATTTCTTTGATTTTGCCTCAAGCTTTGTTATGTTTTCTTTATTAATATGGACAAAGGCCTCACAACCAAAAGGCTTTAAAAAAAAGTAGTTTACCTTTTTACCTGTCCATGCTTCCTCTGGAATACCACCATCCAAGGAACTTGAAGGCCCTCTGTTTATTAGATAAACAATAGTATCTACAACATCTACCCAAAATTGTAAAGGCAATCCTGCATGCAATCTCATGCACCTTGCACGCTCCATGATTGTTCTGTTCATCCTTTCTGACACACCATTTTCTTGTGGTGTTCTTGGAACTGTCTTCTCTCTACGAATACCATGCTCTGAACAGTACCTATCAAACTCTTTGCTGCAATACTCACCTCCATTGTCTGATCTGAGACACTTCAACTTCTTTCCTGTCTCAATCTCAACCAAATCTTTCCATTTCTTAAAAGTATCAAATACATCAGATTTATTCTGAATACAATAAATCCAAGTTTTTCTAGTTGCATCATCAATAAAAGTAACATAATAACGAGAGCCACCAAGAGATGATACCTGAGCAGGTCCCCATACATCTGTATGCACAAGCTCCAATTTTTCGCTTTTCTTTTCTTTCCCAACTCTGAGAAATCTGACTCTCTTTTGTTTTCCATAAATGCAATTCTCACAGAAATCCAAATCAACATTCTTCAAACCTGGCAACAAATTTCTTGAGTGAAGAATCTTCATTCCCTTCTCACTCATGTGTCCGAGCCTATGATGCCATAATGCTGCATCTGCTCTTTTGGAAGTTAAAGCATTAACAGAGTTATAAATACCATTGCATAAATACAATGTACCAACCTTTTCACCTTTTGCTATTACCAGCGCTCCTTTGGTGACCTTCCAAGTTTTATTTGTGAAAGTTGTCACACAACCTTCACTGCCTAACTGCCCTGTTGAAATCAGATTTTTCTTCAGATCTGGAACATGCCTTACCTCCTTTAGTAGCCATTGGTTTCCATTTTGTTGTTTTACAAGAACTTTACCCATTCCAACAATTTTACAGGGTTTATCATCACCCAAACGAACTTGTCCAAAATCTCATTGAACATAGTCATGAAAATATTTCTTATCAGGTGTGGCATGGAATGAAGCCCCTGAATCTACAACCCAAGAATCAGTAACATTTTCGAAAGAAAGAATCAAAGCATATTGTAACACATCACCTGTCACATTTGCTTCATGATTGTTTTCTTGCTGTGTGTCTCCTTCTTTTCCCTTCCGAGATCTACAGTATTTCTTTAGGTGTCCTTTCTTTCCGCAATTCCAGCACACTATCCCTGATCTAGACTTGGATCTGCCTCTCCTTGATTTATTACGATATCCCGAACTCTTTCCTCTTTCCATTCTTCTTCCCCTAGACTCTGCACTCAAAGCATTACCCGATGTTTCACCGGAGCTTTTCCATCGCATTTCCTCGCTAAGGATAGCACCCACAACATCATCAAACTTTAAAGTACTAGATCCAGAGACATAGTTACTAATGGCCATAACTAAACCATTCCAGCTTTCTGGTAATGAGCACCGGAATAATAGAGCTCTAACTTCATCATCAAATTTTACCCCTACAGAACTTAACTAACTGGTAACTGTATTAAATTCATTTAAATGGTCTGCAACAGATCCACCTTCCAACATCTTCATATTAAATAGTCGTTTCATAAGAAATACCTTGTTTGAGGCCGAGGGTTTTTCATATAGTTTCACCAACGTCTGCATCAAACCCTCTGTTGTTTTTTCCTTCGAAATATTGAAGGCGACGGACGCCGCAAGGCACAACCGTACTGTTCCAAGTGCCTTTCTATCGATAATGTTCCATTCCTCGTCTGTCATGGCCGTCGGCTTCTTTTTTTTTCCGCTCAATGGTAGGTATAGATCTTTCTGATACAGATAATATTCCATTTGCATCTTCCACAGTGGGAATTTTTGGCCGTTAAATTTCTCAACCCTAAACTTACCATCGTCCGCCATTGCTCCCACTCGAACCAGGAACCCTTCTTTCCTGCGATTTTATCAGCCAAATATACCTTCAGCTCTAATACCAGTTATTAGAAAATTATATATTATGGAGCAATGCAACATATAAAATATGTGGAAAATACAAGCACACAAAACACATAAAACCAGAGAGACACAGATATACGTGGTTCACACAGTTTGGGCTGCGTCCACCCCGAACAGCCAGTCCTTCTTTTCTATTATCTAGCAAGAATGAAGAGACAAAATCTATAGCAGATCCGCTGTAGTATCCTTTGTTCTCTCTCACAGTCTCCCTCTCTGTTTCTTGCTCTGAGAATACACATACAATGCATAGCCACAATACAATGCCCTCATAAAAGCGAGGGGTTTCCTTCTAGGGAAAAAAACCCTAATCTAAACATAACTTCTACCTTCAGATCATTTGCCTAATGAACTGCCCAAATTGACTAGAAATTACTATACTTTTACAAGGCAATTTTACATATGTTTTTAGCTTCGGGGGCGCTGCCCCCGAAAGCCCCCGCCAGGGGGGGGCTCCGAAAAGCGCTGCTACCCCCCCTGGACCCCCCATGGCAGCGATTAATTACAGGCGGCATTACCGCCCCTTTTAAGGTACAGGGGTCCAATGCTGTGATACAAAGTAAACAAGATAATCAGGCTCCACACCCAACAGGAAACACATAAGGGTACCTTCCAGGATTGGGAGGAATGTCGTGAGATGATGGCCATGTGGTTTGAACCCCTAGTTCACCTACACATGAATACTCTCCTTGGCCCAAGAGATACATGCGACAACTTGTTTGCATGGATGGAGGAAAGGTGTGAAATAACTACAGAAGAATGGATCCACCTGTTCATTCATGCCTTGGGGCCAATCCCCATTGCATGGTATCTAGATGCAAAACTACATTAGCACACCCGCCACTGGGAAACCCTGAAGGATGATTTTGTAGGGATGTTCGGGTTGATAGGTGGAATGGAGGCACTCGACGAAGCCCTGAAGGATATAGATGCCTTAGTATTTGATGAATCGCTCCCTCGAGCAGCATACGGGGTGCCAACGTGGGAGACGCAGATGCAGGATATTGTCAACTACCAAAATCTGTCAATGGAGGAATGTGACGAAGACTTGTGAGATATCTCTATCTCGGAGTTGGAGGGAGAGCACGCAGTTGCGGGATCCCTGCTGCAACCCATCGATGTGATTAAGCCTCTTAAACTATGAGAAGTCAACATTGGAGTGGAGGAGAAACCTAAGCTAGCTAAAATTGGGGACTACTGGGATGATGATAGTGTTGGAAGAGTCATGGACCTATTTCCTATGAAATTCTCGGAACTCAAAGGGATTACAGGGGACCTAGGGGTCATGCGCATCACTTTAAAACTAGATGTGTGCCCTGTGAAGCAACTCCCTTATCAATTGAACCCCAAGTATAAGAAGAAATTCCGAGAAGAACTGCACAAAATGATACCCGCGGGTATCATCGAACCAGTCGAACAGTCAGATTGGGTAAGTTATATGGTAGTTCAGGAGAAAAATACTAAAGGGGAGATACAAATCTGTGTTGACCTATGCAAATTGAATGATGCCTGCGTACATGATCCCTTTCCTACACCATTCTCAGATGAAATCCTCGATAGCGTAGCCGGGCAGGAAGCATACTCGTTCACTGACAGGTTTTTGAGCTACCATCAGATCAGGATCACACCTGAAGATCGCAACAAAACTACATTTGCCACTAAATGGGGATCTTTTTAGTACACGGTCATGTCGTTCGGGCTCAAGAATGCCCCTGCCATATTTTCGCGAGCGGTGGTCGCAGCATTCAAGGAGTTCATCCACAAGTTTTTGGAGGTATGTTTTGATGACTGGAACAAATTTGGGTTTGTAAAGAAGCACGTCTCAAACTTGCACATGATGTTGGGCACCCATAGAAAGCACCAGATTTCCTTGAATATTAAGAAGTGCATATTTTGCGTACCCTTCAGGATCTTGCTAAGCCGCATATTCTGTCGACAAGAATTGATGGTTGACCCTGCCAAGGTAGCAGTTATCATCAACCTAGTAGTCCCTACAACTGAGAAATAGTTGTGCTTTATCCTCAGACATACAGGCTACTATAGGAAGTTCATATAAGGGTACACACTGATCACAACACCCATGGAAAAGTTGCTAAAGAAGGACGTTTCGTTTTTTGGGGACGAATAGTGTCAGAAGAGCTTTGAACTACTCAAAAATAAGATGGTCTCTACACCTATCCTCATATTTCCAGACTGGGAAAAGGTTTTCCATGCTAACGTAGATGCATCAGGGATCACCCTAGGAGCTATCCTTACGCAACCTGGGGATAGAGACATCGACCATCCAGTTGCATTTTCTAGTAGAAAACTCTCTAGTGCTTAGTGAAACTACTCCACTACTGAGCGCGAGGGTTGCCCATGTTATACGCCCTGCAGAAATACCACCATTACCTATTAGGAGGGCACTTCAAGATGTTTACAGATCACTCGACTTTGAAGTACCTAGTGAATAAGCCTGTGTTTGTGGGGATGATTTGCCGATGGCTGTTGCTATTCCAAGAATATTATTTTGAGATCATCGTGAAGTCGGGGAAACTAAATCCCAAGCCAGACCACTTATCTTGAATCGAAAGTGGCAAAGAGCTGACCAACCTAGAAGAGGGAATGATCGATGTGCAACTATTTGCTATTAAGGTAGTTGATTTGCACTTTTCCGACATCATTCACTTCTTAACTACAGGAATGGCGCCTGTAGAGTATTCAGTACAACAGAAAAAATAATTGGTAACTCGTGCAACAGATTTCACCATCATAGCGGGCCACCTGTATAAGCTGGGAGCTGATGAGGTGCTGCAAAGGTACGTTTTGGAGCATGAAAGGCATGCCATCTTAGCAGAAGCCCACGGGGGCATATCAGGAGGTCACTAAGCAAGTAAAGCAACAACACAGAATATCTTGAGAGCTGGGCTATGGTGGCCCACACTGCATAGCGACTCTCATGATTATTGCAAAGCCTACGATACATGCCAAAGGACAGGGAGGCTGTAGTGCAGAGATGAAATTCCCCTACAACTGTAGATGGCCCTACAAGCATTTAAAAATTGGCCATCAACTTCATTGGGCCCATCAACCCGCCAGGGAAAAAGACAAGTGCGCGCTACATCATCAGTGCGACTGATTATGTAACCATATGGGCCGAAGCACAAGATGTGAAGGATTACACTGTAGATATCATTGTGCACTTCATTTTTGAACATATTCTATCGAGGTTTGGCTGTCCAAAGATCCTGATGAGCGATAGAGGTACGCATTTTGTTAATGAAACAATACAGGCCTTGACTAAAGAATTCCGGATCCACCACGCGAAAAGCACCCTGTATCATCCACGGGCTAATGGAGCTATAGAAGCCTTCAATAAAATCTTGGAACATGTGCTGACCAAGGTCTGTAATGTCAATCGCAATGACTGGGATGTGCACATCTCGTCAGTCCTTTGGGCCTATCTAACCACCTATAAGAAATTGAATGGGAAAACACCATGTCAGATGGTTTATGGAAAGGAGGACATTATGCCCATGGAGTATATTGTTCCTAGCCTACGCATCGCAACCTTTACAAACATGGCAGAGCCTGATATCATGGAGGATCGGTTAGCACAACTCATGGCCTTGGAGGAAGATTGTTTCATTGCTAACTTCCATCAGCAAGTTCAGAAGGCCCGACAAAAATCATGGCATGATCAACATATTCGAAAAAAGATCTTTGCGGAGGGAGAATTGGTCCTGCTATATGATAGCCATTTTACGAAGCACCCAGGGAATTTCTGTCAGCACTGGCTAGGTCACTATATGGTAAAATAAATTACTGATGGAGGAGCTACCTGGTTAGCCACACTGCACAGTGATATGGTACCAAGATATGTCAATGGCAGCTCGCTCAAACCATATCAGATGAAATGATTATATGGTTGGGGTAGTTGTATGGGGCGGTATGTGCACAGCCAGGGGGGAAAATGCAGGCAGGACCATGGTACTCGTAGGGATCATTCGCAGGTTTGGCAGCCTGGGGAGGTGTGCTAGGAGCGCAGAGGTCGATCACAGATCGAAGAGGTGTGCTAGGAGCGCAGGGGTGCGCTAGGATCGAAGGAGGTGCATTGGGAGCACAGGGGTAATATACAACTGTGAAAACTAGCCGTTGGAATAGTAAAACTAGGTAAAAAGAAAATTTTACCGTTGAAAGGAGCGGGCGAGCAGCAATTAATGAGGTGATTTCTGAATTTTTTTTTTCGTTTACTTGATGGTAAGTTTTTGATAAGCCTCACCTAACCATTGGGTGATCTCCAAGGCTATAAAAGCAAGAGGGTAGATTAGAAGGGGGTTCTATGCATTTTGAACAGTTTGTGATTTATGAAAATCTATGACTGTTGCGCTTTGTTAATGTCTGGGCGAGCTAATCCTTATAATAGTAGTAATCCTGAATTTATCTTCCGAATGAGAATGATGAAAACTAATCCAGTTGAATCTTCACAGACTGTGGTCTCCACTGATGAGGTTGAAGAGGTCACCCCTAAGGTTGAGGAGGTTGTCTCCATTCCGAGCAAGGGAAAGAAGGTAGAGAAGAATAAGGGGAAGGGAAAAGGCCAAGAGCAAGGGACGGGGGCGGGACTACAAAGTGGGATAGGGTAAAGCCACGTACCTCCCCACGAAACATGAAATATCCACGAACGGTGCCCCAGGCACGTTCGCCTAACCCTTCAAAGAGACCTTTGTCTTCTCAAGAAGAGGATCGGATCACTGAACCAATAAGATGTCTACCACCCTATGTTTGGCCCTGCAGACCCTCAGTGCACGCCTATCTGCAGATGCCTCTGATTCCGAGCGAGGTCCCTATCATTGGAGAGTCCTTTGGTAAGCTCCACACGGTCAAATTCAATGATCATGACATGGCCAACTTGGAGGCCTTTTGCATAATTGGCACTGGAAATATATCTAGAAAGGGTATCGGAGGATGATGTACTGAAGGTAGTCCCTATGTTGTCGGCAAGAAAATTGGCTAAATCTGGATTATTAAATCTACTGTGGATGCCTCATTTTGGCCACTACAATGTCACCGACTGACCCATGCACCAGCTACTAGCTTTGGTCCATGAAAACTGCTTGTAGATCCAGGACCGCATTCCCATAGATGCAACACTCATTCACTATATTACTGGTCTTCCCATGAAGGGGTTGAATCTCATGCAGCGCATCGATAAGAAATATGAGCAACAAATCGCTGATAAGGTGTGAAATTATTACCACATTGAATGGAACACTCGAGGGTTCATAATCAGCACTATCAGCAACCCCGGTGCACACATGGGAACCTTGTTGTTAGCATGCAAGATGATGCACAAATGCTAGGTTGCCATGGTCCCTGCATATGTAATTCAGTTGGCTTTCCACTGCGAGAAAGGGGTCTACTTCAACTGGTCCCAGTTCCTATGCAATGAATTTCTGGAGAACCTATGAAAAGCATGGGATCATGGAAGGGCATTATGCTACTCCTGGTTACTGCTCCTTATTGTGTTGGTCACATGGGAAGCCCCAGAAGATTTGGTCCTCCCTGAGATCGAGCCGAATATGTGAGAGGGGCGCGGTATGCGAATCTATGGGACTCAAAGGATAAAAAGCACATTGAAGATAATAATTTCTTTTGGTTCCTATTTCAGAGCAGGCTCACAACTTCCATCCACTCCTGGCCACTCTTGTCACCAAAAATCTATGACAAGTACAAGAGCATCACAGCGTTTCAAGTCACAATGCACAATGTGTAGATCTGGGGCCGCAAGGATCCAGCATGGGTATCACTACCGTATATGTTTTTTGATGAGGAGATTGACTGCCTTATTGTTACTTGGCCTCCACACTGGAAACTAGGCTTAAAATCAAGTATGTAGTACACTGCAGGTACGAGCACCAAGAAGGTCACCCCGCCCGACACTACAAAAGAGACCGAAGGACAGGGAAAGAATGCCGAGAAGGATGTGGAGCCAGAATCATAGAAATATTTACAGCAGCATTTGGACACAGAGGGTCTGGATGTGGGTGGTGCTGACTCCCCTTGAGGTACAAAACGAACTGGTGATCCTATTAATGGCCAAAGGAAGAAATAATGAGCTACAAGACCGGGTCGAGAGACTAGGATTACTTTGAGAGAGGAGGATCTTGAGCAGATCATGGACACAGTCACCCTGGCCTCAGAGGATAAATGGTTGGCTTTGGAAGAGAAGCAAAAGGCCATGGTCGCTACACTCTAGTCTAAGCTTTGAGCTCTGTAGCTCAAAGCTGACACCCTACAGACGAGTATGATTTAGACAAGGTCACCCCCAACGTGAAGCAGCGAATTGATCAACACAACAGAAAGCCACATCTGCCCCCTACCATGCGTAACATTCATCCTAAGCCCACCTACCCTAGGAGCACAAGTCTAGCCCTGCGCAGAGGTACAGTTGGATTTATCCCGACTACCGCATGAACCCCTACAGGTCCTCCACAGATTCTTGTTCAAGGAGATTCAACACAGAGACCACCGGGTGCACCAGCAACTTAGTATAGTTGATCAGATGATTGTGGAGAAAACTGCCAAGGTGTCCTAGGCGTAGGCTGCATGCACCCTTTCCACCACGCAGTAGACCAAGCTAGAATGCCTAATTAGCAGGCTCTGCACATATGTCACTGAGGATATCCCAGCTTCTACTACCCCCCTCACCAATATTGGGGGGCTTGTTGCAGCATTAAAGGATTCAAGGACTGAAATTCAGGCTGTTAAGACAGAAATGGAACAGCAGATTGCTGCCTTACAAGCCAAATTGTAGCCAGAAACTCCACCTGAGGTAAGAGCCCAACGAGCTGTGCTAGTCACAGAGGCCACCAATACTATTGCCGCTCAGATTTCCCAAGGCACAGATTTCTTGGAGACAACTATGCAGTTATGTTCCAAGGTACATCGCAACCCTCTTCTCCATCAATTTACTCAAGAGATGCACCAGAAGGAGGAGGAGTTTGAACATCTCAAAGCTACTATGTCCACTTTGGTTCCAGCTCAGTGCCTGGCACAACTGCGTACTAGCCACACACTTCGAGATGACATTGAAGAGCTCTGTCACAAAAATAAGGTTCTCAGTGACCACGTTAAGCCTTGGGCTGATGAAGCCCTCAAGCTCTCTCAGGAAGTGGATGTTGTGGTCAATCAGCTGAACCAGACATTGGAAAGTGTCACAGCTGCTACTGAAGGACCAACTTCACAGAATTTGGTGGATATTGCACAGAATGCTGCTGCGCAGAGCGAAGGAGTGCTGCCCCTGCTGGTTGATGCGATTAAGAAGATTCAGGCGAAGATGCAAACCCCATGGCCATAGTGACTCGGGATGAGTCACAAGATTGTGTTGGGGGCCTGTTGGAACAAGGTTCCCTAACCTACGTTTTTGGTAAAATTTTGTAATAATCGGTTTTGTTTAGGGATTTTGGGGTGGGTCGAAGCCCCTAATATTTTATAATGGGTTAAAGGGAAGCTCTAGGTTATGCAAACCATGGTTTGCAGACCATAGGATAGCGAAGGCTACGATATTATAAATAGATAGATAGTTGGGTTTAGTAAGTAAGAAAGTGGGAAGATTGATGCTATGTGTGAATTGTTAAGATCTATCTGGGTTGTTTCGAGTAAGGACTCCTGCTGGCTGTGTGAGTGGAAATCCTCAGTCCTACTATGTGCAGACCCCGCTAGGCTGTGTGCGCGGGTTGTGTTTTGTTGTAAGTGGATTTTTGATACTAATGAATGCAGAATATATTTGAAGTACCTTTGTGCTATCTAGATTGGTTATGTTTACTGTTGAAGCGCAGCTGTGATATTTATTTAAGCTGTCAATATATCTGTGATCTGGAATTGGCTATGATTATAATTTCCTATGATGGTATCAGCTAATGTGCATGTGGATGCGAATGTATTGATTAGATCTATTAGTAATAATAAATTTTTTATGCCATTATGTGTTGATTATACTATTAAAAGAGCTGCGAATAAACTCATCCTGTGCGAACCTACTAAGCTGCAACAAACATCTGCCTTAAATTACCTACTCTCTCCCAGGGTGTGGAAACCTGGTTCCAGCACCCTCCCATACTACTTCGGGTGAGACCTTGGCCTGTGCAAGTAGGTCATTGCCAAAAGGGCCAGTAGTATAGGGTTTTTTTGGCAAACCTTAACCTTTGAACCTCGGCCAGGACCCTTCAAGTGAACATTCATGATGCTGTTACTCCTTGGATGTTGTTAACCTAGATGTTGTTGCTCAGGATGTTTCTACTCAATGTTGTTACTCTATATGTTATTACTCCAGATGCTACTACTCGATGTTGTTACTCTGGATGCTACTACTCGCGATGTTGCTACTTGTAATGCTATTACTCCAGATGCCGCTACTCCTCGATGTTGTTACTCCGGATGCTGCTACTCGATTATGTTACTTTGGATGCTACTACTCCCGATTCTGCTACTCATAATGTTGTTACTCTAGATGTTGCTACTCCCCGATGCTATTACTTTCTCCACATCATTACTGCGCCATTATTATACCAACCGTCACTTCCTCCGGGTAGGCCACCAAGTATGTCTCCATTTGAATCTTATGGATTTAATTAAATATTCCATGAATAAGAAATTGATGCTGTGGATGGCTAATTTTAAGTTGGGGGGGTGGGGGGTGCCGTCATAACTAAATGATGGCATAATGATTATTCCAAAGTCATTATTACAAGTTCATGTGTTGGTACGCCCTACGATCCTTACCATATTTCATATAATCATTAAACATGTATTGGGATCAGCAACATGCACATCTTACCAATCGATCAGTCCTTTCCAACTCATGTGAAATAATTACTATCTCATCCATCACACTCACCATACTTTTCCATGATTTTCTTCATTTCCCGAGAAATCACTGGTCGTATTTACTGTTATTTCACCTCATTTTTCACCATGTTATTTTTGCCAAATTTGGTACCCACCACTCTTTCCAATGGTCTGTTGAGTCAAGGGTACTGTTACAGTCTCTACGGGATGGGTGGAATGGTTGTGTGGCATGAACCTAAAGATACAATCTTAGTCCGCAGCAATGCAGATGTGTGGCAAGTTTTCGTCAATGCAAGATGGGATATCTACTTTAATAGATTGTAGGGATTTAACAAGGGAATCACGATGGATTTTGCGTTAAGTTTGAATGAGAATTTTTTTCGGGTCAGGGGATTATAAATTCCCATCACAGAAGAAGTAATCATGGAAATTAGCGGGCTAAGACAGCAAGGGAAACAATGTTTTGCTCGGATAATTCCCCTCTCGGAGTTTCCTAAACTATTTTTTCAAGCAGGAGAAATCATCGTTCAATATGGGAGAGGGTATGAGTGCAAATATGCACTGTATCCATGGAATGAGGTAGCAGGATTTGTGATGAAATACATAACCTACGAAGGACATGCCACAACTCTATTCAAATACCATTTCAAAATCCTAGCTAACCTTCGATTTCCGCAGGCACAGGTTCATTCCTTAAACATGCCTTTATTTTTATTAAAACAACTTCAGCATATGGCACAATTTGCTTAGCGTTCACGCTAGATGTTGGCAATCCTCTCCAATCATGGATTGGTTCGTTTGTTGGTCATGCATGCAAAATTTTGATTTCAAGCTTCCTGGGTAGAACTCTGTGGGTCATCAGAAGAAGAGATAACAGTTGTTATTGTTTCATGAGAGGAAGAACCAATACCTTTGGCTAATTTAGCAGAAGAGGAAGAGTCAGAGGAAAAATAAATAGATCAGGAAGAACCGAAAGAAATGGAAATGGAGATAGATTAGGAAGAACTAGAAGAAATGGTAATGAAGGAGACAATTGGTGATACATTCGACGCTGCCACACAAGAACAATCCTCGCTTGAGGAACCTACAGATGAAGGAATAATGGGTATAATGGATGAAGTTGAGACTGTCCTACAGTCATCGACTTTCATTAATGAAGAACAGGAAGGAGGAACACCATCTAGAGGGTCAGAAAGTGATGATGTTACACAAGAAACAACATCACCTGCCCAAGCAGATATGAATATTGAAACAGGTAGGGGTGTCACACAAGAACCACTCCCAACTTAGTCAGAATAGGAAGACAGAGAAGAAATGACCCGCTAATTCGACACTTCTTCATAAGAACAAGTATCTACCACAGGAGAGAAATCAATGCATGAAGGACAGGAGGACAGAAAGGAAATGATATTCAAAGTCGGAACTATTCCACAAGAACCAGTGTTGACTTCAACTGAAGAATAAATGCATGAAGGAGACTCAGTCCAAGTAAGAAACGATGGCAATGAAGGTATTCCCCATTCTCCTTTTCAGTTTATGATGCCTAGAGAAGAAAGGGGGTTTTCCTCATCCCAAAGATTAATGGAGGAGATTGTTGTCCCACCAGTAATGAGGTTTATCAATTCAAGGAAAGATGTGATCGATATTAGTCCATCAATTTCTGATTCTTAGCAAGGGCACCTAGAGGCTCAAAAGGGAGAAGGAGATTCTGTGGAAACACCGAAGCATAGAATGGCCTATGAAAGCACTGACCAAGTGACAGAATTTCCTGAGGTAAGGAAGAATGAGAAGGAGAATGCTCCTGAATAAGGGGAACCAAGTAAGAAAGACCTAACAGAAAAACTAGTTGATGACATTAATAACGTTCCACCGCCTCCTAAACTTGATGCAAGCCTGGGAGATGAATTCATTTTCAAGAAAGAATGGATAGAACAATTTGAAAGAAGGAGATTACCTCTCAAGAAAAGATATCAGCTTCAGTTTAATGAAACCATGCGATTGAAAAAGGATGTTCGGAATTTGAGGAAGCAGGTATCTCAGTTGAAGAAGAAGGTAAAAATATATAAATGGAAGGCAATAAAACCTAAAATTGAGGTCTCCTCTATAGCTACATAGATTGGTCTGATTGAACATCTGTTTGAAGCCTAGGAATTCTTCCTAGCTACTGAAATTCAGAAATGGAAATCTACTACGAATGGACATAAGAAGGAGACAAATATGGTTCAAGAGCAGGCTGTTGGGATTGTTACGAGGTATATAGACCAGTTAGATAGAGCACGGTAGAGGCAAGAAAAACAACAAGGTAAGATAAAGGAGTTAGAAGAACAAGTGAAAACGCTACAATCAGATAAGGAGAAGAGGTTTACCTTGGCATAGCAGGTAATGGCATGTAGACCTCCCGCTCATAGTTATGCCTTATTCCTTCATGAACAGTTCCTTTTATTTTTCCTGGAGAGTATATATAAGGAAATTTGTCATGAAATTGAGGATCCAATACAGTTCCTTAGTATTTTGAAAATTCATGGTTTCATAGGTCAGCACTTAATGTGCGAACTTTATATGCATGGTTACTTCCTAAAGCACGATCAAGCCTTCGATCTCATTCTATTTGTGGGGGATATTCATTTGAGAGCCTTCACCTCATACACAATCAATGAGGTTAAATGGAGAAAGGCCTATGATACATTTAAAGAAAATCAAGTTACAAGGTCGTTGATGATAAGGAGAGAGCATGGCCAAGCAGAAAATATTTATAATAATCATTTTACCTTTTTACGGATTTAGGGACATAAGGAACATATGTTGGCAACCCAAAAATGGTGTGCTGACCTCTGTGTTAGACAAATAGTAGCTTTCTGAAATGAAGCACTGGACAGTTTTCATAGGAGGTGGATGTTATCATCATCAACTGTCATAGGTTGAGAACCTTTTGGAGCACCCAAATTTACACAAGCATTAGAAAGTGTGCCACATTTTGTAGCCTGTATTCAGACCTGTGGGATCTGGTGGATGGGACTAAGGTTTCAGTTCCTCCTCATTTGGTTTCCAGCAGAGCAGTTTACTCCCGCATACAATGTCAACCAATATTGGTGGAAGGATGTTGTTCTGACGAAAGGATATGAACCCCCTGGAACAGAGATGGTAGAATAATATGACCGCACACATCTTCATGCCATCCACAGTCAATCCAACCCAGATCTGAGAAGATGATAAGCTGCATAAGGACATGCAGATAGACTAGTTGGGGGGAGATGCTGGGTACCAAATCTTTATACTTTTCTCTCCTATTTTCACCCACCTTTCTACCTCTTTGTATCATTAATTTTTCTAAACACATGAGGTAAATCTCTTCCCACTATATTATATGGAATGTTTGATTAATGAAGTAATAGTCGTGGAGATTTTACCTATGCAAATATTAACTCCGTTATTTCCACATATTCGGAAAGTAAAGGGGTTACATCTGCAAGTCACGAAGCAACTCCAAATTCTCACCATTATCTCCATATGCTACAACAACGCAACAGATTCCAACTTACCCCAAATATATTTCAGGTATTTCGTGGTTTACTCTCGGCAACTAGTTGGTTGTTGTAGCAATTGCAGATTTGTAGATATTTAGTTGTTATATGGGAAAGATGGTTTTCCTGAACATTTGTATAAGAAAGGCCTCATGGCTATGAATCGGGGCTAAGCGTGAAGAGACTGATATTGTAATAGAATTATTTTTAATCAATTCAATGCATATCATTTTACTGTTCTATTTGTGAGCTGTGAATTTACCGCCACCCTGATCAGAGAGTTGGGCCCACTCTTTTGATTAGGTGCTGCGTTATTTCCCTTTTGTTGATTTCGTATTTTTGTTTGTTATTGTAACTGTTATTCCAATATGATTTTGTAATTGCTGTGAATGCTTTTATAATTCCGCGATTTATCCTTAATTTTTGTTACAGTAGCTTTCTTGTCTTAATTATTAAACTTGTGTTCAATATCGGATTATGTTATTTCTCTTGCATATTCTGCGCACGTTAGTATTGCAATAAAAAATGCACTCGGATTGATACTTAATGTGGAAAAAGGGTTTCAATATCTGTTCACACTTTGACACCAACATAATTAGGGGAATTTTGAGGTCTAAAATGGGTCTCCTAAGGAAATTATAAAATAATAGTGGAAACAATAAATTAAGATTTGATTACATCATCAAAATTTAGAGGGAAAAAAAAATACTTTTTCAACTCGTATTTTCAACTTATCTCCCAAACGTTTTACTAAAATTTCGAGCAGGATTACTTGTTGGATGAAAAATTTAATTCCTCATCCAAGGAGTACCCATGTTGCATACTTTCGATGGATCTTGATACACGAAAAATGATAAATACATGAAAAACGTGATTGCAATCACATTTTTTCATGTATTTCTAATTTTTCATGTAACAACATCCATCAAAAGTATGCAACATGGGTACTCCTTGGATGAGTAATTAAATTTTTCATCCAACAAGTGATCCCGCTCGAAATTTGAGTACAAACTTTGGGAGATAAGTTGAAAATACGAGTTGAAAAAGTAGTTTTATTATTTTATTATTTTTTAATACTTTTACCATTTTACTTAAAAAATGGTGAATCATCCCCCATGGTTGACATCATCATCTTGAATCCTATTGGTTCTTATAAAGTTTATTTTTGTTGTACATTTTTCTTAGGAGGCCCATCTTACACCTCAAAATTCCCCTAATGATACCCTATAGGATCTACAGGAACTCAAATTGAAACAGGATCAAAAGAAGTAGTGTATGTCAATCGACGAATAGTCTCGTAAAGATAAAGCCCTGCTCCAAAATGGATTGGAGTTGAATGGCTTCTTTCTTGTTGAGGTTCTTCCTCAATCGAGATCGAACCAAGTAGAAGGATATTTTCATCAGGCCTGAGATATATTTCAGGTGGTTGACTACGTGATATGGGAGACTCAATGGCTATGATCTACTGTAGAGCGACCGATACATGAAAAACTTCCAGTTGTTCGACTTTAGGATCTATACATTATAGTAAAAGAACGATGGGATCTGGATCAAACTCCAGTTGAAAACGTCAGGTTCGAGAGGTATTATCTTACTGGTTGATGGATCGTGACCACAGGTAGTTGTGAGGACACTGTTTCAACAACGGTGGATTAACCAGGATTTGTAGAAACAACTTGAGACAAATCTGGTATATGTGAGGATGATGTTGTACCAGAAGTACTGATAGTACTGGTTTCGGTAAAACAATGTTGCCTTCACCGACACAAAATGGCTTCTGGTGGTAAAGGTGGTTTAAGTGCTATTCTATGCGAACGATGGGGAAACGGATGCTCTTCTTCCATGAGGACTAATTGATTTTATGAAAAAAACAAATAAACAAATAAAAGGGAAATTCTAGGAAAATGGTTTACCAAGTAATTATGAACTATAGAATACCTCATGGCGAACCAAGAAGTACGGGCGGGAAATCTCCCCGAATGCTGTGTTTGGTGTATCACAAGTTACAAGGTAGCGGACTCGATTAACTATGGATGGATAGCAACCTAAATTTTTCCTCCAAATATACCTGAAGGTACGTGGAAGCCAAAGTCCATATTAACGTTTTCTAAAGTGAAAATGCACATTCAGAGCACCCCTTATACTTTTCGTACTAGAACACCGCCCTATATACTCGAAGGTACATGGATGAGCTCCGATATACTTACATATGTGGAGTGAGGTATCACACTCATAATGTATCGTAGAAAATTTAGCAACAACTGCTATGTTTAATGACGTTGGAACACGTTTCTAGCCTAGACCTTCTAAATGTTATCGCTAACATTCCAATGTTTTCTTAGGTTGATTGATGTAAATTTTATGTTGATCTTGTTTAAAAGTTCATCTTTGAGGTTCACCGCATGATGTAATGGAATTCTTAAAAATGAAAAATAAATGATAAGAAAAATTTTCAATTTATCTTTTTCAATGAAAATACTAAGCTACTAAGGGGAAAGAGCAATTAGTTTTTGAGAAAACAACAAAGAGCACAAACTAGATGCAACTTCCCTAACTTGTTCCTATGCAACATACACAATTCACTATATGCACATGCATGTTTTTCTTTTCATATCCATTTAATGTGAATGAAAGAAAGGAAAATATATTCACAAATCATTCAAACAATTTTTTTCTTACGAGAAACGATGAATGAAACAACAATTTCTCCTAGGAAAATGAAGAATGGAAGTACAATTTTCCTACAGGAAACGAGGAATGAAACAACGATTTCCTTTTCAAAAAAATAATTTTTCTAATGCAGAAAGAAAATATTTTGAATTTTGTTTGCCAATGATAAAGAAAAACACTAATGAAACATTGAACAAATTAATTTTCAGAGGAAGAACAGGAAAGTTTATTAGTCTCTAAGATGTATCATACTTCTGCGAATATAGCAAAAAAATGGTTGAAAGTGAAAGCAATGACAAATTTTGATGGAATTTGGTTGGCTGAGGGGGAAACACGGTATCTAAGGGGAGACAGTGCATTGTAGAGCACCCCTGAGTGGCAGAAAGTGCACTGCGTCTTGACAAACAGTGCGTTGGGCACAGCTAAGATTGAAAATCAAGTAGCTAGACACACTTCTAAAGAAATTTTTCTTTCAAATGACTGATAACAGAAAGTATATGCTACTCATAGGATAAAAAGAGGAAAACACACAAAAAATGTTAGGATACTCCCCAGTATGTTTCCAATTTGTTATATGGAATTGTGATCTACGGATAAACCAAATTCCCTAAGTGTGGTGTTTATCACTGAGAACAACAAAGGAAATAATAACTATTATTTTCTCTAAAATAAGCAGATATAAAGAATGGGAAAGGAACCTACTTGTGATTCTTTCGCTTCTCCTTCTCCTTTTTTCGATGTTGTCGTCGCTCTCAATCCAATTCAAGTCACCAGATCGATTCCTCCAAACCCAAATAGAGAATAGAAAACAACTTGCAATATAAAGATGTATACTTATCTTACTCAAATCAAACCGATTAGATTTGAACTGCATACACCATTCAATAATACATGGCATAAGAAATAGAGACATATGTATGGGAAAATGAATAGCAATATTTATTAAAGAGTAGAAGGGAAATATTACAACCAATGGATCTATTTTTTGTCAACTTTCTCCAAGTTCATTCCAACCTCATCAGCTCCAGCATTATCCCAGAAGAATATCAGTACTTTCACTCTCTTGTCAAATGAGAATCTAACAACATAACGTTTCACAAAATTCTTCCTCCCTAGCACTAGGATGAGTGCTCAATTTATAGGGAAACTGATGGTAGTTTCTCAATGAATGACTTTCTAATAATAGGAAATACATGTTTCCAAGTTCAGAGGAGTTATATGGACACTTGGATTCGAAGTTTGAAACATATGGACTCTTCTAGAAGGCACTCGTCACGTGTAGATTCCCGAAACAATGAGAATTTTTCTCCCAAGTGACCAACACACCCTTGAGTGTCGGGAAGTACAATGTTGTGCACACTTGCATGGAGGATTCGGCACTACAACGTAGTTATTCCCTTATAGAGGAGCATTGGTGAGTCAGTAGGTCATATAATATATACTTCAGACCTTGGAAATTTCACAATAGAAGACATGAATGAAATTTTCTTCTCTTAGGGCATATATCAATTGAAATATAAGGGGATGATAGACCCTATTTCATTGGTCTTGGGGATGATGTCTAGTTTGACCAGGTCTTGGGGGATGATGCCCAAATTTACCTATAACACCTCCTTAAATAACTTCTCCTAGGACTCTTAGGAACCCTCTAGAACTTATGGGTTTTATTCACTTAGACCTTATGAAATATGAAATTTCCTTTTTAATTTTCTTTTAGATTTTAAACCCCATCTTGGGTCCAAAACCCCTTCACTTGGGTTCTTTTCCCACAAATACGTTTTTTACCAAAATCACACAAACCCATTTCACTATGCTTATGGAGTACCTCCCAAGCTACACATTTCAACAAAATAGTATAGTTGTGGTTAACCATAACTTGGTCAAGCTCTTGTAGTCAATTAAGGACTTGGTTGGGTTCCCAAGTTGCAAATTAAGGGTGGTTGTGAGGGCATGATATCTACGAAGGGTAAGGGAATGCTAAGGAATGAAAAGGTGTGCTAACACATGTCGGACAATGTCAATGCATGATGAGGAGTGTTAGGGAGTTCCAAGGCATCACAAGGGATAACTAGGTCAAAATGCATGGAAAGGAACGAATAAGAGTATGTTCCCTGGAGTGTCAGTGAATTCAAATGTTCTAAGGACAAATTTTGTTAGGAGAAGTTCAAAATAGGATTTGCAGGAGGTAAGCCTATAGTTGCAATAAGGGGCTTGACATATTAATTTTAGACAAAGGGATACTTTGTATTGGGCACAACATTGGTTTTCCTTTAGCTATTATTTTTATATTAGATGCGGCACACTTTGGATGCATTCTCGTGTTTTAAATCACTCTAGATAATTGCATATTGTACATTGTTTTGTATAAGTTGAGGGGCACTCATCTTATGTCGGCTTATATCTTATGTATCTTGTGCATCTTGTGGTTCTTGCAAAATCTCAGTTGAGTCTCTATTGTTTATGTGAACTAGACATACATGTGAAATGTTGCCTATGTAAGTTATGTTGCTTAGTTGTTTTAAGACCATGGCTAGATGTGATCCTTGTCTAGGTAACTAGTTAAGTGGGACAAGTTGAGATTGTACATGAGTGGCCTAAGATGAGAAAGTAAGTTCTTACGTGAAAAAGGCACAATCTACTTGTAGTTGGTGCAACTGATCAAGTTTTTGCAGCTAAATTAGGCCAATGTCACATAAACTACAGTATCCAATGATTTGATTGGGTTCCCAAGTTGTGAAAAAATGCAAGGCTAGTTGTGAGGAGATGAGTTCCAAGGTGTGATAGGGATGTCTAGGGCATGTTAAAATGTGCTAGATAGTTCAAAGGGATGTCAAACATGATAATATGTGCTTAGTGCTAAGGAATTCCAAGATGTGCAAGTGTGTGACAATGTGTGCCAGGGACTATCAAGGAAATAAAAGGGAGAAACAAGTTAAACTAAAAGGAAATGAACAAATTATAGGGTTAAAAATTAATCAATTTTCCTTTTCCAAGAGGGGCATGTTAGGCACACAAACAATAGGTGCCAAGTCTTAGTGCATTCTAAGTGCAAAATATTCTTCTATTAATTCTCATTTACTTTCCAATAATTGATCTCAAATAAATTTAATATTAAACCATGACAAAGCATAGCAAGGCATCTCAACTCATGTTAGACATGCTGAGAATTTCCAACCTTCAACACATGCCAAGTTCCAATGTGTGTCATCGAGTGTTATGCATGCTATGAAGTGGCAGGGCATGTTGAAGAGTGATAAGGTGTACTACAAACTGCCAATGCATGTTGAGGAGTGTTAGGGAGCATTAGGACAACAAAAGGGAGTACTAAGTCAAAATTCATGGAAGTGAATTAATATGAGGGTGTGCTCAGGAGTGTCAATGAGTGTTAGTTGTCATGCCAAGGAAGGAGTGACAAGGTATGATAAGCACTTTTAAGGCATACTACAAAATATTAGGACATGTCAAGAAGTGCCATACTATTCTAGGGAATTCCAAGGTGTTCTAACATGTGCCAAATAGTGCCAAGGGATGTCAATACATGATAGGTGCTAAGACATGCTAGGATGTTCAAAGTTCCAGGGTATGAAATATATGCCAAGGAGTGCCACTGCAACAAAATGAATAACCAATCTAAAATTAAAGGAAATGAACACATAAGAGGGTTAATATGTCGGGACTTTATATTTTTCAAAATGGGTATTCTAGGCACATTAATAATAAGTTCCAAGACATGCCAAGTGTCAATGTATGCTAAGTGATAATGTATGTAAATGCATGCCAAGGTGTTACAAGGCATGCTAGGGAGAGTTCTATATTGCGCTAGGGCATGCCAATATGTGCTTGGGTGTCCTAGTCATGGAAAGATGTTCTAGGTACAAATATGTTCCAAAATATGAGAGGTGCCAAGGAATGTTAGTATCTACAAAATCATGTTAAGGTGTGTCAATACTGTTGAGGAGTGTTAGGTCTCTCTCATTAATAGAATTGACAGAGCTTGATTATGTATTAAATAATATAGTTCCTACACACACTACTGGAACTTTATCTCAAGGGAATTTTCTAGATAATAAACATAATATAGATGAATCATGTGTGGAATCATAAGAAAACTATATTCTCATTACCTGATGGAAATGATACACACTAATTACTTCTTAATAAATTGAATGATCTAACATTATGGCCTTGAACACATAATGAAAAAGACTCCATATTAAGGGTTTCAAATTGTTATCTTTTGAAAAAAAATATAGTAACAGGCACATAGCATCATCGAAAACTCCTCAGAATGATCAATGGTGATGAATTTTTTTTTACTATCACCAAAATTATCCAAAAATAGCATTGGTGAGAGTAAATAAAATATCATCACTGTTGAATTCTTAGTTAAATTGATTCACCATCAATGTCAAAGGGGGAGGAAGAGCAAGCAACAGGAGAAAGGACACTAACAGGAAAACAAAGGAAGCGTATTGCCATCAATGCCAAAGGGGGAGACTATTGGAAATGTTGTCATTGATGGCAATAGAGGCAGAAAAGACAGAGACAGACAAAGAAGGCAGCAGATGTAGAGATACGTAAAGAACAGCAACAGAAGACAGCAGGTAAAATTTATTGTTGAATTCTTATTTAAATTGAGAGGGGGGGGGGGGTGAATCAATTTAACACATACATGGACTTTTGAAACTTTTCTCTTAAAAATTATTACACCTTCACTTCATGATCAACTTAATATGTGAGAAATCTTTATTAGTGAGCAACAAGTATCAAACAGATTTGTTAATGTAACAGCAGTCTTAATATGTGAGCAACAAGTATTAAGCAGATTAGATAAACCACATCAACCCATAGACATCATGCACAGAGACACCAGATATAAGTGGAAACCCATAAAGGGAGAAAAGCACATTTTATTATTGTTTTGATGCAAAGGCAAGCTCCAACTCCCTCTCACCACTGATTTTCTGTAGGCACCAACCTACAGAAGGCTTCTACCTCAATTCTGCAAGCTACAACTTGCAAGGAAGCTCCAACTCCCTTCAATTTTCTGTAGGCACCAACCTACAGGAGGCTCCAACCTCAGTCAGCTACAACTGACAGCTATCAAGCTTCAACTTGATAGGGAAGCTCCAAATTCCTCAATTTATCAACCAGAATGTTTGTTGATTTACCTCAAATATCAGCTCTATTCTATAGCATCTCTTTCTGCTCTTCTTTTCTTTATCTTCTCTGCCTCAATCTTCTATACTCTCCATTCTCTATATTTACTCTCTCTCTCACCTCTTGCAGCTTTCTTATTTTCTTCAACTCTTTTCAATTCTGCTGCACACTCTCTTCTTCTCTCATTCTCCTTTTTCATAACTTTTTCCCCTTGGATATTATCCCATTTTATACAAACTAGCTTCAAGGCTGTTTGTATTCTACTGGGAATTCGAAATGGATAGCCATATCTCTTTACCTTCTACCTCCTCAACTCTTTTATCCACTCATTCAGAAAATATAACTGTAGGTACCAATTCATCATTACAGTGGGATATTTCTTTTTCCTATGGATACTTTCCTTTGCATCACAAACAATATAAAAAAAAATCATTTACATTCAATCACTATGAAAACTCCAGCTCACTTATTCAGCCTCTTGGCTCGCTACGCATTTGTCTTTTCTTTGATTGTGTCTTTGTCCCTTTCGGCTCTTTTTGTTTCCTTATTCACTGTCACAGGGTAACGACCATCTGTCATACATATGTAACTGTGCTTTTTATATCAAGCCAATTGATTCTCGGCACAATAATAAAAAGACGTTTTGATATGTGCACTATCGTGGTGTAACAACTATGTATCTATAACAATGCCTTTTATATATAACACAACTTCATCTCTATGCATAATAGTAAAAGCCTATTTAACATATAAAATGCCCTTTCAGGCCCACCATCCAAACTTTGTTTTGTGCTCCGATGCGATGAGTCTCCTCCGATGATTTCCGATTGTGATTGTTCCGATGCGATTGATCGCAATCGCAAACTTCATTGGTATGTTCCACTGCTCAGCCTTCGTGCCGATGCGATGGCCCCACACTGCATATACATATATATATATATATATATATATATATATATATATAGATATATATATATATATGTTCTCCAACGGAATGTAAAGACCCATGAATTCACTTTAGCGAATGCCCAGCACGCACCTCATTTTCTATAAGTTTCGACTTTAGAAAAATATATAAATATATCACCATGTATGCATATTCCCCGAGTCAAGCGTTATAAACATTAATATAAGGGGTCGATTCCATTTAATCAATAGAATATCATATATCTGGGCCCACTTGCCACGCTTTCCGATGCTATACATTACTCCTCGACTTCTTCTGATTGTGATTGATCGCAATCACAATTTCCATTTGAATGTATCGACATTCCAATGCTCCGATGCTCCGATTTTGATGATTCACTGTTCACTCAATTGTGCTGATGCGATGAGTCACAATTGAATTCTTCTGATTGCGATTGGATCCTTTTCGATGGTTGCGATGCGATTAATCGCAATCGCAACTTTCAATATTATGCTCCAATGTTCTTCCCCTACTCCGATCCGATGCGATGTGATTACTTCGATTGCGATTAATCGCAATCGCAACTTTTAGTTGCATGTTCCAATATTCCTATGCTCTGATTCTCCGATGCAATTAGGTCGGAATTCAAACACATATCAATTATGGCTCATTGATCCATCGGGTCCAGACTTGCATCGCAATCGCAACTCTTTGTTTACATGTTCCACTGCACAGTTTTTCTCCTATGCGATTGGGAAAGGGTCCCACCTTATGGTACTTTGGTTCTTTCGATCATAAAGCACTCCACTTATATAAAGCACTGCATATATATATATGCTTCCGCTTCCACCTTTAGTGTAACCTCCAGCTGGGTAATGATTCTCGGAATAATATTTATATATGTATACATTGCCGCTTGGGTTAAGATTTCCGGAATTATGTTTATGTATCCTCCCGCCTGGGTTACGATTCCTGGAATGAGGTTTATATATATATATACTTTGCCGCTTGGTTCACAATTCTCGGAATTATATATATATATATCCTCCGGCTTGGGTAACGGTTCCCAGAATTTATGTTTAGTGTATATACCAGCTAGGTTAGTGATTCTCGGAATAACGGCTCTGCCTCTGCTTCTGCCTTTCTGTGATAATGGCTCTGCCTCTACCTCTGCCTTCACTGCTTCTGCCTCTGCTTTTGCTGTACCTCTACTGCTCGACCTCTGCCTCTGCCTTCGTTGTACCTCTGCTGCTCGACCTCTGCCTCTGCCTTCGCTGTAAATTTTACCTGTTGTCTTCTGCTGCTGTTCTTTGCCTATCTCTTCATCTGCTACCTTCTTTGTCTGTCTCTGTCTTTTCTGCCTCTATTGCCATCAATGGCAACATTTCCAACAGTCTCCCCCTTTGGCATTGATGGCAATACACTTCCTTTGTTTTCCTGTTAGGGTCCTTTCTCCTGTTGCTTGCTCTTCCTCCCACTTTGACATCAATGGCAAGGGGTTTGAATTTTTATTTTTATTTTTCAACATTTCGTGCATTTCCTCTCTCTGAGATATTCTGACTTTGTATGCTACTGCTCCAACCTTTGGATTAGATTCACGTTGGGTTCACCACTGAACCTTTAGTATTTTTATTGATTCTTTTATGCTGGATGTATTCTTGCCATAATCCTTTTGATCCTGAGGACCTGTTTCATGCTTCCCTTACTGGCTGATCTCCCCTTGGAATGATATTTTCGTTTCTGTTCTCCTCCTGAAACTGTGTTTTTTCTTCATATCACAGAGTAGCATCTACAAATACTACCCCTAGTCTGTCTCTCAAATATTCAAATGGTTCTCTAGCAAGTGGTTTGGTAAATATATCTGCTGTCTGTTCTTTTGTTGGTACATACTCCAGTTTTACTATTTTTGAGCCACTTGTTCTCGGAGAAAATGATACTTGATTGGGATATGTTTAGTTTTTGAGTGAAGCACAGGATTTTTAGATATACTTATAGCACTTGTATTATCACATTTGATTGAGATAGGTTCATCAATGCTTACCTTCATGTCTTGGAGGGTTTGCTTCATCCACATGACTTGTGTACAACATGTTGTTGCTGCTATATATTCTGATTTTGCTGTAGACAGAGAGATAGATGTTTGTTTCTTGCTTAACCATGCCACCAGAATTTATCCTAAATAGAAAGCACCTCCACTTGTGCTTTTCCTGTCATCCACATAGCTGGCCCAATCTGCATCTGTGTATGTTGTCAAGGAGAATATTTTTCCTTTAGGATACCAAAGTCCATACTGTGTTGTTCCTTGTAGATATCTAAATATTCTTTTGACTTCCAGAAGGTGGTTTTGTTTAGGTGTTGCTTGATATCTAGCCACCAGGCCTACTGCTAGCATGATGTCTGGTCTTGATGCTGTCAGATATAGCAGACTTCCTATCATGGATCTGTAAAGTTTTTTATCTATATCAGCAGATCCATCATTAGCACATAGCTTGCATCCCGTGATCATGGGAGTTGACACAGGTTTGCAGTCCTCCATTTTGAACTTTTTCAACATTTCTTTTAAGTATTTTTCCTGTGAGATGAATGTGCCTGTGTTATTTTACTAAATTTGAAGTCCTAAGTAGAAACTGAGTTCTCCAATCATGGACATCTCAAACTCTGATTTCATCTTCTTAGCAAACCCTTTTGCTAGTTCATCTCTGTTGCTTCCAAACATAATGTCATCAACATATACTACAATAATCAGGAGTTCATTTTCATGGGCTTTTATGTATAGATTGTTGTCTACTCCACCTCTCTTAAAGCCTTTTTTTTGCAAATATTTATCCAGTCTTGAGTACCAAGCACGAGGAGCCTATTTCAGTCCATAAAGAGCCTTCTTCAGTCTGCACACATAGTCTTCTTTGTCTATTAAAGAGAAACCTTCTGGTTGTTCCATGTAGACTTCTTCTTCTACATCTCCATTCAGAAAAACAGATTTTACATCCATTTGATATACCTTGAAGTCTTGGTAGCATGCAAAGGCCAGAAACATTCCGATGGCTTCCATTCTAGCTACAGGGGGGAATGTTTCATCGAAATCAAGTCCTTCGATTTGTGAATATCCTTTGCAGACAAGTCTGGCTTTATTTTTGATTACCTATCCTTCCTCATTCATTTTATTTTTGAATACCCATTTTGAGCCTATGACATTTTTCTCATTGGGTCTAGGAACTAGTTCCCAAGTATTTTTTTTCTCAATTTGGTCCAATTCTTCATTCATTGCATTCACCCAAAACTTGTCCTTGCTGGCTTCTTCAAATCTCTTTGGCTCTATCTGTGATAACATGGCTATTTATACCTCTTCTATTTGTTTAGTTAGCTACCTTCTTGTCTGGACCCCTACTTTCTTGTCTCCTATGATCTGATCTTTAGGATGATTCTTCTGAGTGTATCTTGAGGGGGCTTTCGAGCTCAGCTCTGCATCTTCTGTTGTGTTTCTTGTTTCATTATCATTTTGGTTTTCTTCTTCATGGTTGTCTGATGGACTGCAGCAGTCTGTATCTCTTGTATTGTTTGGAAGTTCTTCATCAAACCTCATGTCAATACTTTCTACTATTTTTCGAAGAGTCTTTTTGTAGCACCTATACCCTTTACTTTTGGAAGCATATCCTAGAAAAATCCCTTCATCTACTCTTACATAAAATTTCCCAAGACTTTCATCATTATTCTTTATGTAACACTTGCTTCCAAAGATTCTGAAATGTTTGATTGAAGCTAGCTTTCCATGCCATAGTTCATAGGGAGTCTTGTCACTGCTTGGCCTTAAGTGAGCTTTATTAAGGATATGCACTGTTGTTTGTACTGCTTCTGCCCAGAAGGTTTGAGGAATATTATTCTCTTGCATCATGGCTCTGGCAATTTGTTGAACAGATCTATTTTGTCTCTCTACTACTCCATTCTGCTCAAGTGTCCCTGCAATAGTAAATTGTTGTTTTATGCCATATTCATTGCATAGATATGCAAAGTCATAATCTATGAATTCACCTCCTCTGTCCAATCTGATGCATTTTAGCTTGCATCCTATCTGATTTTCTACTAATGCTTTGAATACTTTGAATTTTTCTAGAGCTTCCAATTTATTCTTGATAAATAAAACCCATGTCATTCTGGAGAAATCATCGATTATTAGCATGAAGTAGGATTCTCCACTTGGTGTTTTAGTTCTTGCAGGTCCACACAGATCCATGTGCACAAGCTGGAGTGGTCTACTTGTTGATAACTCATCTTTGGCCTTAAATGATGTACGGGTCTATTTACCCAATTGACAAGATTTGCATATGGTATTAGAAGGCCTTTTTATTTCTGGCATGTCTTTGACTGCTTTCTTTTTGCTTAGTCTGATGATGTGATCGAAGCTGAGATGTTCCAATATTTTATGTCATAACCATGAATCCTCAAGTTTGCTAAGATAACATGCTTCATCTTCCTCTTTCACAATGTAAACATTACTCTCTGTTCGAACTCCTTTGAGCAGGGTCTTACCTGTGGTGCTTGATCTGACTTCACAATCTTGTGCTCTAAAAAGAACTTCACAGCCTTTGTCACACATTTGACTGACACTCAACAAATTTGCTTTCAGCCCATCGACCAGTAGTACCTCTTGGGCCTTTCCTCTGCCATTGTCTAGGCTGACTGAGCCTTTTCCTTTTATTTTTCTGGATTTATCATTGCCAAAGGTAACATTGCTAGATTTCTTTTCATCAAGCATTATAAACTTGCTTCTGTCTCCAGTTATGTGTTTAGAGCAGCCACTGTCCAAATACCATTGGCTTTTTAGATATTGAGCAGTTAGAGCCAGGTCACACTTATTCTCCTTCTTTTTCCACTGGAGGCATCCTTTTGTTTGGTTTCTTTTGTGAGATGATGAATCACATCCTTTCAGAGGACATTTGGAAGGCATATGTCCAACTTGATTGCATATACAGCATTTGATCATAGTTTTTGCAGAATTGTGAGTATGAACAAAATTTCTTTGATTCATAAACCTCCTTGAGGTGTTTAACATCAATCTTTGTCCATACTTTCTACATTCAATAATTTTATGGCCAGATTCCTTACAATAAAAACAATAACCATAGAAATTATTTGCATACCTGATGTAAGGTTATTTTCTCCATTTGTTTGCTTGAGATATTCTCTTCACTGTTTGCATATTTTGCTGGTTTGAATTACTCCTTCTTGTATGACAATATGTAGCAATGTGTCCCAGCTTGTGGCAGACATAACAGGTAGTATTCTTCATAAGAGGAAAGAATATCCTTTGATGGTTTCCAAATTTGACATACTCAGGAGTCTTAGTATTTATTACATTCTTTGCTACTAGTGGTTTCTTCTGATCTTTGTCTTCCTTATTACATGTTTCTTCTTTTATAGGAATGAGCTGCTTCATCATTCTTCTTTGCTTTTACAAAAATAATCTCTCTGTTTTCCTTTTCTTTGCTTTTACTTGATTCTCCTTCATAGCCTATTCCTGTTTTCATCATAGGAGATATTTGAGCACAAAGAATTTCGTTCAACTTACTAGAGCTTGTTGTTTGAGAAGAGTTTATAACCACTTTCCTTTGAGAATTTTCTAATTTCTTCCTGAGACATACTACTTCTTCTTCCAACTTTTCTTGTTCCTGAGTTTTTTCCTTGATTTTCTTAAGTAACATGTCCTCTATCTTCTTGGCTTCTTCAAGCTCTATATTTAGCTGCATCAGGACTTCTGAATTCTGTTCTTCTCGTACATACTTGAGGAGAATTTCCTTTTGCTTTTTGCATTTCATCTTGAGTCTATCAATCTCTTCCAGAGCACTTCTTAGCTCCCCCTCAAGGTCGACTTCACCTTCTTCTTCTTCATCTTCTAGCAGGAGACCTTCAAGTTCTTCTATAGCCATCAATAAAAATTCAGAGGTTCCATCTTCACTTGAGAGTTCATCTAGATCTTCAGATGTACTGCTGTCTTGTTGAGCATAGAAGGATTTTCTGCTAAAATTCTTTCCTTTTTGCCAGTTCTTTGATGTATTTTTCTTTGACTCTTGAGCCTGATTCCTTACTTTCTTGTGAGGACACTTAGCAGCATAGTGTCCAACTCTTCCATAGTTAAAGCACTTGAAAGGAAGTTTACCTTTGTATTTACCTGAGCCTCTATCCAATTTCTTGACAAATTTTGCCTCTTCTTCATCCAAGCAAGAGCATATGTCTTCCTATTATTCTTTCTTCTTTTATGTTTTAAAGGCTACCTCCCTCGTACTTGGCTTCTTCTGTGGGAGCCTCATCTCGTATGCTATTAAATTTCCAAGTATCTGGTTCATGGTCAAGGTCTCCCAATCAGTTGTTTCTTCTATTGCAAACACCTTGGGATTAAACCTGGATGGAAGATATCTTAGAATATTTTGCACAATTATACTTTCTGGCATGGTTTCTCCAAGAGCTTTCATATTGTTAACAATTTCTGCAACTTTTAGGAAGAAATTGTCAATGTCTTCATCATCATTCATTTTTAAGTTCTCAAACTGGGCTCTATAGACTTGAAGTTTGGCAGTATTTACTTTCTTGTCTCCCTCATTGATGTTCTCCAGAGTATCCCACATCTCTTTGGCAGTGTCTTTGTGCATTACTTTGATAAACTCTGCTTCACACAATCCATTCAATATGGCATTCATGGATTTTGCGTTAGCTACAAAATCTTGTTTGGATTCTTTCTCTGAGTCAGTTGCCTTTGGGGCATATCCTAATTCCACAGCATCCCAAAATTATATTCCTAGAGACATTATGTATGTCCTCATCCTGATTTTCTAGAAGGCATAATTTTCACCTGTAAATAAAGGGGCTTTATTGGTTGAGCATCATTCTTTACTAGCCATCCTGAGAACCTAGAATCTCTTTTTAGTTGTTAAACTGGTACAAAGGAACCCGCTCTAATACCAATTGTTGAATTCTTAGTTAAACTGAGAGCAGGGGGGTGAATCAGTTTAACACATAAATGGACTTTTTAAACTTTTCTCTTAAAACTTATTTACACCTTCACTTCATGATCAACTTAATATGTGAGCAATCTTTATTAGTGAGCAGCAAGTATCAAACAGATTTGTTAATGTAACAGTAGTATTAATATGTGAGCAACAAGTATTAAGCAGATTATATAAACTACATCAACACATAGACATCATGCACAGAGACACCAGATATAAGTGGAAACCCATAAAGGGAGAAAACCACATTTTATTATTGTTGTGATGCAAAAGCAAGCTCCAAATCCCTCTCACCACTGATTTTCTGTAGGCACCAACCTACAGGAGGCTCCTACCTCAATTCTGCAAGCTACAACTTGCAAGGAAGCTCCAACTCCCTTCAATTTTCTGTAGGCACCAACCTACAGGAGGCTCCAACCTCAGTCAGCTACAACTGACAGCTATCAAGATTCAACTTGATAGGGAAGCTCCAACTTCCTCAATTTATCAACCGGAATGTTTGCTGATTTACCTCAGATATCAGCTCTGTTCTGTAGCATATCTTTTTTCTCTTCTTTTCTTTATCTTCTCTGCCTCAATCTTCTATACTCTGCATTCTCTATATTTACTTTCTCTCTCACCTCTTGAAACTTTCTTATTTTCTTCAACTCTTTTCAATTCTGCTGCACACTCTCTTCTTCTCTCATTCTCCTTTTTCGTAACTTTTTCCCCTTAGATATTATCCCATTTTATACAAACTAGCTTCATGGCTGTTTGTATTCTACTGGGAATTCGAAATGGAAATCCATGTCTCTTTGCCTTCTGCCTCCTCAACTCTTTTATCCGCTCATTCAGAAAATATAACTGTAGGTACCAACTCATCATTACAGTGGGATATTTATTTTTCCTTTGGATACTTGCCTTTGCATCAAAAACAATATAAAACAAAATCATTTACATTCAATCACTATGAAAACTCCAGCTCACTTATTCAGCCTCTTGGCTCGCTACGCATTTGTCTTTTCTTTGACTGTGTCTTTGTCCCTTTTGGCTCTGTTTGTTTCCTTATTCACTATCACAGGCTAACAACCATCTGTCATACATATGTAACTGTGCTTTTTATATCAAGCCAATTGATTCTCGACACTATAACAAAAAGACGTTTTGATATGTGCACTATCGTGGTGTAACAACTATGTATCTGTAACAACGCCTTTTATATATAACACAACTTCAGCTCTCGGCATAATAGTAAAAGTCTGTTTAACATATAAAATGCCCTTTCGGTCCCGCCATCCGAACTTTGTTTTGTGTTCCGATGCGATGAGTCTCCTCCGATGATTTCCGATTGCCATTACACCCTTTGTGATTGTTCCGATGCGATTGATCGCAATCACAAACTTCATTGGTATGTTCCACAGCTCAGCCTTCGTGCCGATGCGATGGCCCCACACTGCATAGATATATATATATATATATATATATATATATATATATATATATATATATATATATATATATATATATATATATATATATATATATATATATATATATGTTCTCCAACGGAATGTAAAGACCCATGAATTCACTTTAGCGAATGCCCAGCACGCACCTCATTTTCTATAAGTTTCGACTTTAGCACAATATATAAATATATCACCATGTAGGCATATTCCCCGAGTCAAGCGTTATAAAAATTAATATAAGGGGTCGATTCCATTTAATCAATAGAATATCATATATCTGGGCCCACTTGCCACGCTTTCCGATGCTATACATTACTCCTCGACTTCTTCCGATTGCGATTGATCGCAATCGCAATTTCCATTTGAATGTATCGACATTCCAATGCTCGGATGCTCTGATTCCGATGATTCACTGTTCACTCAATTGTGCCGATGCGATGAGTCGCAATTGAATTATTCCGATTGCGATTGCATCCTTTGCGATGGTTGCGATGTGATTAATCACAATTGCAGCTTTCAATATTATGCTCAGATGTTATCCCCCTACTCTGATCCAATGTGATGTGATTACTCCGATTGCGATTAATCGCAATCGCAACTTTTAGTTGCATGTTCTGATATTCCTATGCTCCGATTCTCCGATGCGATTAGGCTGGAATTCAAACACATATCAATTATGGTTCATTGATCCATCAGGTCCGGACTTTCATCGCAATCGAAACTCTTTGTTTACATGTTCTACTACACATTTTTTCTCCGATACGATTGGGAAAGGGTCCCACCTTATGGTACTTTGGTTCTTTCAATCATAAAGCGCTCCACTTATATAAAGCATTGCATATATATATGCTTCTGCTTCCGCCTTTAGTGTAACCTCCAGCTGGGTAATGATTCTCGGAATAAGATTTATATATGTATACATTGCCGCTTGGGTTAAGATTCCCGGAATTATGTTTATGTATCCTCCCGCCTGGGTTACGATTCCCGGAATGAGGTTTATATATATATATATATATATATATATATATATATATATATATATATATATATATATATATATATATATATATATATATATATACACTTCTTGAAAGCTTGGTTGAGGATTCTCATAATTTTATATATATATCCGCCGGCTTGGGTAACAGTTCCCGGAATTTATGTTTAGTGTATCTACCAGCTGGAGTAGTGATTCTCGGAATAACGGCTCTGCCTCTGCTTCTACCTTTCTGTGATAACGGCTCTGCCTCTACCTTTTCCTTTCTGTGATAATGGCTCTGCCTCTACCTCTGCCTTCGTTGTAAATTTTACCTGCTGTCTTTTGCTGCTGTTCTTTGCCTATCTCTGCATCTGCTGCCTTCTTTGTCTGTCTTTGTATTTTCTGCCTCTATTGCCATCAATGAAAACATTTCCAGCAATCACTATAATTTTCACCAAAGAGAGAATTAGTGATGGGCCTTTAATGACCCTCACAAAAAGTTTCATTGAAAATGGATTTGGTGACAAACCTTAAAGTAGCATCACTATATACACTTACATAAACATTTTTTTAAGGACCATCACCATATGTGACATTTTTGATGGACCTTAAAGGTCCATCATATGCATGACCCTCACCAATGAGTCTTTTTATTGTAGTGGAGGAGCCTCAAGAAGTTGTGGAGCAGCCACAAATTTAGGAGAAAATAATGGAGACATCCACTCAAGAAGAACCATCCAGAGAAGGTAGGAAAATAACAACAGAAGCTGATAGGCTTGTGCAAGTTGTGAGGGATAATGTGGGAGCTCCTTCAAATTTGCACAAGAAAAGGAGGTCACATGAGAGGTGAACTCGCTACATGGCTCTAATGTTTGATATGGTAGAGATTGAGCCATCATTTTTAGAGGAAGTAGTATAGAAACATGTATGGGTTGATGCAATGGTGTAGGAATATGAATCCATTGTAAAGAAAAAAGTTTGGGAATTGGTCCCAAGACTGAGAGATAAATCAATTGTGGGTTCAAGATGTATCTTCAAGGTTAAGCATGCAAAAAATGGAAGCATATAGAAGTATAAGGCCAAATTTATGGTCAAATAATTGTCTTAAGTTGTGTTAATTTCCAATGAGGATACCTTTTCTCATGTAGAAAGATACCCATCCATTAGATAAATTCTTACACTAGCTACGCAGATGGGGTGGAAGATCGACCAGATTGATATAAAAATATCATTTCTTAATGATTTTATTGAGGAGGAGGTGTACATCAAGAAACTAGAAGGTTTTTAGAAATTTGATTGAGATTCTCATCTTTCCAGACTCAAGTGAGTAGTGTACAGTCTCAAACAAGCACCTTGTGCCTAGTACACCAGGATCGACAACTATCTCACCTATTTTGGCTTCAACAAAAGTGAAGCAGATGCAAACTTCTATCATCTTTGAGTAGAGGGTAAATTGATTATTATTTTATTATATGTTCATAATGTGATTTTAACTGGTGATGAGTATTTGAACAGACCTTGCAAGGGAATTTGAAATGAAGGAAATGGGTCTCATGCACTACTTCCTCAGGTTAGAAGTATGGTAAGGCGATGGGGAATTGTTTGTGTCTTAAGGAAGTATGCAAATGAGATACTACAAATATTCTTCATGAATATTTGTAAACCCATGGTGATACCTCGAATAACCAACTGGAGGAAGGAGGATGCCACTTCAAGTTAAGAAGTCGAAAATACCATTTATCGAAAGCTAGTGGGTTCAATAATGTATCTTGTGAACACACGACTAGATACATGTTATGTAGTAAACCATCTTATCCAAGATATGGTTAGTCCGACCAAAGTTTTTTGGAAGGCAATTAAGCATGTTTTATGGTACCTCAAAGGCACTATCAAGTTTACACTATGGTATAGAAAAAAAGAGGGAGTGAATTTGTTTGGCTTCACAAATTAAAATTGGGTGGGGTGTACATTAGACCAGAAGAGTACATCAGGTGAAATTTTTAGTGTTGCGTCCGCAGTGGTTTCTTGGTACAACAGGAAGAAAAGATCTGTGGTGCTCAACCCAGCACAAGTAGAATACATGGTTTTAATTTAGGTAGCATGTGAGGAAATTGGATGAGATAGATACTTGTGGGACTATTTGTTCAAATGATGGATCCAACTGTGATATATTTTGATAATCATAGTTTCATAAAGCTCTTTGAGAATCCTGTATTTCACGATCGATCCAAGAATATGGATATCTGGTATCACCATTTATGAGAATGTGTGTATATAATCGAGTTCTACAGGTACATAATAGGTGTGGTTGAGAGTCCCTTTCTTGCTGAGAGGGAGTGTTGAAAAATGTAGCAGGAAATTATCAATTTTATTTTTCCTTGGTAAAATTGAGAAAATTCAAATTTCCACGTCAGTAGACAACTTGGATGTAGTAAACTTGTGTGACATGGCTTCTGTCACCCAGTTTAAATAGTAAATTCAATTTATAGGAGTTGGAGTTCGACTAAGCATGTGTGATTACTAGTTTGTAGCAATCAAGGTAAGTTATTTCAAGTTTTTTTCGGTTAATATTGTTCTAGTTGTTGTAGAAACTAGTGAAAGGTTAGTTTTTCAATGAGACTTTAGTCTAACTCAGTGATAATCTAGTTAACTAATCAATCAACACAAAATATCTATTGCGTGTAGTGAATTCAAGTTCCCTAACTATGGTGGATATTCCAACGTAGTGTAACATTAGTTGTAGACTAGTCTTGAGTATACAGGTGTTGCATGCAGTTAGATGATCAACCTTGGGAATTGCACAATAATTTAGAAGGAATTTCCTAAATAATAGGGGACTAATTTCCTCGTGAATTGTGTGAGGAAATAGGGGATTAAGATGAGGAAAACATTTACTAAGTCTGGGTCAGAGCTTCTCAGTGAGTAGAGAGATAGGTTATTCACTTGTAGGTTGAGCTCACATTGAGCTAGAAATTGTAATACATCACGACCATCATATTAATGCAAGCAAGAATAGGGGTTTTTACCATATTACTTTCCCTTGGAATAATATTGTGTGCATGTGTGGTATTTATCATTACATGCTTGATATTGATGTTATAAACTGTAAATTGAATTCTGCATAATAGTAGAGCAGGTTTTTGTCTTGTGATTTTGATTAAAATTTCATGAGAAGATGGAAATATACACCATAATTTCTACACTCAAATATAATTCAAAAATTTATATATTATTGTTGGGAGTGGATCTTATGCTAGGCCACTTGTATTTATAAAATGTGGGAGATATGGACCCTATGATTGGTTTCTTGATGTCGGAAAATGATCCCCATTGTTCATCTCGAGGTGTTGAGGAAATCCACGATTTTCTTCTTTGCTCTAGTTGATAAAAATAATAATTCATAACTAGTTTGTCATCCCTCTCTGACACTGGCAGGCATCTAAAGGCCATTTTTGAAACAACATTTACCATGACCCTAATTTTTGGATTCATTTCAATCTCTAGTTTTTTATCCCCTAGTTCATGCAAAGACCCCATCTTGGATCTTTGTTAATTCCATGCTTGTAAGGTTTATTTCTCCTTTCCTGAATTACTTAGAAGGCCAAGTATAGTTTATGTTATTGTATCAAATAAGATTCCAATCCCACCTCCCAACCTCTGAAGTACTGAGCATTCCATTTTTTCTCCTATAATATATTAAGTAGATGAGTACTAAGATAGAGGAGCGGAAGAAAAAATTCTTGGCCCATCATGGCGTGATCAAATTGATTGTCACAGATGCACTAGAATACCTACAACATCTAGTTTCTTAGATTGACCTTGTGCATATGGATAGAAAGGAAGTTATAGAAGCCTAATAGAGACTAAATATACTGGAAAATATTGCATCTAAAAAGAGGAATGGGGAGTAGCCAACCTCTAAAAATAGAAGAATACAAACACCTTGGAGGAAGAGGAAAAATAAATAATAGCCACCTTGGTAGGTTTAAGTATCCCTACCAAGCCCAAGATGAGTAAGCCTTCCCAAGAAATTGTATATACAAGGAGAAAGAGAACTAGGATCATATTTAAGGGAAACCTCAACTTTACTTTTCCACTCCTATTTCAATATAAGAGACACCTAGCCCTGAATAGAAATGGAACCAAGAAGGAGAAATGTAGTGCTTGCCACAACTATAGCAACCTAAAATTGAGGTGTGATAAGGAAAATTAATAGTACTTCCTCATATTATAGAACAACTATAGGAGAAATATGTTTAGTTTTAGGAATAAAATACAAAACTATAGGAGGTATAAAAAAAATTAAAACAATTTTTCCCAAGGAAGCCACCTTCCCTCTTTTCCTATCCATTAAGGGTTGATCCTCTTACTGTAGGTATATCGAGAAGAGTGTTGCATACACATATTGTGCCTCACCTAATAATTGAGGTGGAGAAGTAAAAAGTAGAAACATATATATGGAATAGGATTTCACAAGAGAAGTGGGTGGATGACCTTACTAACAATAAAGACAAAGTCAACAAAGTGAGGGAAGAAATGGCCCTCTTGAGAACAAAAGATTCCAAAAGAAGAGAACACCTTGAGAGAGAATAAATTGAGGTGTGATAAGGAAAATTAATATTACTTCCTCATATTATTCAACAACTATAGGAGCAATATGTTTGGTTATAGGAATAAAATACAAAACTATAGGGAGGTAGAAAAAACTGTAAAAAAAATTTCCTAAAGGAAGCCACCTTCCCTCTTTTCCTATCCATTAAGGGTTGATCCTCTTACTGGAGGGATATCAAGAAGAGTGTTGCCTACACATATTTTTCCTCACCTAATAATTGAGGTGGAAAAGGAAAAAGTATAAACATACATATGGAAGAGGATTTCACAAAAGAAAGGTGTGCATGACCTTACTAACATGGAAGACAAAGTCAACAAAGTGAGGGACGAAATGGCCCTCTTGAGAAAAAAAGATTCCAAACGTAGAGAAAACCTTGAGAGAGAGAATTTACACCTAAGAAATCAATTGCATAAGACACAATAATTATTAGAATAATAATATACTCATATTGCATCAATGGATACGTGCTTAGGAACCATGGAACACTTTTATTTAGAAATTTTTAGCTGTAGGAAGCCTTCCAAGGCATACTCACTATTCCTAAAAGATAAATAGTGAATATTATAGAGTAATATAAGAGGAACCATATAGTTCAAATAAACCAAACACTTCATATACTTCTACATAGAATGTATAGTGGAGGACAAGGCCAAACTAGTTGAATTCAATATGCATAACCTAGTCCTCTTTCATATTCCCATACAAGACTCCAATCCTTACTGGGAGATGAATAGATATTGGCCTTAGAATATTGATTAATATGGGATGGGATTATAGCATAAGAAGTAAAAATTAATTTGGAAGGAGAGTTGAAGGAGCCATTATGGATCAAACCAAAACAAACAACACCTTCAATGCTTACATCACCCCCTAATATTCTTGCACAAGACCTTGCTGTAGAAAATATTTGGAATGAAAGACATGTAGAATCTATCCTATATTTTTACAACACCTTCAGATTTTAAGGAAAATAAAGTTCACTAGCATTCTTGATAATATGGCAAGGTTTGTCTCACAACATGAAGATAAGGAGCTCTCACTCTCCTAGCAGACTACAAGAAACACTATAAAAAACTCCTTTATATAAGAGGATCATCCAAAGACATATGAGTCAGTGGATATGACTTAATTTTAATCCAACTCTGATGGTATGGCTATAGGAATACAAAATCGAATAAAAATAATATTCAATGTGGAGGGAGGTAAAGTAAAATGTAGAATTCTATCTAGTAGGTACAACCACAACCAGTTCCTCTTGGGATATGAAGCAAAACATCATAGGGTTGAATGAAAAGGAGGAAAGAAGAGACTAATATTTAGATATTGAAGGATGAGAAATAGTTCCAATAGGGGGGTGATATATATATTACAGTATATATTCCACTCGAAAATTCATCACAACTTTGATCAAATTATTTTTAAAATCTAAAATTATACACAATTACAATTTTATTAGATTTATGGATCTATATATTTACTATCGATAGTGCATGTATGCAAACTAAAATTATGCATAAAATGGAGAATGTAAAAATAAAATCTCACACACGCATTTGAAACGAGATATGAATTGGGAAACCCTTTCAAGGGAAAAACTTAGTTGGAAGGTGAGGCCACTATGTTCTCTTTCTCTGAATGGAAGTATGGTTGTGAGTACAAAGAAATATGTTTTTTGGCCCATGGTTTGCTATAATGCACCAATAATCTTTATGTGCTCTAATTCCTATCCCTCTTGGATATTTTTTCTCAACTATAGGACAAATGCACTCGAAATAATCGAACCCATTTTCCTCCTAGTGGTTTCATTATAACGCAACCTTATATCCTACTAATAGTTAGGTTTGACTACCTCAACTCTTAACTACAGTTACAATATAGACTATTCTAGAGTCTTCTACAGCATAATCACATAGACATCCCATTTTCCATGAATAATGGAGGTTGACGGACGTGGCATTTTCTCAAATTATGGTGGTGAAATAAGGAAGGCCAACTTATGAGTGGCATGAATTTTGAATATAGACTTAGATTGACATGATTCTTATGTCATTGGAAAGGTCTCTGTGTGTAGAGTATAAAAAAAGGTGCATACTAAAGAAATAAATTTTTACCCCAAAAAAAGTCATTTTATGCCTCAAGATTCCCTCAAAAGTTTTCAGAAGTTGTTTTTCCAAACTAGGTTTGAGACCTTATTATTTAATTTTCGCTTTTTTCTATAGCGCCTACCTTTTGATTAATTCATTATTTTCATTAATTTTATATTTTTGTTTTATTTTATATATTCATTCATTTACTTTTCTTATTATTATTTATTTTGTTTATTAGTTTAATTATTTAGAATAATTATATTTGACCTTATTATTATTTTACTTTAATTTTTATTAAAATACTAATAATATTAATTTAATTCAGTATTTATAACTAAGTTATAGTTGTTACTTTATTTATATTAGAATTTTGAATGATAATTCTCTAGTCAAAACTAGTTGTTATATTATAAACGACTAGAAATCATCTCTCTTCATCTATTTAATTTGATGCCATGGCCTGGTTTTTCGACTTATCCTGAAAATGAATCACACTAGATTGTTCTAAATGCATCAACTAAAAGTTTCCTATGCGATTTTTATAGAAATATTACTCAGCAAAATAGGTCTCGTCGATAAAAGTAGTCCCGTGATTTGATTCCTCCTCTTTTTCGACTTTGAAATCGTTGAGATAAATGAAAAACAATATCATTCTCCAATATTTATTAGGGAGTATGATGGGCCTCCAAAATAGGTAAATTATAAGACCCATTAGTCTACTCCTAGACACGTAGAATGATGTTTGACCCCACATTTTCCACTTAATGGTATATTTTCCTATGTTAGTTAGTTCTTGGAGGATTCAATTTGGTTTTCATGTTTTATGTTCCTTAACATTTTTTTTGTGCAATATTTATGGATATATTATGAAGATTCTAAGGAATCCAACATTGCATAGGTTTTAAGGACTCACTCCCTACAATACGAAGACTTAAACTCAGCTAGATCAAGGCATTTAATTCCTCCTCTAGTTGTTGTGAGATGGATATGGGATAAGAACCTCTTTTTATAAGATTTTTGGAGGGAAATTGATGCAAAAATTATATTTTTATTTTTCTTTAATTTGTAAAATTTCTCATAAATCTTAGAGAATTCTAGATTTTCTATAAGATTTCCAGAATTTTCTAGATTTCCTAAAAATCTAGTAATTAGGATATATTCTTAGAATTGAATGATTTCTCTCAACTTATTCCACATATATAGGAAGGGAATTCCCTCATGATAAATTCTAGATATTTCTTCCTCCTAAATAAATAGCCATATAAATCATTTGCAAATGCAAGTTTGGAAAAATCAATTTAAAGAAATTAATGTTTTTCTTTTATGTCTGTTTTCCTCCTTCGTGCTCTACATCAAATTTTTGGTATCAGAGCACAAGGTTTCAAACAAGAGATGGTGTGAGCTATTGAATGAAGTGTTAATTAAATATGTAGAAGACCAATATTAATGAAAAGTATGTGGAGTTGCAAATTAGAATATGGAGGATCCATCAGAATTGCATTTCAAGTTTGTGATTGGAACATTGAGAGCATTAGAGAATTGGATTTCTCACAGGGTATTGGAGCATTGGAGCGTGGAGCAAGTGTATGGATGTGATATTGTTGTTTGTTTACGATAAGTTGTGTTGATGAAATATTTTTACATTGTATGAGCGATCTACAAGGGATAGAAAGGATACTACTGTGAATAAGATTCAATCAAGAGAGGAGAGAAATAAAGTTGAGAACTGAGAAATGAAGAAACATCTATAGTGAACAATGAGCAAGGTATATAAGAAATTTGGGTGGTAGTATATTCTCACCTTGTTTATAGTTATTACACAATGCACTTTCAATTGATGTTGTGCATAAAGGGTGGGTAGAGTTGTGTGGAGAAGTACATAAAGAGATGAAGTGCAATTCTGAGCATCAGAGGAATATTTTTATTGAAGTAGAGACAATGTGCATGAGTGGAATATATATGTTGCAACCAGAGCCTCGAGTTAAAGCTATATGTTGCAACTGAGCCTCAAAACCCATCTTTGAATTCAAATTCAAAAGCTTGGTGCAGAGTGTGGAGTTGTATCCTAGCACTTTTGTGTGGAATTTTCTTGGTATTTGAGCATGAAATTTTCATGGAGTTACAGTGAAAGGTAAAGACTAATTGAGTGCAAATCAAAGAAATTTTCACTAATCAAATCCTTGCCTCATAAGTTTATTTTAATTCATAAAGGGATAAAAGAAAAAGATACTTTGCATTATTTTAATGCAAAAATAATTATGAGAGAGAATAAGTAGGATCATTCCTTTATGAAGGATATTAAGTGTATCGTTTATGTTATTTAAGTTTAAATGATTTGTGAAACATTTAAGGGTTAAAGAAAAATGAAAATAATAATTAAGAGAAATTTTTAGTAAGTTGTTTAAAGATGGCATATAGAGCCAGAGGAGCCAAGGGAGCTAGAATTGGTCAAAGAAGACCAACTGCGAACCAAATATTACTTGATGAAGTAAGACATATACAAACAATATTAGATGTATTAGAGACAACTCAAAGGAGAGACATTTACACTACTGACATTTGTGAGCCAAAATAACCTCATAAGAAGAAGCCGAAGTTGAAGAAGAAACTCCACAAGAGAAAATGGTCAAAATGATTGAGGCACTGAGTAGCAAACCAAGCTTGGAAGTACCTATGTGCGAGGGAAAATTAAATCTTGAAGAGATGATTGACTATATTATCACCATGGATAGATATTTCAACTATGAAAATGTAGTTGAATATAAGAAATTTAAGTTCGTAATGACCATATTAAAAGGACATATTTCACTCTGGTGGGAAAATGTGGAAGAAGAGAAGATAAATAGAAGAAAAAATTAGAACACTAGTTGGGATCATATGGTAGCCAAGTTAAAAGGTAAATTTCTTCCTCTAGATTATCCGCCAAATATTTTTAACCAAATGCAAAATATTAACCATAAATCTATGTATGTAAAAGAATATATAGAGGAATTTTATAGGCTAAGTATAAAATTTGGTCATGTGGAAGAGGATACAAAAAAGCTAACTATATATATTAATGGTTTCTGATTTGAAATACAAGATGAACTAGATAGTTTGTCATTAAGGACTATTGAAGAAGCTTATCACATAACAATTAAGATAGAATATAATATGGTATGAAAGCAGACTCAGAGAAGAAAGGGACAAAGTATATTAAAGAGAAGAGGAAAATAAAGCAAAGGGAAATCAAGTTGAGGGTAATCATGTGGAAGATTTCTCATTCAAAGAGAAGAAGGAAACAATTATCATCGTCCAGAATCATCATTAAGAGGAGATTTCAGAGGATGAATACCATATCAATCAGGTAGAGGTAGATATTGTTTAGTATGATGTTATACATGTAATAACGTTCGCTACAAATCTAATGAATGTCTAGAAATATATTCTAATCAGGGTAGCATGCATATGGCACAAACTGATACAGAAAATGTAAAATACTCTACACATGAAAATGCACCTGAAATTGGTGAATCCTTAATGACGAAGATAACTTTATTAAAATCTCCTAAAAAAGTAAAGTAACCTAAGTAAAGGAAATGTTGTTCATAATTTTCTACAAATCATGGGAGAAATGTTGTAAAGTCATTATTGATAGTGGAACTGTTGATAATCTAGTATCCACATAAATGGTAGAAAATATAAATTTAAATAAAACTAAGCATCATACTCCCTACAAAATCTTGTGGTTGCAGAAAGGACATCAAATACTAGTTAATGAGCAATGTGAAGTGGAATTTTAGATAAGGCATTACAAAGATAAAGTGTTTTGTGATGTTATTCCTATGGATGTGTGTCATGTTTTGCTTGAAATATCTTGACAATAGGATAGGAAATCAATACATAATGGAAGGAGTAACACCTATACTTTTGAAAATGATGGCTAAAATCATGTACTCTTTCCTTTGAAGGATGAAAATGTGCCAGAAGAAGACCAATCCAAGGTAATGTTACTTAGTGGAAAAGAGTTCCTTAAATAAATAAAACTTGAAGAGATAAATTTTTATTTGATCGAAAATCCAAAGGTAGTCCTCACAAGCACACATCTGAATGATCTCCTAGAATAAATTAAACATATGTTGAATGAATTTATTGATATTGTAGTGGATGACTTACCTAATAATTTTCCTCCTATTAGAAGTATTATCCATAATTATTATATAATTTTAGGTGTCATCCTTCCAAATAAAGCATCTTATAGAATGACTCCAAGGGAGAATTCATAGATTATAAATCAAGTGCCAGAGTTTTTGGATAGATATCTCAACCAAGAAATATTAAGTCCATGTGTTGTTTCAACAGTGTTAACTCCAAAGAAGGATGGAAGATGGAGAATGTGTACAAACTCTCAATCAATTAATAAAATTACGATCAGGTACATGTTTCCATTACATTTTATTGATGACATAATATATTGTCTAAGTGGTGCGACATATTTTTCTAAAATAGATTTGAAAAGTGGATATCATCATATCATAATCAAAGAAAGTGGTGAATGGAAAACAACATTTAAAACTAATAATGGCTTATGAATGGTTGGAAATTCCCTTTAAGCATACCAATGTTCCTAGTACCTTTATGAAGTTAATGAATGCGACCTTAATAGAGTTCATTATATAATTCATCATATTTTATCTTGACGATATCCTAATTTACAATCAGTCAAACGAATAACACCTAAGGCACCTTAAGAAGGTTGTAAGGAAATTGTGGCAAGAAAAATTGCTAATTAATTTAAAGAAATGTATTTTCATGAAGACAAAATTAGTACACTTGTGTTTTGTAATCTCAAAATAAGGCTTAAAGATGGACCAAGAGAAATTCAAGGCCATAATCAATTAGCCAACCCCAAGAAGCATCTTAGAGGTAAGAATTTTTTATGGATTGGCAAGTTTTAACAGAAAATTCATCAATAATTTCAGTGCCATCTATGGTCCAATTTTGGAAATTATCAAATAAAGAAATCAACCATACCATTTGATAGAGGTAGCTGAATTTTTTTTTAAATTGTTAAAGAAAAAGATAGAAGAGCCTTTTCTAGTATTTCCATATTTCAATAAACTATTTCAAGTTGAGACCGATGTCAGTGGAACTGTAATAGGATTTTTTCTAACTCAAGAAGGAAGAGCAGTCACCTACTACAATGAAAAACTCCGCAGAGGCAAGAAAAAATAATTTTCCTATGATAAGGATTTTTATTCCATCATACAGACTAAAGAAATGGATACATTATCTTATGCCAAAAGAGTTCATCCCTTACACAGATAATCATGCTTTATAATATATCAACAACCAGCTAAAATTAAGTCAAAGATATGTTAAATGGATTGATTTTTTACAAAATTTTACATTTGCTATCAAGCATTAAAGTGGGCAATCAAATAAAGTAGCATATGCATTAAGTAGAATAAATTTAATTTTGCAATAATTTCAAGTAAATTTCTTAGGGTTTGATGTGTTAAAATATATGTACAAATATGATCCGGATTTCAAGGAATCCTATGTAGATTGTGAAAATCCTATAAGTAGAAAAATAACACCACGTCTAGATTATATGATACAGGAAGGGCTTCTATTTAAAGGAAGTCAATAATGTATTCCAAGATGCTTGATGAGAGAAAATTTGTTAAAATAAAAAGCATAGTGGAGGATTATCAAGTCATTTTCGGAGACAAAACCCTAGCACAGTTACAAGAATTTTACTATTGGCCAAGCATGCAAGAAGATGTAAAAATAGTTTCTTAAAGTTGTAGGATATGTGAATATACTAAAGGAACAAGTCTTAACAACATATTGTATCAACCCCTACCAATTACAAATAGACCATGGGACTATATAAGCATATATTTTGTTCTAGGATTGCCGAGAAAACAAAGAGAAAATGACTCAATTTTTTTTTTCATTCATAGATTATCAAAGACAGTCCACAAAAATAGAAATGATGAAACTAACATAGAAATATTTTTCTTTAAATAAATAGCTATATTGCATGGATTTCCTAGAAGTATTGTTTCTGGCAGGGTTTATGGGGCATTTTTGGATAACTTTATGGAAAATTTTAGGAGCCAACCTAAAATTTTTCTCAACATATCATCCTTAGATTAATAGTTAGATAGACGTAGTAAATAGAATTCTTGGAAATATCTTGAGAAGTTTGGTAAGTGAACATCCCAAGCAATGGTATCAGATATTTTCTCAGGAAGTATTTTCATATAATGAGTCACCTAACAAAATCACATGGTTAATCTCATTTCAAATTGTATATGGAATGCACCCAAGAGGAATCTATGAGTTAAGGAACCTTGGAAAATAAGAATTTAGAAGTGCGGATGGTGAATATTTTGCAATTAGTATGCAAGAAATATAGGATATAATCAAGCAGTAGTTGTAGGAAAGCAACAAAAAATACAAACAAAGATCAGATTCCAAAATAAGACAACTAGATTTTGAAGTTTGGGATTTGGTTATGGCACATGTTCGGAAGAAAATATTTCCTAAAGGGAAATATTAAAAATAAAAAGGATTGGGCCATGAAAAATTTTGAGGAAATTTTCCTTGAATGATTATGAAATAGAGTTTCCTAAAGGCTTTGGCATCTCTCCAATATTTAATATTTTAGATATATAACTCTTTAAGGAACCAACAGATCCACCTGCTAGCAATAAGGTTCAAAATATTGAATGGGAGAAGTTGTTATCACTCAGGTTTTCCTTGAAGTTGTGGAAAAGGAAAGTATACCCGAGGTAACCACAAACCAACCTTCGGATACAAAATCTAGCCAATCTGTATCCAGAGAGGGCTCTCTCTTTAAAATTTAGCTTTTGTTCTTTGAAAATATTAGGCTAGTTATAAGTCCAAGAGTTTTGTTTGAATTTGAATGGTGGAATCCGCCAACTAAGGGTACGATTGAGTATTTCAGGCCATTGGGCTATGGAGTCGAAGGAATGGCTTTACTGGATTAATATTCTACACACAAGATGGCTTTGCAGGGCAAGATAGCCAAACAGAGAACAATTTTTAGAAATTAAAGTAGATGGAATGGATTTTGAAGGGATTAAAGGCAATCAAGAATCTTTCAACATATTCAGAAAAGAAAACGAATGATTACAAATAAAGAGCATCTAAGAATTCTTTATTATAGTAATCAGAATGTTCAAACCAGCGAAACAAGAGCAATTAAGAATTCGTTGCTTATAACCAGTTTAGAAGAAAACATTTAGAATAATCACAATTGAAATCAGAGTACACTTAAGTAAGTTCTGATTTATTCTTTTATGTCAATTATTCAGAAATGGAACACATTGATATTATAAACAGATATAAAACTTAAAACATAGGATATAAAAGACTTATTGAACTGTAGTCGGACACATGAATCCTGCAAAAAGTCTTGAGCTTCAAATCATCATCCAGCAACCCACAACTAAATTTCTCCAAAACACTTTTATTCCAAAAAGTCAATGTTACAGCAAAGTAGTAGAATCCACCCTCAATACTCCATTCGAGGGTTTATTTATACAAAAAATGATTTAAAATATCTTTCAACAACCTAGGAAATAATCTAGGGTGACTAATGAATAAGTTACAACATAAAGAGAGACAGGTGGTCTCGTAGACAGGATAAAAAGCAATTGCTAGTGTGTTGTTTCCTCTTTTTATGCATGTGCTGGAGGCAGGTCCTACAATCTGGCTCGATGCTGTCCCTTTTGGTAATTCTTTCCTGACTGCCGAACTTCACTGATACTCTTCATTTCTACTGATACACTTTCAACTGCCAAGCTGATACTCTTTGACCTTTGTTCATCTATTTATCTTTTATCAAGATATATCTCAGTAAAATATGGAAAATTTTTACCTAAGGATAAATTTCATAAAAGCTCCAACATGTCATCCCACCATTGAACTTCTGGCACTTTGGTTCTTTGTAGTTTCCTCAATGTTTCATCTGCTTCAGTGTATTTGAAAAAATTAGGCTGATATGGAAATAAATGTTTTATTTCATGTTCAAGATAAAATAAACTCTCCAATTTTTCATAGAGGCTTTTCCCTGTTGGCAATGTTCCTGCTGCTGTACTGGTCGAAGAACTGGCTTGATCATCAACCTGTTTGTTTATTTTCTCAACAAAACTTTCCAAATTCATTAATTTATCTTCTTCAGTAACCGAGTTGGGCAAACGTTTATTTAACATAACATCAAATCTCTCTCTGAAGGAAAAAATTTCTTGCTGCATGTCTGAACACCTTCTTTCAAGATTTTGCATAAGAGTCCTCTTGGTATGATTTGGATCATAATTGGCATGGCAATAGTGGATAATTTCAGGAAAGATATGGACTGAGGGGAAAATGTATCTAGGAAGACCAGACTCCCATAACCCAATAATATCTGAGCCATTCAAATAATTGTCTCTGCAGCGACAATAAATTCGAAGGGGATTTTCAGTAAATTTCAAGTCCTTTATTTGAAAATCTTTGTCCACTAATGATAAGTAATCCAAATATCTATGAGGGGCATTCAATGGGGCTACATTCAGGGCTACAGGAACTTCCATCTTTTTGGTTCTTGTGGATTCAAATAAACGGAAATTCGGGGGTTTTTTATGGAAACAGGCACAATTTCAGTTTTGGAAGTATTATTTCAATTGCAGGAACTAAAACAGACCGATATTAAACTTCCTTTCAGATTATGGCGTGAATTTAACACTAGAATGAGGATTTTTCACAGAGTTTCAGCAGGAAATCGGATAAATACCTGTTTTATGAAGAATTTCAAAATTAACAGGCACTGGTCAACGGCGGATGAATGCTTGTGCACTGGTTTAACAATGGCGTCCAGCAATTTTAGTTGACAGCAGTTTGACAGTGGATTTTTTTTAATTTCTCAGTAAAGGGCGCAGTCGCTTTCAACAGACAGAATAATGAAAAAATGCGCGGAATTTTGTTTTATTTGCAAAGTCAACAGGGATTTTTTTATTATTTTTGAGAATGATGTCATCAGTGTACGAGAGGACACGTCACCAGGGACGGCCGGTAAGCAGTTTTATTCCGCACCGCTTTTGGGAGTTGGTGGTTTTCCGCGGGGAGGCAGTGATTCCACTGGTTGAATACCACGTAGCCATCACACTGTTTGAAAACCGTCGCGATTTCGCGCGTTAACTCTCGTACAGAGGATGGCTAGCGGAATCATCGTGGGCCATAGATCTTCGTTGGAGCGATCAAACGGTGGTTCGAAAGGGAAGTGGTGGGGGAGTTAATGCGCGGGCCCGACGGGTTTTCAAAGTAATTAACATTTAATTAACTATTACGGGAGGGATTTTATTGGCGGAGGGATGTGATTATTAATTAATCCAAATGATTTAATTAATATCAATGGTTTATGAAGGGTCGGGTTACGTAGACTTCGATTTTTTCATTTTTTCGTTCAAAACATATAAAAATATATGTTTAAAACCCTTTTTCTCGTTTATTTTTATTATATGGTAATTAAATTAAAAAAATTTAATTAACATAGGGGGCGGGAATAGTTTATAAGGATACGTTTTTAGCCAAAGGGCATATATATTGGGGTTTTTTTTTCAAACGTATAGAATTAAATACTTTGGCTAAAACTTATAGTAAGGGGGTTTTTTTTTGGGTTATTACATAAGAGGGAGTTAAATATAATAGGATAAGGTATTTTATTTAAGGATTTAATAAATAAATAAGATGTTAATATGACAAAGGGATAAGGAAAACTCAAAATACTTTACACAACTAAGAAAGTGAAGATTTCTGAAGAAAATTTACATTATATCAACTTCAACACTTAGATTTATAATAGAAAGTAATTTTGAGAGGCTTTTATGAAATATGGCATGATTTTCCTAAGTAAAATGGGATTTTACTGAGGAAAGGATTAAAAGTGAATAAGTGCAATGATGGATAACTTCAAGTACTAGGGGCTTTTCAATTATTAGGCCGAGGGTCTGGTCCCTCCAAAAGTCAAGGAAATGCCTTGAGCCCCTTTAATCTTCAAACTCCTTAGTACTTAAGGGAAATTAGTAAAACCTTCAGGGAAAAAGTGAGATGGGAAGTTAATGATTCTGACTTTGCCTTCTGTGAAATACTTCCAATGTAGTGTTCTCTGCACTTGGTGATGAAAATAAAGGATTAAACACATATAGCACAATCATTCATCACATGAAACTTTGCAACACCATCTACCTACCCTATCTACTTTACTCTACCATTTTCTCTTCTTTATTAGGGTGCATTTAGACTAGCAAACCCTCATCAAACTTCTTTTCCTTTTACATGGCAAATCTATCTAATTCTACACTTATATCATCCAAGGGCTCAGATTAAACTATTGAGCACCTTTTATTAACTCTACCTATCTACTTATCTGCCAAGATTAAACTGTTTGGTCAGATATTTATTCTCTATCCTACAACATGAAATTGAAAATGAATGAGTCAAGTTTAAACAGTTTGACTCTTCATAAATTGTGGCAAAATTTTGACAAGCTGCACACAATTTTGCTTATTTAAAAAAAATGAAAAAGTAGTGGCATTTGGATTTGCACACTTTCCTTGGTCTATTTTTGTTTGGGGTTCATTTCTTTCACTTTTTTGACCATTTTATTTTTCTTACCCTTTGATTTTTCTTTTAGGGTATACCCTCTTTACATTTTTTTTTTAAATTTATTGATTTTTGGATTTTTTAAGAATATGGAACACCTTTGCAACAAGAAAAAGGTTTGACATATTGCATATTTCAATAAGCCAATCATGAAAAATGACACCTATTAGTATAGGAGTCTAACACTGGCGCCACTTGGGGATGGCTTTTCTTAGCGAAAAGTCAAGAACAGCAGGTCAGATGCCTCAAAAATGCCTTTAACTGAACCATGAAATCTTCTTTTCCTGGTGGCTTTATTGTATATATGATAGTAAAACTTCTGAAGCTTAGGGCCTTCTCCTTGGGCTTCAACTCCAGCATGTTACCATCCAATCAAAGCTTAAAACTTTGTTTCCCAGTTGGAAATCTTGAATTGAATATAGTCCTCTTTCTGCAACCTGAAATATGATCTGAAACTTAAAACAACACACAAAAATTTTCAAACCAACTTAATGAAAAACTAGCTGAAAATTGAAGAAAAAAAAATGCTCAAAATTCTGAGCTTATTGGCACTCATCTACATACTCAATCTACTTTAAATCTTATTGAATCAGGTAATACAAAAATGCCAATGAAGCCAATCAAGTAGCTGTAAAAATAAATGGATAACTTGATTGCTCGTGATCAAAATTGGAAGTATGTTATGATCATGTGCCTTTATAATAAATGATATGATGTGTAAAGGCCACTTTTGATGTATTTGATCCTTATAGAGAAAACATGTTTTCAAATTTTGGCTCAAAAGATTCTCCATATAATCTGATATAGGATCAATAAAAGCATGATGTATGTTATTTACTTCTAGGCCTTCAATGACTAATTGTTCAATTGAATTATGAATATTAGACCATAAACTTATTTCTTCAGTCTTGAGTTTTAAAGAATAATCGTCCTCAATATGCAGGTCAAAAGATAGTACAATTTCCTCTTGCTTTGGAGAAGGAATATTTTCAAAGAATTCTTTGGGATTTCGGAAATTGTATGACTGAATTTGAGAATGCAAAATTTTGATTTCATTTTCATAATTTTCGCAAATTATATCAAGAAGCCATCTTTTAACTTGAGGAGAACATTTTCTTGATTTAAAAAGAAGAAAGAAAGCTCTTAGAAAATCCTCATCAAACTGAAGTTTTGATAACTCATCCCTGAATTCATTTAAAATTTCATCAAATGAAATATTTTCCACAAAACCTGTCATCCAGTATCACTATTAATGCTTTGGAACATGGATTATTTGGTTGTGGAATTGCTTTGAAACTTGAAGCTCTAGATCTCTGATCAACAGTGTCTTGATTGGAAAATTATATCAAAAGAGTCAGAAGAATGATGCTCAAATGTGCATGGCGATTTTATATTTACAATTTTCAAAAGAGATAAATTAAAAACTACTCTAAGATCTTCTCTAAAATACAATATACATTGGAAAACTCTATCAATTTAGAAAGAAAATAATGTCTTGGATAAAAATCCAAGTTGAAAGCCTGATCTTTCCATATTGTTCTTCCAGGTTCATTCCTCCAGTGGAGTCTTAGTAGTGAAATTGATTTTGGAGTCGCCAGGTGGATGATTTTAACCTTTGTGTGTCTGATCACTGTCCACCATCATAGATCAGATCTAAACCTGTAAAACAATTCTGAAGAAAAAGTTAGTTCTTCAGGAAACCAAATTTTGAGTATTTTATGATCATTTTTTTTTTGTGAATTTTCAAAACAACTTCTATGATTTCTTTAAGAGGCTTTAGATATGAGATTTAAACTTTCTTAAAGACTTATTAAACTAGAGAACTAATGAAAAGTTTGAAATCAAAGCTTAGGTCATAAACTAAACAAAGATAGATTGAAGCAGCATTTATTTACTTTTGCAATTGCAGAGCAAAAGCAATTTCAAAGGCTACCTGGCTAACTTCAGGCTCTGTCTATAGTTTATAAAATAAGCAATAATAACAATAAAATTGTTCACGTCCCCAGTATGGTCGCCACTATGTTATCACTCAGGTTTTCCTTGAAGTTGTGGAAAAATAAAGTATACCCGAGGTAACCACAAACCAACCTTCGGATACAAAATCTAGCCAATCTGTATCCAGAGAGGGCTCTCTCTTTATGATTTAACTTTATTCTTAGAAAATTTTAGGCTAGTTATAAGTCCAAGAGTTTTGTTTGAATTTGAATGGTGGAATCCGCCAACTAAGGGTACGATTGAGTATTTCAGGCCATTGGGCTATGGAGTCGAAGGAATGGCTTTACTAGATTAATATTCTACACACAAGATGGTTTTGCAGGGCAAGATAGCCAAACAGAGAACAATTTTTAGAAATTAAAGTAGATGGAATGGATTTTGAAGGGATGAAAGGCAATCAAGAATATTTCAACATATTCAAAAAAGAAAATGAATGATTACAAATAAAGAGCAGCTAAGAATTCTTTATTATAGTAATCAGAATGTTCAAACCAGCGAAACAAGAGTAATTAAGAATTCATTGCTTATAACCAGTTTAGAAGAAAACATTTAGAATAATCACAATTGAAATCAGAGTACACTTAAGTAAGTTCTGATTTATTCTTTTATATCAATTATTCAGAAATGGAACACAGTGATATTATAAACAGATATAAAACTTAAAAAATAGGATAGAAAAGACTTATTGAACTGTAGTCGCACACATGAATCCTACAAAAAGTCTTGAGCTTCAAATCATCATCCAGCAAGCCACAAATAAATTTCTCCAAAACACTTTTATTCCAAAAAGTCAATGTTACAGCAAAGTAGTAGAATCCACCCTCAATACTCCATTCGAGGGTTTATTTATACAAAAAATGATTTAAAATATCTTTCAACAACCTAGGAAATAATCTAGGGTGACTAATGAATAAGTTACAACATAAAGAGAGACAGGTGGTCTCGTAGACAGCATAAAAAGCAACTGCTGGTGTGCTGTTTCCTCTTTTTATGCATGTGCTGGAGGCAGGTCCTACAATCTGGCTCGATGTTGTCCTTTTTGGTAATTCTTTCCTGACTGCCTAACTTCACTGATACTCTTCATTTCTACTGATACACTTTCAACTGCCAAGCTGATACTCTTTAACCTTTGTTCATCTATTTATCTTTTATCAAGGTATACCTCAGTAAAATATGCAAAAATTTTACCCAAGGATAAATTTCATAAAAGCTCCAACATGTCATACCACCATTGAACTTCTAGCACTTTGGTTCTTTGTAGTTTCCTCAATGTTTCATCTGCTTCAGTGTAATTGAAAAATTAGGCTGATATGGAAACAAATGTTTTATTTCATGTTCAAGATAAAATAAACTCTCCAATTTTTGATAGAGGCTTTTCCCTGTTGGCAATGTTCCTGCTGCTGTACTGGTCGAAGAACTGGCTTGATCATCAACCTGTTTGTTTATTTTCTCAACAAAACTTTCCAAATTCATTAATTTATCTTCTTCAGTAACTGGGTTGGGAAAACCTTTCTTTAACATAACATCAAATCTCTCTCAGAAGGCAAAAATTTCTTGCTGCATGTCTGAACACCTTCTTTCAAGATTTTGCATAAGAGTCCTCTTGGTATGATTTGGATCATAATTGGCATGGAAATAGTGGATAATTTCAGGAAAGATATGGACTGAGGGGAAAATGTATCTAGGAAGACCAGACTCCCATAACCCAATAATATCTGAGCCATTCAAATAATTGTCTCTGCAGCGACAATAAATTCGAAGGGGATTTTCAGTAAATTTCAAGTCCTTTATTTGAAAATCTTTGTCCACTAATGATAAGTAATCCAAATCTCTATGAGGGGCATTCAATGGGGCTACATTCAGGGCTACAGGATCTTCCATCTTTTTGGTTCGTGTGCATTCAAATAAACGGAAATTCGGGGGTTTTTTACGGAAACGGGCACAATTTCAGTTTTGGAAGTATTATTTCAGTTGCAGGAACTAAAACAGACTGATATTAAACTTCCTTTCAGATTATGGCGTGAATTTAACACTGGAATGAGGATTTTTCACAGAGTTTCAGCAGGAAATCGGATAAATAACTGTTTTATCAAGAATGTCGAAATTAACAGGCACTGGTGAACGGCGGATGAATGCTTGTGCACTGGTTTAACAATGGCGTCCAGCAATTTTAGTTGATAGCAGTTTGACAGTGGATTTTTTTTTAATTTCACAGTAAAGGGCAGAGTCGCTTTCAACAGACAGAATAATGAAAAAATGCGCGGAATTTGGTTTTATTTCCAAATTCAACAGGGATTTTTTTATTATTTTTGAGAATGATGTCATCAATGTACGGGAGGACACGTCACCAGGGACGGGCGGCAAGCGGTTTTATTCTGCACCGCTTTCGGGAGTTGGTGGTTTTCCGCGGGGAGGCAGCGATTCCACTGGTTGAATGCCACGTAGCCATCGCACTATTTGAAAACCGTCGCGATTTCGCGCGTTAACTCTCGTACAGAGGATGGCTAGTGGAATCATCGTGGGTCGTAGATCTTCGTTGGAGCGATCAAATGGTGGTTCGAAAGGGAAGTGGCGGGGGAGTTAATGCATGGGCCCGACGGGTTTTCAAAGTAATTAACATTTAACTAACTATTCCGGGAGGGATTTTATTAGCAGAGGGATGTGATTATTAATTAATCCAAATGATTTAATTAATCTCAATGGTTTATGAAGGGTCGGGTTACCGAGACTTCGATTTTTTCGTTTTTTCGTTCAAAACATATAAAAATATATGTTTAAAACCCTTTTTCTCGTTTATTTTTATTATATGGTAATTAAATTAAAACAATTTAATTAACATAGGGGCGGGAATAGTTTATAAGGATACGTTTTTAGCCAAAGGGCATATATATTGGGGTTTTTGTTTCAAACGTATAGAATTAAATACTTTGGCTAAAACTTATAGTAAGGGGGTTTTTTTTTGGGTTATTACATAAGAGGGAGTTAAATATAATAGGATAAGGTATTTTATTTAAGGATTTAATAAATAAATCAGATGTTAATATGACAAAGGGACAAGGAAAACTCAAAATACTTTACACAACTAAGAAAGTGAAGATTTCTGAAGCAAATTTACATTATATCAACTTCAACACTTAGATTTATAATAGCAAGTAATTTTGAGGGGCTTTTATGAAATATGGCATGATTTTCCTAAGTAAAATGGGATTTTACTTAGGAAAGGATTAAAAGTGAATGAGTGCAATGATGGATAACTTCAAGTACTAGGGGCTTTTCAATTATTAGGCCGAGGGTCCGGTCCCTCCAAAAGTCAAGGAAATGCCTTGAGCCCCTTTAATCTTCAAATCCCGCAGCACTTTGGGGAAATTAGTAAAAACTTTTAGGGAAAAAGTGAGATGGGAAGTTAATGATTCTGACTTTGCCTTCTGTGAAATACTTCCAATGTATTATCTGCTTCAGTACTTGTGATGAAAGTAAAGGATTAAACACATTTAGCACCATCATTCATCACATGAAACTTTGCAACACCATCTACCTACCCTATCTACTTTACTCTACCATTTTCTCTTCTTTATTAGGGTGCATTTAGACTAGCAAACCCTCATCAAACTTCTTTTCCTTTTACATGGAAAATCTATCTAATTCTACACTTATTGCATCCAAGGGCTCAGATTAAACTGTTGAGCACCTTTTATTAATTCTACCTATCTACTTATCTGCCAAGATTAAACTGTTTGGTCAGATATTTATTCTCTATCCTACAACATGAAATTGAAAATGAATGAGTCAAGTTTAAACAGTTTGACTCTTCATAAATTGTGGCAAAAGTTTGACAAGCTGCACACAATTTTGCTTATTTACAAAAAATGAAAAAGTAGTGGCATTTGGATTTGCACACTTTCCTTGGTCTGTTTTTGTTTGGGGTTCATTTCTTTCACTTTTTTGACCATTTTATTTTTCTTACCCTTTCATTTTTCTTTTAGGGTATACCCTCTTTACATTTTTTTTTAAAATTTTTTTGATTTTTGGATTTTTTAAGAATATGGAACACCTTTTCAACAAGAAAAAGGTTTGACATATTGCATAGTTCAATAAGCCAATCATGAAAAATGACACCTATTGGTATAGGAGTCTAACACTGGCTCCACTTGGGGATGGCTTTTCTTAGCGAAAAGTCAAGAACAGCAGGTCAGATGCCTCAAAAATGCCTTTAACTGAACCATGAAATCTTCTTTTCCTGGTGGCTTTATTGTATATATGATAGTAAAACTTTTGAAGCTTAGGGCCTTCTCCTCGGGCTTCAACTCCAGCATGTTACCATCCAATCAAAACTTAAAACTTTGTTTCCCAGTTGGAAATCTTGAATTGAATATAGTCCTCTTTCTGCAACCTGAAATATGATCTGAAACTTAAAACAACACACAAAAGTTTTCAAACCAACTTAATGAAAAACTAGCTGAAAATTGAAGAAAAAAAAATGCTCAAAATTCTGAGCTTATTGGAACTCATCTACCTACTCAATCTACTTTAAATCTTATTGAATCAGGTAATACAAAAATGCCAATGAAGCCAATCAAGTAGCTGTAAAAATAAATGGATAACTTGATTGCTTGCGATCAAAATTGGAAGTATGTTATGATCATGTGCCTTTATAATAAATGATATGATGTGTAAAGGCCACTTTTGATGTATTTGATCCTTATAGAGAAAACATGTTTGTAAATTTTGGCTCAAAAGATTCTCCATATAATCTGATATAGGATCAATAAAAGCATGATGTATGTTATTTACTTCTAGGCCTTCAATGACTAATTGTTCAATTGAATTATGAATATTAGACCATAAAATTATTTCTTCAGTCTTGAGTTTGAAAGAATAATCATCCTCAATATGCAGGTCAAAAGATAGTACAATTTCCTCTTGCTTTGGAAAAGGAAGATTTTCAAAGAATTCTTTAGGATTTCGGAAATTGTATGACTGAATTTGAGAATGCAAAAGTTTGATTTCATTTTCATAATTTTCGCAAATTATATCAAGAAGCCATTTTTTAACTTGAGGAGAACATTTTCTTAATTTAAAAAGAAGAAAGAAAGCTCTTAGAAAATCCTCATCAAACTGAAGTTTTGATAACTCATCCCTGAATTCATTTAAAATTTCATCAAATGAAATATTTTCCACAAACCCTGTCATCTAGTATCACTATTAATGCTTTGGAATATGGATTATTTGGTTGTGGAATTTCTTTGAAACTTGAAGATCTAGATCTCTGATCAACAGTGTCTTGATTGGAAAATGATATCAAAAGAGTCAGAAGAATGATGCTCAAATGTGCATGGCGATTTTATATTTACAATTTTCAAAAGAGATAAAGTAAAAACTACTCTAAGATCTTCTCTAAAATACAATATACATTGGGAAACTCTATCAATTTAGAAAGAACATAATGTCTTGGATAACAATCCAAGTTGAAAGCCTGATATTTCCATATTGTTCTTCCAGGTTCATTCCTCCAGTGGAGTCTTAGTAGTGAAATTTATTTTGGAGTCGCCAGGTGGATGATTTTAACCTTTGTGTGTCTGATCACTGTCCACCATCATAGATCAGATCTAAACCTGTAAAAAATTTCTGAAGAAAAATTTAGTTCTTTAGGAAACCAAATTTTGACTATTTTATGATATTTTTTTTTTTTTGTGAATTTTCAAAACAACTTCTATGATTTCTTTAAGAGGCTTTACATATGAGATTTAAACTTTCTTAAAGACTTATTAAACTAGAGAACTGATGAAATGTTTGAAATCAAATCTTAGGTCATAAACTAAACAGAGATAGACTGAAGAAGCATTTATTTACTTTTGCAATTGCAGAGCAAAAGCAATTTCAAAGGCTACCTGGCTAACTTCAGGCTCTGTCTATAGTTTATAAAATAAGAAATAATAACAATAAAATTGTTCAGGTCCCCAGTATGGTCGCCACTATGTTATCACTCAGGTTTTCCTTGAAGTTGTGGAAAAGGAAAGTATACCTGAGGTAACCACAAACCAACCTTCGGATACAAAATCTAGCCAATCTGTATCCAGAGAGAGCTCTCTGTTTATGATTTAACTTTATTCTTAGAAAATTTTAGGCTAGTTATAAGTCCAAGAGTTTTGTTTGAATTTGAATGGCGGAATCCGCCAACTAAGGGTACGATTGAGTATTTCATGCCATTGGGCTATGGATTCGAAGGAATGGCTTTACTGGATTAATATTCTACACACAAGATGGCTTTGCAGGGAAAGATAGCCAAACAGAGAACAATTTTTAGAAATTAAAGTAGATGGAATGGATTTTGGAGGGATGAAAGGCAATCAAGAGTCTTTCAACATATTCAAAAAAGAAAATGAATGATTACAAATAAAGAGCAGCTAAGAATTCTTTATTATAGTAATCAGAATGTTCAAACCAGCGAAACAAGAGCAATTAGGAATTCATTGCTTATAACTAGTTTAGAAGAAAACATTTAGCATAATAAAAATTGAAATCAGAGTACACTTAAGTAAGTTCTGATTTATTCTTTTATGTCAATTATTCAGAAATGGAACACAGTGATATTATAAACAGATATAAAACTTAAAACATAGGATAGAAAAGACTTATTGAACTGTAGTCGGACACATGAATCCTGCAAAAAGTCTTGAGCTTCAAATCATCATCCAGCAAGCCACAAATAAGTTTCCCCAAAGCACTTTTATTCTAAAAGATCAATGTTATAGCAAAGTAGTAGAATCCACCCTCAATAATTCTTTTGAGGGCTTATTTATACAAAAAATGATTTAAAATATCTCACAATAACCTAGGAAATAATCTAGGGTGACTAATGAATAAGTTACAACATAAAGGGAGACAGATGGTCTCGTAGATAGGATAAAAGGCAACTACTGGTGTGTTGTTTCCTCCTTTTATGCATGTGCTGGAGGCAGGTCCTACAATCTGGCTCGATGCTGTCCTTTTTGGTAATTATTTTCTAACTGCCTAACTTCACTGATACTCTTCATTTCTACTGATACACTTTCAACTGCCAATCTGATACTCTTTAACCTTTGTTCATCTATTTATCTTTTATGAATATACACCTTAACACCTGTTAAAATATGCAAAAATTTTACCCAAGGATAAAATTTCCATAAAAGCTCCAACATGTCATCCCACCATTGAACCGCTTTGGTTCTTTGTAGTTTCCTCAATGTTTTATACTGTGATGTATTTGAAAAAATTAGGCTGATATGGAAACAAATGTTTTATTTCATGTTCAAGATAAAATAAACTCTCCAATTTTTCATAGAGGCTTTTCCCCGTTGGCAATGTTCCTGCTGCTGTACTGGTCGAAGAACTGGCTTGATCATCAACCTGTTTGTTTATTTTCTCAACAAAACTTTCCAAATTCATTAATTTATCGTCTTCAGTAACCGGGTTGGGAAAACCTTTATTTAACATAACATCAAATCTCTCTCTAAAGGCAAAAATTTCTTGCTGCATGTCTGAACACCTTCTTTCAAGATTTTGCACAAGAGTCCTCTTGGTATGATTTGGATCATAAATTGCATGGAAATAGTGGATAATTTTAGGAAAGATATGGACTGAGGGGAAAATTTATCTAGGAAGACCAGACTCCCATAACCCAATAATATCTGAGCCATTCAAATAATTGTCTCTGCAGCGACAATAAATTCGAAGGGGATTTTCAGTAAATTTCAAGTCCTTTATTTGAAAATATTTGTCCACTAATGATAAGTAATCCAAATCTCTATGAGGGGCATTCAATGGGGCTACATTCAGGGCTATAGGAACTTCCATCTTTTTGGTTCTTGTGTATTCAAATAAACGGAAATTCGGGGGTTTTTTACGGAAACGGGCACAATTTCAGTTTTGGAAGTATTATTTCAGTTGCAGGAGCTAAAACAGACCGATATTAAACTTCCTTTCAGATTATGGCGTGAATTTAACACTGGAATGAGGATTTTTCACAAAGTTTCAGCAGGAAATCGGATAAATACCTGTTTTATCAAGAATGTCAAAATTAACAGGCACTGGTCAACGGCGGATGAATGCTTGTGCACTGGTTTAACAATGACGTCCAGCAATTTTAGTTGACAACAGTTTGACAGTGGATTTTTTTTAATTTCTCAGTAAAGGGCGCAGTCACTTTCAACAGACAGAATAATGAAAAAATGCGCGGAATTTTGTTTTATTTGCAAAGTCAACAGGGATTTATTTATTATTTTCTAGAATGATGTCATCAAT